>JARFIY010000016.1:1200000-1527658 GCA_036346155.1 Sinelater perroti | reverse complement strand
AAAATTTTGCAGAAATCGGTTTCCCGTGCAGTTGGCCCTGGGGGATCTAGGAAGAGGAAATAAGGGTGTGAAGGAAAAGATAGGACAAGTTGCCCCAATCGTGCAAACGTTCCTTCTTCGTTCCTTGCCGAGTCGGAACCAAAGGAAAATGGGTCGAGTTTTACCGGCAAAATTTCAACCGCGAAATGCAATCGGGAAACAAAAACAACCTCCTGGAAGAGGTTAATATGGCCTGCAAAATATCGAATTTCGCCACAAAATCAACCTTCAAAAAAACCCAAAAAATAAAACTTCTGCCGCCAATCAAACACGCCAGAGAATACGCTCTCAGCTTACGGAAAATTTAAAGCTGGTCGTCTGCTTTCTAAACTATCACAACTAAATGCAAAACGAAGCGAGCAAAAGGAGCCAAGCGGACCGAGAGCCCAAACCGCGGCTCTACATATCGCACACCGCGCACGGCAAATTGACCGCAGCTATAATATACAGGAGGGAGGGAAATACGGCCGGCCCTAATTTAAATTCAAATAAAAGTAATTGGAGATTGGCGCGAACACAATTAATAACAGCTCTTATCAACACATAAATACACATTCGAATAAAAGAGCAATCATATCTCAAGTAACTATCAAGCACAATCAATCAGTGGAATGCATACTCTGTAACGAAGCTCATTTAATTTATTACTGTAACAAATATAAAAATTTCCTATCTGCAAAGCGTTAGCAAAATCTAAGAACTTATGCGTAAATTGTTTGCGACAAAATCATAAAACAATTGCCTGTAAATCACTTAATACTTGCAATATTTGCAAAAAACAGCGTAACAGCTTATTGCACTAAGAAAAGCCAAATTACAGCTCAATTAAAGACACTTCTGTAATAACTTTGCAGATAACCTTCTATCAACTGTTAGGGCTCTACTTGATTCCGGATCACAAGCTAAGTTTATTCGTGAAGATTATATAAAGAAGTTAGGACTTCATAAAGAAAAAACAAATATTTCAGTTAGCGGTATTAGTAAAAATCTTATAACAGACTAAAGTTACGATTAAAAGTAGAATTAATAATTATATATGTGAAATTAACTCTTATTTTACCTGAAATTACTAAAGATCTACTTACTAATCCCGTACAACAAAAATGTGTTTATACATGGTCCAATATAAAGTTAGCAGACCCTAATTTTTTCATTCCAAGTGAAATCGACATTTTAATTAGCAGAATAATTTTTTAAACTTATGTGCACAGGCCAGATTCATAAATCGAAAAGTCAAACAATGATTTATTAAACCCAATTAGGTTGAATTTATAAGGTCTAATATATGGCGCCAAAGGGAAATCTATTAGTAACTCAATTGTAACTAATATTAGTTTAATCGAATTAAATAATAGTTTAACGAAATTTTAAGAATTAGAATCAATTAGCCAAGATAAACTCTATTTATCTCCCAATGATGGATATCCTGAAACACATTTTATTAACACACACAAAAGAGCTCCAGACGGAAGATTCATCGTATCTTTACCAATTAAACCTAATCCTCCACCTACATTACACCAATTGCTTGCTTTAAAATTATCTTGAGACAAACCACTACCACAAGAAATTTTACAACTTAGAAAAATACATAACATAGATCCTTTAATTAACGAAATCAAAATACTACGTAACGTAGTGTTAAGCACAGGTAATCTAGAAATAAAATGCATGGTTTTCTGATGCCAGTATAAAGGCATATGGGGCTTGTATATAAATTAGATGTAAAGTGCGAGACTCAATACACCAGCTATTTATTATTTGCAAAATCCAGAGTAGCTCCAACAAAAACTGTTTTCCTTTTATATTATTATTATTAGCTCAGTTAAGCGAAACTATTTATAATAATTTAAAAATACCAAAGATATTTATTTACAGACTCCCAAATATGAAATCTTGGCTACAATCTAATAGCAAAACATGAATAATTTTGTATCTCGCGTTGGAGAAATTCAACAAAGTACTAACATTACTAATTGGAATTGCTTTAAAATTTCGGAAAATCCTCCGGACTTAATGTCGAGAGGACTACACCCTAGAGATTTAATGCATAATTATATGTGGTGGCATGGCCCACAGTGGTTACAACAAACAAAGGATAATTGGAGTATCGAACAAATAGCTGAGATAATACCAACTCAATTGCATGAATTTAAAGGTAAAATACTCGCTTCCAATGTTGGTATTCCCGAAACATCTTTTATTAATTCGTTAATATCAAAATCATCAAACTTCTCAAAAATTGTCCGAATCTTAGCCTACTGCTTTCGTTTCGTAAATAACTTAAATGTCAAGAAATTAGAACGCATTGTAGGTTTCCTGCAAATAAAAACCTCCTATGCAATGATTGATAAAGCCGATTCAAGGAATTCTTTTTCAGATATCGATAATTTAATGCAAAAAAAAAAATAACAAATCATTTTTTGACGAAAATAAATTATTAAGAGTAGGTGGTAGACCTCCCTGTTGATGAACCGGATCCTCCACCCTGCCTAGGGCGGTGGACGATATCGTGAGACACTGCAGAAACATTGGTCTGCAGATGCTCATTGGCTGCAACGCCAATGCACACCACCTCTCATGGGGCAGCACCGACACCAACATCAGAGGTGAGTTAATTTTACAATTCACTGTGGCAAATAATTTAGACATATTGAATAAGGGTAGCAAGCCAACCTTCGTTATCAGACGAAGAAGGGAAGTAATTGATATAACATTTGGTACTTCTTTCGTAAGCAACTTTGTTAGAAACAGGCAAGTATCTGATGAGGAGAGTTGTTCAGACCACAGATATATTAAGTGTAAAATCACTTGAATTCAGCGAGTAATAAAAAATTATCGTAATCCTCGTAAAAAGGACCGGGAAGCCTATAAAGTGGACCTAGACCAAAACTAAGCGAGTACGATAAAGAAAGTTCTTAATCACTTTGAGCTTGAAATGGCCGTGGATCAGTTAACTGAGGCAGTAATTTCAGCGTATAATTAAAACTGTTCTCTGATTGTAAAGGCTTCCAGTAGGAATGTACTCTGGTGGAATGAAGACCTTACAACCATGAGAAAGCAAGTAAGAAAACTGTTTAACAGGGCTAAAATATCAGATAACTGGGATACTTATAGGGCATTCTTAACTAAATATAGTAAAGTATTGAGAGATGCCAAGAGAGAATCATGTAGGAGGTACTGTGGGGAGATTGAAAATACTCCAGCATATGCCATGTACTACGTACTTATTGGTAATCTAGAATCTAAATCCAGAGAGTACACCAAAACAGAAAAAAAAATATTGACCGAACTTACTCAGATACATTCTCCTGGATCTGCAATTATACAACAGTTGCCTCAGACTGGCGAAACCAGGTATCCCTTGATCTTGGCAACAAGCATCAAGGGAAGACTGGGAAACTGCAAGAAGAGTGGCAACTTCCAATAAACTCAAACTTAAGACGTTGGAAAAACTGCTTGATAAGCACATTAGTGGTACACCAACCACTATATGAGAACCAATTTGCCTATCAAACTGGTCTCTCAACTGAAACAGCCCTTCACTACCTCACTTGGAGAGTAGAAAAAACGCTGGACAACAAAGAGATTCTTCTAAGTGTCTTCTTGGACATAGAAGGAACCTTCGACAATACATCTTTCAACTCCATAACCTCGGCCCTGAGAGGATGGTTTATTCGTCTATATATGACGAAACTATAATGGTCCAGGTAGAGGGGGAGTATCCTCAGGGAGGAGTTATCTCCCTCTGCTATGGAACCTGGACGTTTAAAGAACTTAAAAGACGAAGGATTCTCTTCTGTAGGTTACGCGGATGACCTAGTTGTCTTTGTAGAAGGGAAATTTGTAGGCACGATCGGGGAACGGATGCAGAGGGTCCTGAACGCGGTAACTGAATGGACTAAACAGGAAGGCCTCAAGGTCAGTCTTGTAAAACCCAAAATTATATCCTTCACGCGAAGGAAAAAATCAGAGGAACTTACCCTCTTCCTAAGCGAAAAAATTACCATATCGGGGAAAGAAAGTTTAGGAGTCGACAAATCGGTGACAACTCTAGCAGTTGTCAGACGGATGTACGACAAGTCGTGGCTAAAACCAGGAATGGTGCACTGATTGCACACCAGAGTGGTTAGACCCTCTTTTACATACTCAGTTTTGGTTTGGTGGCCTAAAATTACACAAAAAACAACCAAACTAAAACTAGACAAGGTACAAAGACTTGCCTGTTTGGACATCACAGGGGCGATGAGAACCACGCCCACTGCAGCATTGGAGACTCTTCTAGACCTCCCACCTCTACACATAGTAATTCAGGAGGCAAGATTAAATCATTACAGGCTGTATCATTCACCGTACAAGACACACACGGGTACAGGTCATACAAGAATAATTGACAGTCTGGAGGGCCTTCTGCTTGAAATGGGGACGGACTACATGACCTCAAAAATATGCAACGACTCTCTATTCGAGGTGATCATGCAGGATCGAAATAGGAACGAGACTTTTAGACAGATAATTGCACCTGGTAGCCTAATCTGGTACACAGATGGTTCTAAAACCGAGCTGGGTACTGGAGCTGGAATATATTCTGAGGCTCCCAGGGTAGAACTAAGCTTTTCCCTGGGTCAGCACATTTCTGTCTTTCAGACAGAAATATAAGTCATACTACAGTGTGTACGCGAAAACGATAAGAGGACTTACAGGAGCAAGCGAATCTATATTATATCAGACAGCCAGGCAGCTTTAAAGGCTTTATCAAGCACAAAAGCATCATCTAGACTGGTATGGAAATGCACTCAATGCACCGGTAAAACATAACACAGTAAAACTGTTATGGGCCGATGAATTGGCCAGACAGGGATCTAGTGAGGCTTATGTCGGCCCAGAACCTGCTTTAGGAACTTCACGAAGTACCCCTTTATTAAGGAGGACACGAACCATCATCAATGTACTGGAAGAAACCGGACATTTTTAAAAAACCTTCAATAAGGGATCTTGCCAAAAGAGAGATCCTTAACCTAAGTAGGCCACAGCTAAAGATAACCATCGGCTTTCTTACAGGACATGCGACTGTAAAAGAATACTTCTGGAAAATTGGTAAATTCAATGGTGACTTTGCATGCAGGCTTTGTAGCAAAAAACCAGAAACAGCCTTACATATCCTTTGCAAGTGCGATGCTCTGTGCAGGAAAAGGCAACATATATTTGGGAAACCAATTCTGGAACCGGAAGATTTCCAGACACACCCTGAAAAGGACCTGTATTTGCTGGTTCAAGGGACATCAATTACATATTGGTTGTGAATTTATTTAATTAGGGTCATTACAATAAGGCATAGGCTGCAGTGAACATAGATCAATTAAGGAAAACATACCCTAAGCGCAAAAAGAAAAGTGGTAGACTTCAAAACGCTGACATACCACATGACCATCGTCACAGAATAACAAAATTATTAATCAAACATGAACACGAAAAACATTTACACCCAGTTATTTCTGGAACTAGCAGCATAATACGAAATAAATATTGGATCCTTAACACTCGTAATGTTGTCAAACAAGTCACTCATAATTGTTTAATTTGTTTTAAACCGAATTCATCAAGCCTTCAGCTACAAATGGGCAATTTACCTTCAAATTGCGTCAAACAAAATCAACTTTTCAATATTTGTAGAGATAACTTTGAGGGGGCCATTTTTTATAAAGGAAAGAGGCAAACGATCAAAGAAATTTATAGAAACTTACATTGCCGTATTTGTATATTTTGCCACGAAGCCCTACACAAAGAGGTAGCAGAGAATTTAAGATCCGAAGCCTGTCTAAATGCCCTAAAACGGGTTATGACTCAGCGGCGAAAAATCTCCCATTTATATTCAGATAATGCCACAAATTTTAAGGGCACTGATAATGAGCTAAAAATCATGTACGATCATTTTCAAAATCAAAATGCAACGACAATCTTTTTAGCACAAGAAAATATAACTTGGCATTTTATTCCGGCTTGTTCTCTTCATTTTGAAGACCTATGGGAGGCTGCAGTAAAGTTAGTAAAAAACATTTATAGAATTAACTAGGTTAGTTATTCAAATAGAGGCTATTTTAAACTCCCGTCTTTTAATTCCTCTATCCAACGACACTAACGATCACCCTTTTTTATTTCCGGCTCACTTTCTTATTGGCGATTCACTGTTGACTAATAGAGAGTCTAACATTCAACATCTGTAGGTTAACACGCTATCAAGATGGCAATTTGTTGAACAATTGCAACAACACTTCTGGTCCAGATGGCATAAGGAGTATTTACACACATTACACTAAAGAGTTAAGTGGCAGCAATAGGATGTACGTAACTTAACGGTTGATGATTTGGTATTACTGCGAGAGGACAACCAGCTTCCATTACAGTGGTTTACATGCCGAATCGAGAAAACTCATCCCGGACAAAATGGCGTCTTACGAGCAGCTACCATTCGTACACCTACTGGAGCATACAGACGCGCTGTCAAGCAGTTAAGTCTTCTTCCCTTAGAAGACAAACAACATCATTGAAGTCAGCTGAGGTGACCTCAAGAGCGGCGGCATGTTCACAACTGAAAACGTCCTAAGCACTAAAGCTTTCTGTTAACAATCATGTTCATTATTTTGGATTTAATGTACAACGTAGGTATCAACCCCTCCATTACCGAATAGTCTTTACCTTTAAAATATATTCATTCATTCGTATTCTACCTTTCGAACTTGTCGAGTATAGTTGTTAAGTTATTTGTTTGTACACCGTTAGAAATAAATAAATACAAGGTTTCTAAGAGTTTTAATAGTACCGAAAACGTATAGCGTTGAATTAGTACGTCCTATGAATGTATACAATTTAGAAAAAGTAAATTAATGAAAGTAATAGGAACGAACAAGGAGACAAATAAATATCGATGGAAAGCAACCATTTTATATTCAATATTTAAAATATCTAACAGTGATAATACGTAAAAATGAAATATAAATGGAGCGAATTACTAATTAAATAACACAAATAGTAGGAAAAAATAGCACGGAAGCAATCATGCATTTACATGATTCGATATGCATACCAACGATATTATATACAGCAATCCCTTGCACGTTATTAGATAACCATAGATTACAAACAACCGCATCTGAAATGAGATGTTTGAAGAGACAGAGTCAGAAGTAGAAATATTCGTAGAAAGCTATATGGTGAGCTCCAATAAAAGGAGCATTTGAACAGAATTGCCGACACTATAATTCAAAATTAATATAAGGCTATTTTAATGAAGAAGATCTAGAAGCACCTGAAACAACATAAAGATGCAGCCATAAAAAAAGAAAGGCTTTAAAACAAACTTACCTACTCACAAGACAGAACAGCATCCATAAGTTGGCTCAAAACCCTAACACCGTAAAGTATAAGAAAAAGAAATAAGTAAGAAAATAAAATATAGTGAGAGAACAATACTGTTAAGAAGATTTAAGTGTACGTGTGGAACAAACACTTTTTGCAAGGAGCAGTTAAGAAGGAAGATGACCGAGATCGCCGAAACACTACCGTAACTTAAGAAAACGGTTTCTGAAATTACTTGTGAAGTCGAAATAAGTCATAAAAGTACTCAGAAAATGTGAGACGTTATGTTATGCTATAACACCCGGCCTCATACAACTACAATCTACTCTATACAATCTAAGTGAGTAATAAACAAATCGTATGATAAAGTAGAAGACGTGAGGGAGGTCTATCCATTGATGATACTCCCAAATAGGAGGCTTACGCCTGGTTGGGCTAATGTGTAAGGTCATGGAGGCATTGGCGATGCAATCTTCTTGTCACGACTGGTTCTTGGGATAGCTGATAAACGAGCTCGTTTTTGTGTCCCACGAGAATGTGTTGGTAGAAAGTTGCTAGTCATTTGACATCAGACGAAGAGTCTTGGACGGAAAACGCTGCAAGATTATAGTATTTGACGGCTTGGTGCAACCCCATAGTTGGATGCCGTAGGTCCAAATTGGCTTCAGGATGGCTTTGTAGAGGAGAAATTTGTTTTTGAGGGATAACTGCGAACGCCTTCCAAGAAGCCAGTTCATTTCCTTTACTTTGATGTCGAGATGTTTTATTTTTGCCTTTATGTGAGTCTTCCATGTGAGTTTCTGGTCAAGATGCATCCCTAAATATTTGACTTTTGGTTTGACTGGTATAACAGTATTGTTAATGGTGACTGGTGGGCATGTACTTGGCTTGTTTGTAAAGATGATGTAGGTGGATTTATCGTTATTGACGGAAATTCTCCACTTGCTGTACCATTCCTGGAGGAGGTTAAGGTGTTTCTGGAGGTTTTCAGATGCCATGAGAGATGAATTGTTAATAGATAGCACAGCTGTGTCATTGGCGAAGGTGGCTGTAGTAGGAGCGTCTGAAGTGTACACTAGATATAATAGAGGACCCAGAACACTTCCTTGTGATACACCAGCAGATATGGGTTGATAGTTTGAGAATAAATTGTTGATTCTGGCTTGGAAGATTCTGTCGCTTAGGTAGGATTTCAGTAATAGGAAAATTTGATCGAAAAAGATTTTAATTTTGTATAGTAATCCCAAATGCTATACTCTATCGATCGAATGCCTGTTTGATATCCAAAAAAGCTGCAGTGCAGAATGCCTTGGCTTTTTGTGATTGCATAATTTTGGTAACAATCCTGTGGGTTTGCTGTATTGTCGAGTGTCGCCTACGAAAATTGGTACTCTGATATGATTTGGTGTAGGTCGACTGTCTCTTATATTCTTTTTACTAATAGTCTTTTAAAAATTTTAGACAGTAAGGGAAGGAAACTTATAGGTCGGTATGATGTTAGCTGTGTGGGTGGTTTGCAGGGCTTGGCGATCACTGTGATTATAGCATACTTCCACTGAAAGGGGAAGTAACAAAGCCGTAACATGCTGTTGTCAGCAGTACTAATGTTTTCCTGGGTAGATGACGTACAATTTGTCCTGTTATTAGGTCGTAGCCTGGGCATTTATGAACATTGGTGTACTTGAGTTCCTGTTGAACTTTGGTCGGGAAGAAGGATTTGATCGGTAAGGACATTTGAAGCGGCGCTTGTAGGAAGGCTTCTGCTTATTCTTGGTTATCATTTAGATTTGTCTGTGGTGTTATAAAGACATGTGCAAGATGCTCTGCGAATACATTTGCTTTATTAGTGTCGGTCCTGGCCCAAGTTCTGTCTGGTTTTCTGATTGGTGGGATCGTAATTTTGGGTCTTTTAAATTTCCTTGTGTTAATTGAAATCAGTCTGATTGGATATTAGAAACGTTTTATTTCTAAATTTTGAGGTGTTTAAAATTGTGAGTGAGGCTTTGTAGTTGTTTATTAGGTTTCTGGTTCTTGAACTTCTTGTGGGTTTTAAACAAGTTTTTGTGTGTCTGGAAATTGTAATATTCTATTTTGATTGGGATCGGGAGCATTTGGAGGCTGTTAAGTTTCTGTTGGTTTAAATTAAGGTTTTTAATTGTACAGGGAGATTCCTTTTGGAAAAGTTCCCAGTTTGTCTTCTTGTGGGAACCTTAAATTCTTTTGGATTTTTAAACTCTTTATAATTATCGGTGAGTGATGAAATAATACGTTGGATTTATTTTGAAGAACGTTTGGGATCCTTTTGTGACCCAAAGCTCGTCGGGATTTTGTAGGATATAGGATAAATGGTTTAGGTTATAAGAGTTTAAATTAAGGTTTTTATGGTAAGAGGAATTTTTTCGGGGTAATTGGTATCCCCAATGTGTGCTTGGGCCGGCCAAACAATAATAAATTTACCCAAAGTTTTGAAATATTTTAATCTTAAAGTGATGCGATGCCAGGTGGTGGGTAGGCATGGTTTTAATTGAAAGCTGCTTTGATTTTATTGGTTTGAAAAATTGTTCAAGTGTTGGAGATTTAATAATTTTGCTGCCTTCTACTTGTGGGTTTTGTAAGATTACTATAATTTGGGTTTTAATGACAATTTATTGTAAGGGTTTGGAATTAGTGTATGTCAATTTTAGCAGTTAGGGTTTGTTAGGGTAGATTTGTTCCCATTTCTTCCCGGCAGCGTTTGCAGATTTTTTTCTTTTGGGAAATACAGTTGCAGGTTTTTAAACCCATGTTTTTATTGATTAATTGCGTAAAATTTTTTTTCTGAGGAAATGTGATATTCTGTCCAATTGTTATCATTTTTTGGGTTGTTAGTGTGATGGTATTGGCAAAATTCGGTTTTTTAATTTGGGGAACGCAGGTTGGTTGGTTTGGTAGGGGGGAAATTGGTGTTGTTGAATTTGGTTGGAATTTTTTTTTTTCTGCTTGGGCCTATCTTTTCTTTGTAACTTTGAATGTGAGTTTTAATTTGTGTGTGGTTTTAAAGCCTTTGGGAGGTTTGGTCTTTTGAATACTTTAGTGTTATGGTTTCTCCACTTTTGAGGTGTAGGGTTTTTACGTGAATTTGTGTGGATCTCCTGGCAGCGTATTGGGAATTTTTTTTTTTTTGCTTAATTGAATTTCAGTTGTTAGGATTTTATTTTATATTGTTTTTTTATTTTGTGTTGGCGAATGAATAATTGGTTTTGGGTTTTGTAGATGGGAATATTGATATATTTACACTGGCCCAAGTTGCTTTCATTTAATTTCCCGTTGGTATAGAGGGTGGAAAATCGAATTAGAGGATATTGATTTTTTTAAAATTTGTGGTACTATTTTTGATTGAGGTGCTTTTGAGTTTTGATAAATAAGGTCAACGGGTGGGTTTAAACGTGTTGTTTGAAGGTTTGGTATGAAATTTTTTTTCTATGACCTGAAACTTGGCTACATTTCTTGAGTTGGGACACCATATTGAAAATGGGGTTGGTATTTTAGTTTTTTGGGTTATTAGTTGGGATTTATTGTCTTCTGGTTAAAGGGCAGTCAATTATGGTTTATTGATGAAATTTACTTGTTGGGGAGTTGGTTTTCTTTTTTTGGTTTATAACTTGTTGATTATTGTTGGTTGTTGACGATTATTTCGTCAGGTTTATTGGGAATTTTTTTGGTTTTTTCTCCAGGTTATTAAAAGTTCATTGTAGAACGATTTTATTGGTATCATTGGAAAAGGGTTATAAATTTTGTGGTTTCATTTTAATAATTGTAATTTGGGGTTATTAGTGAGAGTGGTTTGATTTATAGGATAATTTAAATTATAACCGAACATTGGCTTTATGTTTGACATTTTCCATTTTAATAGTCACGCGATAGCGCTATCTGCAAGGCCGCCGCGATACAGATAAGCTGCAGTCGCGGCGATTAGCACGTCAGATTAAAATTAGAATTTGTATTTTGAAATATATAGAACATGACTCGTAATACTAATATTAAAAGAAAATGCAGGCCTGACCTTAAAAGCAAGTAGAGCGTTTTGGGCACTTATATATCGAAGCGTGGCACGCGACCGTCCGTTCTGAAACACAAGCGTAGAATGACTGCAAAATATTGAAGATTTGTTCTGGACTACACTGAAACACCCTTGCTACATTTTTGTACCATCATAAGGAGCACTTTGAAAACAGACAATTGACTACGATGATTCTATGGAAGCTGGTATCACAATCACCTTCATTTTGCACATAATCGTTGCCCAAATAATCTAAAAAATAGTTACATTTTATATTTTCTCGTATCAATTAAAAGATTATTGTCTTCTGCAATAAAAGGTACAGTGTCTTTTCTAACATGGCCTTGACGGCTTTTATACTGATGACATTTCAACTTGTTTAGGCAACGCATAGTTTAAGGGCATTATTAAAATTGACTTTAATTAGCCTTACAAGGTTTGTAACTCTATGTCGAGTCTTGTTCGACGAAGTTGGATGAATTCGTTCAAGATAATAATAAAGAAGTTATATTTTGGCTGATTTTTGCGTCAAAAAAGTTGTTTAATACACAAAAACGTTATTCAATTGTGAGAAGGACGTATCTAATCCACCTTCATTAATCACGTATCCTTCAAATTGGAAAAAGTATATAAATTAATGCGTTGAACTTTCTTTTTTACTTTGTTAAAACAATCAGTTGTTACAAAATTGTGGAGTTATTTTTATAGTTTCGGGTAAGAATTTTCGTTCTTTATAACTAAAATTGTATAGAAAACTGAACGGAGATCCGATGTATGTCTCACAATGTACAAATAAACGCATGTGCGCAAAATAAGTGCAAAAATCATAGGCTTGAACCTTTGCTTAGAATTACAAATTTAGACCTATTAGGACCGGGTTCAAATATTTTTTTTTAGCTTATTAACTGCTTTTTGGGTATATGAAAAGGAAATTTGCTCATACTTGTTCCATTTTTTAAAATTGGTGCAAGTGTAATTTAATATTTCTTATATAAAGTGATTATTTTTTTTCGGATTCTATTACTTTGCAATTACCTATTCTACTCTTTTGTATTGTTTTAATATTGCTTGAATATAGAGAAAACAGCCCTGGTAATGAGTCGTTTTAATCCAGCACATTGTGAACTGTTTAAAACCGAGGAAACATTTATACAGAAGGACATACTGAAGCACGACATAAGGAAATATGCTTGAGAAATTTTTTCAGAAATGCGGAAAAGCAGGAAGAATTGACTAACTATTTTTAAATATGGCTCGACAGACTTTTACGTTCAGTTGCCCACCCTTCTGGCGGCAGTGTTTGAAGACATTCTATGCCTGTTACGCAAAATATCACGTCAAAAACGCCTGCAATGTCTGGCGGTGGTAGACCTTCTGTGACTTTTGCGGAAGGTAGTGTAATAACAAAGTGTAGAAAAACTGAAGAACTGAAGCAGTGTACTACGACCCAAAAACTGACCATATTTTGTTGACGCGAACTTGACCAAAAATTAATATTAATTAACCAGATTGGGTGCGAAAGAAAATGGTGCAAATATACACCCCTCCTATTAGAGAATATACGAAGCCAAACGTCACTGCTATATGACTACGGTAACAACAAGCGAGAAAGGTGCGCAAGTGACACTTCAGTCTCTTGCTGATCATACATGCGTGCACCTTTTTGTCGTTTAAAGGTCCGTTGTACAAACATTGAATCACAAACAGGTACGCCTTATCTGGATATGGGGGTGTGACGGAAGTAGTGGGCAGTCACTATATAAACAAAAATTTAACGATTACAATATCAGTGATTCTAATATTTTTTTAACAACAGCCGTTCCGCTTTCATATGCCGA
Organism: Sinelater perroti; assembly: GCA_036346155.1. NCBI lineage: Eukaryota > Metazoa > Arthropoda > Insecta > Coleoptera > Elateridae > Sinelater > Sinelater perroti. The sequence goes on along the minus strand of JARFIY010000016.1, from coordinate 1,514,386 downwards.
CGATTAAAAGGCCGTAGTCGTTCGGTAGAATAAAAAAGCATCATCGATTTAATTTTGTATTCCGATAAAATTTGATTTCGTTAAAGAAACTAAAGAGTCAGCGAAGAAAAAGTTAAGCGAGTGGAAGAGGAAATAATATATTGTTTCCAATAACTATTAATTTCATCGAAAAATATCATTTACCATAATTACCATGTATTTTGCCTCATAATAATTGATGGCAAAATATGTAATACGTCCACCGGAGCCTCAGGGCTTAGATGTTATATTTGCGAGGCCACTTCCAAAAAATGAATTATTTGATAAAGTTTAGGGGGAAAATGCTGATCCAAGCCCGTTTTGGTTCGGTTTAAATACGCTGCATTCGTGGATAAAGTTCTTTGAATGCTTGATTAATGTATCTTACTACCTAGACTTTAAATAATAGCAAGCGCATAGAAAAAATGATAAAGTAAAATTGAAAAAAAGAAAAGAAGAAATCCAAGAAAAATTCAAACAAAGACTTATACTTTGGTTGAGGTTGTTTTAAATATGTAGCGAGTAAAATGACAAAACTAAGTGAAGCTAAGTTAGAATCAGGAATTTTCAATGGTTTACAGATCCGAGTCTTTTTTAACGATGCTAATTTCACACCTCACATGACAGAGAAAGAGAAATATGCATGGATCTGTATTCGCGAGGTAACTCAAAATTATTTGGACAATAAGAAGAGCCCAAAATATAATGAAGTGCTGTAGTAAAAAACTATCACACGTTGGACTGCAATTTGAGTATAAAACTATATTTCTTAGACTCGCATATTGATTACTTTCCAGGAAAACTCGGCGGTTACAGCGAAGAACACGGAGAAAAATATCATCAAGACATGAAAGATATGGAGAAGCGTTATCAGGGAACATGGGGAGACTATGATAGCAAACACGGCGCGGTTCAACCCGTGAACTAATTTGTTTAAATATATACCTATTTCATCTCCCTCTTACAAATACTGTACTTTTGGCATGCTAGTATTTAACATAGTACAATACCAAATTCCAATAAGCAATCCATTTATTGCTTAGAAATGCAATAATTTAAACAAAACACTAGTTCTCTGCTTTCTAATCAGAATGATTTGCAATTAGTACCAAAGAAAAGCTACACATAAGCATAAATGCCATAAATTATTATCTTTCCTAATTGACAATTCGGATGAGGATACTTAAAAGTTAACGTTAATTTCTTTTTAATTTTGATTAGTAATAAAATACAGATTTAGATTTTTTGGTAAGTCTAAAAAAATCGTATTAAAAAATATTGACAGAATAAAATAAATTGGTGTAACACGGCGGCTTACTAAAACCCACTTGCACGAATTAATTTTTCGTTATGTACTAAAATAACAACATACATTTAAAAGAATAGATATGGCTACAGCGCTTGATTTAGTTAACAATGAAGGTAATAAATAACAGAAAACATAAATTAATAAAGATTGATTTAGCATGTAAAACGAGTCTATAAATTCTTTTTTTTTTCGGAAAATCCAGAATAATGCACTCTACACTTGTTTTAAATTGATAACAGTTTGTTAATTTATATGTGTACGTTATAATTTTTTTTTATATAGTTTATTTGCAGATTAACAATCAGAACCATTTTACATAATAAACATATAATGAGGTCCTATAAGCTAATGAGATGACGATAGTGACGTGAGGGGAGTCCATCCATCGATGTTATCCCGTTAGTTTCTCCTTAGATCAATGGGTCACGTTTTTTGTAGTCGTCTAGGGGGTGGATCATGTTGCAGGCTGGATGCCAGGACATTGGGATGAACTTGAAGTCGCAGGAAATGGTTGTTGCTTCTTTTAGTACGTTCTTCTACTACTGTTGGCATTTCCACGTCGGTATGCAGGGTGTCGTTGCTAACATACCAGGGAGCATTGGCTAACATTCTCAGTGTTTTGGATTGCATGCGTTGGATTATGTTTACGTTTGACTTGCAGGAGCATCCCCACAGCTCGATGCCATAAGTCCAGATAGGTTTAATTATTATTTTATAAAGTAGAATCTTATTTTCTAAAGGTAGGCACGATTTCCTACCAAGTGACCAGTACATTTTTTTAAGTCGTAGATCAACTTCCTTCCGTTTCTTTAATATATGCAGTTTCCACGTGAGTCTTTTGTCTAAATGAAGGCCCAGGTAGCGGGCTTCATTTGCTTGAAGAATTGCTTTATTATTTAGATGCACCGGCGGGCATTCCAAGCGATTTAGGGTAAAATTTACCTGGGTGCATTTGGCTTCGTTCACTTGTATTCTCAATTTGTTTAGCCAGGTTTGTAAGAGGGACAGATGATGTTGCAAGTTTAAAGAGGCTGTTTGAAGATTGGTATGATGAGAGAGAAGGACTGTATCGTCAGCGAAGGTGGTTATAGTTGTAGCTACTGTTGTAGGTAGGTCTGCCGTGTACAATGTATATAGAAGAGGTCCAAGAACGCTGCCTTGTGGTACTCCGGAGTTGATTGAATGAATGGCAGAATATTCTTGGCCATACTTTATCTGGAAGTGTCGATTTGATAAATAGGATTTTATAAGTAAATAATATTCACTTGGAAGGTGTAATTTGAGTTTATATAAGAGCCCCTTATGCCATACTTTATTGAACGCCTGTTGTATATCAATAAATACTGCTGGACAGTAAGATTTAGAGTCCAGTGCTGTGTTGATCATATTTACGACGCGATGACATTGCTGAATGGTAGAGCGATACTTTCTGAACCCAAACTGGTGGTCCGGCATGTAGTTTCCCAATATATCTGTTTCATGTATTCTCCTAACTAAAAGTTTTCTAACAGTTTAGATACTTGGCGCAGTAAGCTTATTGGACGGTAAGATGTAATTTCCTCAGCAGGTTTACCTGGTTTTGGTATGAGAATTATCTACGCGAATTTAAGTGGTAACGGCCAATAATGGAGACGTAAGATAGAAATGAAAAGGTTCCTTAGAAACACCAGACCGACTCTAGGTAATTCATCAAGCACTTTACCGAATGTTAGTTCATACCCTGGTGCTTTTTTATGGTTAAGATGTTGAATTTCTTCTTCCAGCTCTGCACAGGTGAATCTCTTGATAGGTAGCGACAGTTGCAATGGTATGTCCAAGAAGCTGTTTACTGTATCATCAGGATCATCTGAGTAGGGCGTAAAAACATTAGCAAAGTGTCCTGCAAATAAGTCTGCCTTTTCCTGATCTTTTCTAGCACAACTCGTTATTTGTTTTTCTTAGTGGGGGATTTGTTTTTTGTGGCCGTTTGTTTGCTTTGGCGATTTTCCAAATGCTATTATCTGTTCTTGGTAATGTAGTTAGATAGTGGTTAAAAGTTTCCTGTCTTATTATGTGTAGTTGGTTCTTTAAGGTATTTGCTAATCTATTATACACTGTTTTGTCAGCTGGATGTTGTGTTCTATGCCATCTAGCTCTCGCTCTTCGCTTCTGTCGAACTAATTCAAGTATGTCATTAGGAATATTTATATCTCTTTGAACGCTGTTTGTGATCGTAGGTGTGGATTTCCATGCTAAATTTTGCAGAGTAGTGATAAAGTGATCAGTAGCTTGCTCTAATTCCTGGGGAGTTTTGAAACTAATATTTGATTGTAGGGTTTCTTGAAGAATGGCTCTGTATGAGTCCCAATATGTTTTATTGTTATAAAGTGATGGTCTTGGTGATTTTTTAATTATCGTTGTACTGATTGTAGCGATAACTGGTAGAAGATAAGTCAATATTGCTGATAATATCCGTGTAGTTAGAAGAAATTCCATTTGTGACAAAAAAGTCCAGCAAATCAGGTGTTTTATTATGGTCCGTGGGCCAGTATGTTGGCTCCCCAGTTGATAGGTATCCATATTTTTCTTCTCGTAGGAGGTTATATAGTGCCCTACCCTTAGTGGTAATTAGCCGAGATCCCCAGTAGGTGTGCTTACAGTTGAAATCTCCACCGCATATGTATGTACTACCAAGTGATTGGAAAAACGGCTTGAGGTCCTCCTTGGTAATATTATGTCTTGGTGGACAATAGACAGCAGATATGATAATTGGGTTTGGTGATTTACGAACTTGTATTGTTGTTGCTTGTAGACATGGATTCTCATATTTTTGTAGTTCATAATGAACTATTGAGCTCTTTATGAGTAGCGCTGTTCCGCCGTGGGCGGTACCTTCCGGATGTTCCGTATGATAGCATGTACAGTGCGGAACTCTTAGATAAGATCTGTCCGTAAAATGTGTTTCTGATATAAGAAATATATCTATATTATGGAGTTTTGAAAATAATTCGATTTCTTGAATTTTTGATTGGGTACCATTCGCATTTCATAAACATGTTGGTAAGGACTTAGACATTAACGACAAGTTTATTTATGACAGTAAACTACATGTTTATTATCATGTTGTTTTGTTGCTTTAGCTGGGTGAACATCATTTTGAATTCTTCTAAGAACTTTTGTAAGATTGTGTCTTGACTGTTGGCTTGTACAGTGTCACCTTGTACTACTTGGCTGTATGTTGAGGATGTGAACTTTGAGTGTTGTCTATTTACTGGGTGGTGAGTGGTTTGAATTGATAAACCTGTTTTGAGTCTGTGTGTCTAGTTTCAGTCTGTTTTGTAATTGTTTGTGTACTGTACAGCCTCTATAGTTAGAGGGATGATCACCGCCACATAAAGCACATTTAGCCGCCAAATCTTTTGATTTCTTGCATGTCTTAGTGTCATGCGGTCCTCCACATTTAACGCAAGCGTAGGGACGGTTACAGTAGGCTTTGGTATGGTTATATTGTTGACACCTCGTACACTGGACAATTAATGTATTTTTACGTAGCGTCTCCACTTTTATAACGTGATTATTTAAGAATTTAAGGTTGTAAATGTCTTTATTGTTTTCAGCAGGTTCCAAGTCTACAAAAAACATTGGTAAGGGTAATTTTGTAATTCTGTGTTTGATGTTTGTTACAGCTCTTACTTTGAAACCTTTCTCTTCCAGCGATTCTGCTATTTCGGTAGAGGGTACAGTAGGATGGAGGTTACGAATGACAACTCTATAAGCTTTATTTTCTCTCATCTGATTTGTGTGGTAAATTATACCTGTTTCCTTCATGAATGTTACTAACTTACGATATGTGTCTGGAGTATTTGCACTTAGCTTAACTATATTGTCAGCCATTGTTTTTGTTTTATATTGTTCTATTTCAATAACAGCTATTAGAGCATTTATCATTTTATTATAATCTGTAACTCCATGTACAAATATCGGAGGTGGTCTGGGTATCTTATTTGGTTGAACAACCGGTGTGACGTCAGTAATATCCTCATTAAGGCTACGAGGTCTGGCAGCGGCCCCCCGGAGAGCTTGTCCAACTCCGACATGCTTGACCCCCTTCGCATGCGTAATCGGCCACCCTCATGAATGTCCTTCGCGTTGCTCTTCTTTTTCAGCCGGTCGGCGGAGCACATCCCCATTGACAATAATTCATAAGTGAATACAATTTTAAAACTTTTTTGTGAAACACAACGTTTTGAAAGCGTTTTGACTCATTTGTTTATTTTATTAGCCCTTCCCTCAAATCACTACATCATTGGCAGCAATAGTATTGTCAGAGTTGGACTTTGACCTGTGTGACAGCAGCAGCAGCAGCAGCACTCATAATTTTTTTTATATATATAATTATAAACCCACTTAATTCAATTTCCCTTTACAGGTTTTTTGTGCAATAAGTATCATCGAGTAAAACTAAAAATTAAGTCCTTTTATAGGTGTATATCACCCAGTAACGAAGTTATTACGTCATTTGAACTATGCTGTGTTTAGTAAATTGCACATTCCTTAAAATATAATTTGATGTAAATTTAAATTTTTCACTATTAATAAGTTAGCATTAACTATCCATTAATAGTTTTTAAAAATAAAAACACGATTAAAAAGCTCTGTTTGACATAATTGGCGTACGCCGTTGCCATGACAACGCATTTACGTACACAGTTAGAGTTGAACTTTGACCTGTGTGACAGCAGCAGCAGCACTATAATTTTTATATATATATATATATATATATATATATATATATATATATATATATATAATTAGATTAGATATCTCTACCTACAATGCTTAGAAGCCGCAATCTTCTCGGTTTACCACATGGTGCACAATCAACAAATTTCGCATTATATATGATGTCTTTATAGGCAGAATAATTTTTTTTAGTACTGGCAGAATTTGTCCTTCGGAGGCGCTCGGGTCGGCACGAACGATTTGACCTTTGACCTGTGTGACAGCAGCAGCAGCACTCATAATTTTTTTTATATATATAATTAATGACTCATTTGTTTATTTTATTAGCCCTTCCCTCAAATCACTACCATCATTGACAGCAATTGTATAGTTAGAGTTGAACTTTGACCTGTGTGACAGCAACACTCATAATTTTTTTTATATATATACAATTAAGGGCAGAATATCTATTATTTTGTGTGCCATGCACTGCTTTATTGTGTGCTGATTGTTTTGTTATTCTTTACCTTTTTCTGTTTTGTACACATTGCCATTCTTTATTGGGCATTGTATTCAATTCAACTTCACTATCACTATCGGGTGTATTTATTCTGTTTGATAAATTATTTGTCGGTATGTTATTTAGTTGCATTGATGTAAAAGTATGATTAGTTTGTGTATTCATTTGAGATTGTAAATTTTGGATTTGCACATTTGGCACATATGTCAAGTTGTTATGTAAATAAGGAGTATTGATAATAGGAAATTGGGGATTTACCTGGCTATACATCGGGGCGAAGCTATTATGTGGTTGAGATGCTAGCTGCTGTGTTAATTGCGTTTACGGAATATAGAAATTATTATTGCTGTTACATGCCATTTTAGTAGCATGTGGATTGGTTTCATATAACTATTTTACGAAATATGAGTAATCAGTCAGATTAAACCACCGTATTGCTGACCTAAGTTCAGCGATAACCGCGTTACACACTTTCACTATTATCGCTCAGCACACGTCTTAACGGTATGAAAGCCAAACGCGGACTACGTTATAAATGATTCAAATATTTGTCCTTGGTCACATCGTGAAAAATTATCTTGACACAGAAGCATTTATTTATACACATACCTACAAGAATTATTACACATTATTTATACTTTATCGGCAAAAAGCAGACAACGCCGATCATTTGAAAAGTGGATAGCTGTCTTCTCTTCCAGCCGGTTTACAATGAAAGGTCTGATTGTGTTTGCATGTATTATTCTTTACCTTCATGTTACTCATGTAGCAGGAAAGGAATGGGGTAAGTTAAAGTAATATTATGCGCTATTAATTTATTTGATAATTAAATTTGTTTGTCTCTATTTTAATAGAATGTAAACTTCGTCTCAGTTATAAGAAAAATATTTGCAACACCTGCCGTTGCACGGCACACCGAATGCTAGCATGCACATTATTGGATTGGTACGTTATGGTTCATAAAGTGTAACACACAATTTTACAAGTTTTTTTTCCAATATTTCTGACGAAAAATACAAAAAACTCTTCAACTGCTAGGTTGGAACTACATATAAAAAGTGAGGCGATACATGTTGGTGTGTAAAGGGACGGGGCACTATTTGTAGAGACGATTGTTAAAAAGTATTTTTTCTTCTAAAATCGGTGACTTATATATTAAATTATTTGATCAATAAAGGGAGTACTTGCAGAGTAATTTTAAGTTGTCCAACGGTTAGAGTTTTATAAGTATGTCTTTATAAATAACTAAGAACAGATTTTTTTTTTTTTTATTTTACTAAAATCAGCTCAGCATTTATTTATGCTATACATGATTGCGTTACATGTTTGTAATTATTGACTTTTAGTAGCATGCAGAGGATAATTGAATTCCTCATAAATTAAATAGTTTTAAAGATAGAAACACAACAAATAGGTAATTAGTTCATGTCCACCAGATCCTGCGGTAGTTGCCTTTTTAGTCTATTATGAATGTTCTTTTGACCAAGGTTATAGTACACTGCACTGTCACATTGTTTAATATTTTTAAAGAACGTTGCACACTGTTTATTTATAAATTCATCTATAGTTGGCAATTTTAGTTCTCTATGAAATTGTTCGTTACGCACAAACCATGGGGCGTTCACTGCGATGCGGGTGATTTTGTTTTGGACTACTTGGATTTTTCTCAGGTGCGTTTTTGAGGCGTTACTCCATACTGGACACGCGTACGTTAGGATCGGCTTTAGTATTGATTTATATATCAGCAATGTGCACTCGGTTTTTAGATGCGACTTTCTATTTATAAGTGGGTACAAGATTGCTTGTCTGAGATAGCATTCGTTAAGTTTTTTATTTATGTGATAACCCCATCCGAGGCGGGTGTCTAGGTAGACTCCTAGGTATTTGATTGCAGAGTCTCTGGCATTCCACTCTATTACAGTTTGTCCTATGTGCACATTTGGAAGATTTTTGATTTGCTTGAGGCTGAATACTTTGACTTGGCATTTCCCTGTGTTTATTTTTATTTGCCAATTACTATACCACTGACACATTTCATTCAGTGATTTTTGAAGATATTCAGTAGTAGCTATAAGATTTTGGCCTTGGGCTATTACCTCCGTGTCGTCAGCATACATCGCCAGGGTTATGTTACTTGAGGTTGGTAGGTCTTGAACGTATAAGTTAAATAAGATCGGTCCCAGTATGCTTCCCTGGGGTACTCCAGCTTTAATGTCTTTTGTGATGGATAGGGTTGCATTTACTCGTACTGCAAATGTTGTGTCGCTAAGAAATGAACTGATAATATTAATCATATAGTCTGGAAGTCCTAGTTTAATGATATTATATCTTAGTCCAGATGTCCATATTTTGTCAAACGCGTTTTGTAAGTCTAGAAAGGCCACAACTGTATATTCTTTGTTCTCGAAGCCTTTTTCGATAATTTCCGATATTCTCAAGAGCTGGTGTGTAGTCGAATGCTCTTTCTTGAAACCAAATTGGTATTTAGGTATGATATTTCGTTCAGTCAGTATTGTTTGGAGTCGGGTGTATATTACTTTTTCCAACAGTTTAGAGATCGTTGAAAGTAAACTTATGGGACGGTAACTTTCCGCTTTACTTTTATTTTACCACTTTTGTAAAATGGAAGAATGTGCGCCCTCTTCCATTTTTCGGAAATATCCTAATCTAAGGCAGCCATTAAAGTCGTAGCTAAGAATGCCAAGGATTTTGTAGTGAGATGTTTCAGTATTACATTTGTAATCAAATCAGGGCCAGGGACTTTTGTTATTTAAATGTGCGATGTAGTGTTTAATTTCTGAGGGCGAAGTTGGTTCAATTTCAATCGGTTCCTGAGCTCTATAGTTATTATTGATTTCTTGCACTTCTTGGAGATGAGTTTCAGCGCATGTCATGTCATTAGAGGCAAAAACTAACTCTAGGTGTAAGGCTAATGCATTGGCTTTTGTTGATCAGTTACAGATGTGTTGCCAGTATCATCTGTCAAGGGATGGATAATGTTCGGTTGTTTAGTTAGTCTTTTAGTAGCTTGCCACATAGTAGCATCTCGCGGTTGGAGTTCTTCTATGTACTTGTTGTATTGATGAAATTTATAGTTATCCAGTTTCTCTCTTACCCTATGTGTCAGTTGATTTAAGAAGGTTTTAGATGAGGTTGGCGTGTCCTTTGCCATTCACGTCTAGTTCGATTCTTTAGCTTAATTAAGTTTAGAATTTCTATTGGTGTTGGTGATTTAAAATTCTTTTTTTGTTGCTTCCAGGGTGTGACTGCAGGTGTAATACTAGCTTTTACTGCTTCTGTAAATTGTTCTACAGCATCATCTATATTTTCAGTTGTTGAAATTCGTCCGGGGTTTTTCATATTCTTATCTAATTCAATGTGGTAGTTGTCCCAATTTATTTTGCCTTGGATCAATTTAGGTATTACTGGAGTTCTCTGTAGTTCGCTGTAAAATGAGATTATCACTGGAACGTGATCTGAGTCAAGCTCCATTAATACTGTTTGATAGATAGGTTTGCTAAAATTTTTATGCAGGACGACATCTAGTTTGTCAGGCTTATGTCCATGGTTATAAGAATAACAAGTCCAATCCCTAGAGGCTGAGATCTGTATGCCATGGTTAGTCATATAATTATTTAGTCTGGAACCATTGGGGTTGTTGGCTCTGCAGCCCCAGTCAGTGAGTTTGCAGTTCAAGTCTCCTATTAGCATGGTGGGTTCTTTACTGTGAAATATTTTAGTAATATCCTCTTCTAAAAGCCTTTTGTTCGGTTGTTTGTATGCAGCATGAATGGTAATTTTAGTGTTGATGTCCAGAGTAAGTTTTACTGCTACAGATTCTAAATTGTCTAGGTTTATATCAGCTAGAGCGTAGTGTGCTATTTGGCGTTTAATTAATATCGCTACTCCTCCTGAAGCTATTTCGGCTCGTCTATCCTTTCTGTAAACTATATATCCAGATGCTTTAAATGATTCATTTTCAGTTAAATGTGTCTCAGATATACAGGCAATATCCACATTATGTCTTGTCATAAATTCTAATAAAACAGCTCGCTGCCTCTTTACACCATTAGCATTCCAATTTAGGATAGTTATATTATTGATTATGTGCTGCTTATTTGGGTCCATGAGAAGTTAATAATGGAAGTAGTGTTGTGAGAAATGGCATTATTTTATCTAGATGAGGAATAATTAGCTCTATTATCTTTGTTACAATCGTAGTTATAACATCAGGGGTTTCTTGGTTGTTGGTTGGAAGTGTATTTCTGTTATGATTGATTGGAAGTCTCGGGAATTCTTTGTTATAATTTTGGGGGTTATTTATGATAGTTTCAGTAGTAGTTGATGTTGTCCGTGGTTGTGGTCTAGTTTGTCTATTTTCCTTGGTCTGAGCTCTAACTCTTTTGTAATACGTGCAACCTTTGTAGTTAGCAGGGTGGTGATCTCCGCAGTTAACACATTGAGGTAGTTCTTCCGGCTTTTTAGGGCAGTTAGTGTACTCGTGGCTTCCTGTGCACTTAATACATCTGGGTTCCAATTGGCAATAATTTCGGGTGTGACCATATCTCTGGCATCTTTTACATTGTGGGATATCTTTAGCTTTTGTTCTAGGTTCAACTTCTATAATACTATATTGGATTTTTGTTAATTTAAGAATATCTTTGGCAGTATCGGTGTTTTCAAGGTCCACGGCACACAGTGGAATTGGCTTTTGATCTTTGTTATATAATTTTGCTATTTTAATCACTGGATATTTTAGGGCTTGCAGCTCTTTTCGCACTTCTTCCTCCGTAATAAATACCGGAATATTTCGAATGATAACTGACACATTATTAATTTCTGGGTCTTCAAATGTATGGTAGCTTAATTTATTTTCATTATAAAATTTTGTCATTTTTCTGTAGTCTTCAATAGTTCTTAGATTGATTCGTATTTTATTTCCTTTTTGTATGGTTTCAAATTCTCCCGTGGTTTGTTCTTTAAGATCTTTTACTATTTCTTGGTATTTCAGTGATGAGGCATAATGCAAGAATATGGGTGGAATTTTGATATTATTATCTTTTGTTAAGCTAGAATTTATATCGTAAGATGGTCCACCTGTGTCCATCTGGGCAATTGCCGCGGCATGTTTTCCTTGATATATTATGTTTTGTGCTGTTCGTACTTTATCACTTGGTAAGAAGAATTTATTTGTTGTGATTAGTTTATCAGGTTTAAAAAAATATTTTTTGTTTTGGATAATTGGTGGTGAAAGTTGATTGCCATTTCTCTTTAGGGCCATTGTTGTATGATGAGAGATCCCCCTACGGGGGATCACTTGTTTATGTATTAAGATTGATAACAAGTTTAGAAAATGTGCGAGAAGTACGTGTTAAAATTATAAGACTAGTATGCGTACGTAAATAAACGTTATCGGCTCGGACACTTGAATTCTTATCACGCGCGGCGCGGTCTTTCACCACAACCTTACGGTAAATTAAACGCGTACTATATAAGCTCTAACGATTACTGTTACCCGTAGAGGCACTACAGATGCCCTCGCTGGGTGAAGACCCTGGTTGCTGGCCGGAGAGGCCCGGCCCGCTAGTGCCGCTGGCTCCGCTGAAGCCCTGATCGCCGCTGCTGGTTCTGCTGGCACCGTTGAAGCCCTGATCACCGCCGCAGTGTTCGCCCTCCGTGCGGGCGCACTCCTGGAAGCACTTGAAGAAGTGTTCGCTTGGCCCTGTGACCCTGCGGTTATCGCTGTTTTGCAACGATAGCGGAGCGTACACCTAGTGTCCGCACCGCTTCACTGCTCGCACTCGAATCTAAGTTACAGATTAAACTCTACTGTCTTTTGTTCAATTGATTAACAAATTAGCAAATAGAGGTAAGTATAACAATAAATAATACATTTTTAATATCAAAATACTCGACAGAAATTAAAAATTTGTGCAACAACAATATACAATTTATGCAATAACTTCGCGCAAATTACCAAAGCTGGGATACGGACAGCTACATAAAAAAAAACCTTTCTACAGAATACCTAAGGCTTTTTTAGAAACGTCTTCAAAACACACACGCGTTAATTCAACCCGTTTTCCATTTTTCCCTTTCACGCATTCCTCGGACCAATATATGGTAGTTATTCTATCGTCAGCTTAGCCAGTGACACACGGGTTCTTGTAATGAAAGTAACAGCAACAGCAATAAATTACAAATAAGAATTTCTAACTGAAAATGATATCTAGGAAATATCCTAGATATAGGTTTATTACACAACTTGATTATTAAGTTGCTGATCAATAAAGGAAGCATTTACATCTATATCAAGTATAAATATATTTAATGTCAAACTGTTAGAGTTTTTTATAATTGCTTATATTTTGTAAAACTATTTGTTTTGAAAGATTCGAAAAAGCAAAGCCAAACAAAATTAAAACCATGCACGTCGGCTGATATGACATTTAGATGTAAATAAGTAAGTTATAGATTACACGCCACCGTCTATTTCTAATTTATTCCCTCTATAAAAAATAAGAATAGCACATAAAATCCCCTAGTCGCCGGCTCCCTTTGGAAAAAAATAAACAGCCAAATTAGACGTACAATAAAAATCCATACACAGTTGAGGAAAACCTTCAGATATTCCTTATATACATAAGCACATGTATCCTAGCTTTTACGTTATAATCTAGTAGCAAACCAATAATTGAAGCCAAGTATAATATCAAATAATACACATTAAAATATAAAAATGCTCAAAAAACTTAGTTTGCATAATACTTATGCAATAAATACATACAACTTATACAGCAACTATCCGGCAAAGTTGGATTCGGACAAGTTACATGGAGAAACCTTGCGTATTCTACAGGTCACTGAAAATTACTACCCATAAGAAGTACCGGTATCGCACAATTGAACAACTAACAGAACTATTCCGAGCAATATCTCAGATGTAATTTTGTTATACAAGGCCATCAAAACCGCTTATAAAATTGATTTGTTCAGACCGCTAATGAACAATTTGGATAAAGGTAAAAATAAAGCTAGCCTTATATACGAACATAGTACAGAAAAAAACAATCTTTATAAGAATTGAAACAAGTCTTCACAATTCTCATTATTCTACCTGTGACTGGGATAATACCAACAGATCTATTCCTTTAACTAGAAGATATATCACAATACAGAAAACTGTGATACTGAATACATGCCTTTTGGTGAGAAAATTTTTAATTATGCTACAATAAGGTATAAAATATAGGATGTCCCAAAAAAACGCAGGACTTAAATTGTACGCCACTTTTTAGCTGCAAAATTAACTGTACTCTGCTTAATGACATTTTGTAGTAAATACTTTGTGGTTAGTTAATATGGAGACTACGTGACTATTGTCGAGATTTATCAAAAGCACGGATTATTTTTTTTTAGATTGTGCGCAAATTACGTGACATTTGGAAATAATAAATACACCAAATGAGAAAGAGGTAGAAATACTAATTAAAAAACTTAAACAAAGAATTTGGTTGCAGAGGTCAAAACAAACAGGCCAACCTCGTATCGGTCTTTCAACAGATAGTGTGACGGAATGTTTAGAAACCTTGGTTCCCCGTCGGTCACTGCAAATAAACATTTCAAAAAAACACCATGCAGCGAATTTTAACAAAAGGTCTATATCAGCTAACCCAAGACCTGAAACTAAAGCTGAACTAAAAATCCGGCGACTTATTTACCCTTTAAATAATCGTGAAGACCAAAATTTAATGTTTCTGAATTAACGTTGACTAATGTAAGCCACAGTTGGACAAAAAATTAATTGAGAATTTTGTCAGAAGAATTTAAGTCTAAAATGAGCCGTACGACATTTGTCAAATTTTGGTTCCACATTTCATAGCAATGTTTATCCTTTAAAATAGCCATAACTTTAACAGCAGAAGAAAAGAACTACGTTTTAACTGCTAAAATGTTTTGCCAGAAAATCAGTCGGTAACTACCAAAGCAAAACTGAATAAGCAACGCAACGCAACGTAAAAAATGTAATACGTTGCCATATACTAAGAACCGAACCAAAAGCTGACAAGTCAATATACGAATCTAAAATATATCAAATGTTAGTAGCACTATGCAATAATGACAGCAGTCAAATTGACGACATGCATTTTTTAATATACTGCACGCAATAGCTACAAATAGAACATTCGGTATCAAAACATTCCCGGGTAAACTCAAAAAGAAAAAAAACAACTAAACAACAACCGAAATTAATGAGCAAAACAACGAAATGTAATAAAGAATTAAGAGCAAAACTGGGTTATCTGACAGTACAAAAAATTTAAGAGTGACACTAATTATACGACCCATTAATATCAATTATTTTACCGATAATAAGTTAACAAAAAATAATAGATGCACGCCTCCCTCTCCCCCCACACACGAACTTTGTATGCAAAAAGGTTAAAATGATATAAACAGTGCACAGGTAAGAAAATACAAAATATATATTTTAATTACAACAAAGTGACCTTCGATGAAAATTGGAAAAAAGGCAATTCAAGTGGTTTTTTACGATTTTTCTACACTACCAACCCTATTGTTACGAATTAGCGTTTGCACGATTAATGTTCGGCTCGATGACGGATGTTCGCAGCCGACAATCATGCGATTTATTCTCCAAGCGCTTTCTGCCCTCTCCAAAGCATTTTCACCACTAAAATATACGAGTCCGTAAGAGAAACTCCTCTTCAGAATAAATTTGAGCGAATAGGACGTTTTCTTTAACGAGGAATTTGATTTGCAGTACCTTCTGTTCGCTCATCACTTTAAAAACTTCCAAATAGGACTGCACAGGTTTTAACCCGCGCAGGAGAGAGTATAAGAGATGCGGTTTTACTCTCTTAAGATTTCAGAACTGTTGCGCAGTGCGGCTTGTTTGCACACAAATCAGAACCGGTCATATTTGAACCACCTTATAAACATGCAGAGCTATCGATTGAAATCAAACAAATGTAAGAACTCCAAAAAGAAATATTTAGCCAGCTAACAATATTCTCAACAGGTAAGCAACTGCCACAATTAAATATTTAACATCTACTGCCAAATGTCCAACAAGTAGTCGTACTGGAAGACACTTGCCACACAGTACAGAAGTTTCTGTCACAGCCATGAATTGAATGTTATTTTGTATTAATGAAAATTATCAGTATAAATCTGAAAGATTAAAAGAATAAAACAATAATAATGAAATAAATAATATGTAATAAAATATATGAATTTAATAGGATGACGATATGGGCATAACCAGAATACGCCTAAGTAACTGTACTGAAGATGCAGCAGTAAACGGATTTACTCTCAGGTCGGCACTATCCTGTAAAAAGGATATGATAAGCTGTGCATAAAAGTAGTTCCTGGGGACACGGGCTACTGATGATAGAGTCGCAGAAAATTAGTTGCCAACCTATTGTTATTTGGTGAAGTAATTTGGGATGGTGATAGGATTTGGTAAGTATATTGTTAAAACATCTGACTATTTTTAAATTATTAATCCATCCGTTGATGTTCTCCTATTGTTTGTCTTAGTTAGTGCTTATTTGATATCTTCTTATGTTATTTCTATTTCAAGAATTTCTGGTGTTATTGGATCACTGTCTTACTATGTTAAGCTACTTTATTTATGGTTATGTTCTTTTAGTTGTTTTCATACGAGAGGTTGCCCGCAAAAAAATAATTATGGCGTCCTTGACTAACAATTTTTTAAGATAGGTATGTGAAACAATTTACTTACAAGTGATACTAGTGGGATAATTCGGTGCTATGGCCTTACAAAAGAAAAAATATGCAAAAAATAATAAAGATAGTCAACCAAAGCTACGCCCACAGCTCAACCACGCCACATTTTAGATTGTTTTTGTTTGTCTTCTGTTCAAATGTATAATAGATTCTTGACCGGTATTTGGTGATTTATCCTATGCGTAGTGGCTCTTCTATAAAATTAATTTTTTTATTTTACAAAATTTTATAGGTCTCTTGGTTGTTATTAAAATATATATTTTATATTTTCCTATCTGTGGACTGTTTATATTATTTTAACCTTTTTGCATACAAAGTTTGTGTGTAGGGGAGAGGGAGGAATATATCTTTTATTTTTTGTTAACCTGTTATCGGTAAAATAATTGATATTAATGGGTGGTATAGTTTAGTGTCACTCGTAAATTTTTTGTACTGTGTCAAATGGCCCAGTTTTGATATTAATTTTTTAATGCCTTTTTCTATTTCGGTTTATTATTCAGTTGTTTTTTTTTATCCGGGAATGTTTTGATACCCAATCTTCTATTAATGTCATAATTGCCAGGTTCTGCTTTGGTTCTTAGTATATAATAACGTATTATATCTTTACTCATTTGAGAAGCCCATTTGATGTGTTGCCTATTCAATCCCGCTTTCAGTAGTTAACGCGGTTACGCTGTTTGTTTCTGTAATTAAAATTATGACTTTATTTTAAAGAATAGGCATTGCTATTAAATGTAAAACCGAAATTTTACAAATATCTTCTACGGCTCATTTGACATCCTCAAATTCTTTCGAGAAAATTACCGATTAATTTTTTGCCCAACAGTAGCTCAATTTCGTTGCCAGTGTTAAGTTATTGACGTTAATTTAGAAAAAGTTTTTAATTTTTTAACATTAACCTTGGTTTTTACAAATCTCTAGAAGTTGTAAGGTCGCAATGTCTTGGTGATTGTTTCACTTCACTGTTTTGATGAATAAGTTGTCGGCTTTTCCAATAGTCGTCTGGCTTCCATTCTTAGATTAGCTGATGTAGAAAAAAAGTTCCTAACTTAGCTGAATCTTAAATGGGTGCAGACGCAGGCTTGTTATTAAAATGCTCTGCATGGTGTTTTTTTAAATGTTCATTTGCAATGACTGACGGCGTACCGAGGTATCTGAACGATCGATTACACTATTGCAGCGACAATGTTTTCTGCTAAAAGACCAGACGAGGTCGGCCGGTTTTTTTGTTCTCTGCAACCAAACTGTATATTTAAGTTTTTTAATCAGTATTTCTATAGTTTTCTCATTTGGTTCATTTATTATTTGGAAAGTGCCACGTAATTTGCGCACAATTTCGGCAAAACAATCCGAGTTTTTAATAAATCTCAACCATCGTCATTCAGCGCTTCATATTAACGAACTGCAATATATTTAGTACAAAACGTCACTAAGAAGAATGCTGTTAAATTTGCATTTAAAAAGTGACGTACAATTTAAATCCTACGTTTTTGGGGACATAGGACATTGAGGTTGTTTTAAATATGTAGCGAATAAAATACCAAAACTAAGTGAAGCTAAGTTAGATGCAGGAATTTTCAATGGTTTACAGATCCGAGTCTTTTTTAACGATGCTAATTTCACACCTCACATGACAGAGAAAGAGAAAGCTGCGTGGATAAAATATAATGAATTGGTTAAGTGCGATGGTAAAAAACTATCACACTTTGGGCTGCAATATGAGTATAAAACTATATTTCTTAGACTCACATATTGACTACTTTCCAGAAAAACTCGGCGGTTACAGCGAAGAACACGGAGAAAAATATCATCAAGACATGAAAGATATGGAGAACCGTTATCGGGAAACATGGGGAGAGACTATGATAGCAAACACGGCGCGGTTCAACCCGTGAACTAACTTGTTTAAATATATACCTATTTCATCTCCCTCTTACAAATACTGTACTTTTGGCATGTTAGTATTTAACATAGTACAATACCAAATTCCAATAAGCAATCCATTTATTGCTTAGAAATGCAATAATTTAAACAAAACACTAGTTCTCTGCTTTCTAATCAGAACGATTTGCAATTAGTACCAAAGAAAAGCTACACTTAAGCATAAATGCCATAAATTATTATCTTTCCTAATTGACAATTCGGATGAGGATACTTAAAAGTTAACGTTAATTCCTTTTTAATTTTGATTAGTAATAAAATACAGATTTATATTTTTTGGTAAGTCTAAAACAATCCTACGTTTTTTGGGACGCTATATTTTATTTGTTGTTACAATATATTTAAAAATTTTCTCACTATGTGGCATGTTTTCTGAATTACAGCTTTTTGAATTGTGCTATAGACGTTTGATTGCAGTCGCACTTTTCTAGTTGAAGGAATAGATCTGTCGGTATTATCCCAGTCACAGATAGCATAATGAGAATTGCCATGGCTTTGTGCATCTTGAACTAGGTTTATATATTAGGCTAGCTTTTTATTTATATCTTTATCCAAGTTATTCAATAAGGATATTAACACATCAGTTATATAAGCTTTTTTGTTGCCCTTAATTTAATGGGTGTTATTTTTAAAAAATTTTATTTGTATTTCATCACTGTCTCTGTAATTGTTATTACAAGAACCCGTGGGCTCCTCACGAGACACGCCCTCGGAGAAGCTGGCCAAGTTGCGTGAAATAAAAAATGGGAAAAGTTAAATGTGGATTTTTGAACCATTTTTTCTTCTAAAAAAGCTTTAAATGTCTTGTGGAATGCGAGAGGTTTATTCATGTAACTGTCCTTATTCTTACTTTTGTAATTTGCGTGATACTTATTGTATAAATTGTATAAATAATGCACAGGCTTTTAATTTTTGTTGATTATTTTTGTATTAGATGTGTATTTAATATTATACTTAGCTCTATTTGTTGGTTTACTAATAATTAAAAAAGGAACAGTGGTGTTTAATCAGCAACTTGGAGTGCCCGTTTGATTTTCGGAGCGTAAGGCCATTCCGCGGTCGCCTTCTCCGCATTATCAAACGAGTGCGAACTGACCTGAGGTCAAGTGCTTATCGATAGTTGTAGTTATCACTTCGAATAAACTCTAATTAACCGCATTCTGTAAACATCTCAGCACAACAGACAAACCCCCTCGAGGGGAGAGGTCCCCATCACACCAAAATGGGTAAGAGGAATAATAACGAACTTTCGCCACCTGCCACACTAAATAAAAAGTATTACTTCGATCCCGCCACACTAATCGCAGCTAACAAATATTACTTATCAAGTGACAACATTCAGAGCGCCTCAAACATAATTCAGCAAGGTAAATACGCTGCAGCTGTAGAACAAATTCATATCGACGAACAAAATATTCCTTCTACTTCAACGCAAGAAACTAAAATAAAAATTCCACCGATATTACTACACTAGGATTTACATATAAAACACCAAGAAATTATAAAAGATCTTAAGGAAAACGTTAAAGGAGAATTTGATACAGCTCAAAAAGAGGATAAACTCAGAATTATATACTACAATACTATTGAGGATTACAGAAAAATCACCAAACTTTATAATGATAACAAATTAAATTACCACGCATTTAACGACCCTGAAAAGAACAATTTTTCAGTTATTATCCGAAATCTTCCGGTTTCAATTACTGATAAAGAAATATTATAAGTGTTAATAAACCTGAAATACCCTGTAACTAAAATTACTCGTCTTTATACCAAGGACAGAAAGCCCATATCGCTATGCGCGGTGGACCTGGAAGACACCACAACGGCAAAGGAAATTATAAACTTAAAGAAAATCCAGTATAGTATCTGGAGAGGCAGGCGTGTAAATAGCCGCTCTCGTGATGCGGTGTGGAAACGTAGTACGGCCCGTTTGGTACGTCAACCGAGAAGGCCCAAATCGTCCCTTAAACGGCCGTCGCGTAAGCGGATGGGGCGGCTACCGATATCAACCAACGAATATTGCCAAATCGCTCACCTGAATCGGCTTCGGCTTCGGCTTCGTCGGCGATTCCAAGGTAACCTCTGCGTTGCGGATCTGGTATCTGCGGGATGATAATACGCGACCGAACTGGTCGCGCTGCGATCGAGTTGTATGCGGTGTTGAAACACGACCAAATTCCGAGCTGCGATGCGTGAATGTTTCTTGCGGGGTGAAGACACGACCGAATTGGCCGAGCTGCGGTGCGTGAATGTTGCCGGGCTTCGCACCTGGCTTGGCGGTAGGTCTTTGCGGGCAATTTTCATTCGACAGCACCTTTCATATCAAAAGGTGCCGCCGACGGCGTATGCAGACTTGTCGGCTGAGCAAAAGCCCATATGCCGTTTTGTGTGCGATGGCAAAACGTGCAGATATCAAAGGCTCGCATGCCGCCGCGATATAAAGCGGTTCAAGGGCGAAAAGGCCGCCACACCAGTATCATTGAAGTGGAAGTAAGAAGAAAATCAAAAGAAATTCCTCAATGTAAGAAATGCCAACTGTACGGACATACACGGAATTATTGCCAAATGGAGCCACGCTGCGTCAAGTGCACAAATAATCATGAATATAATAAATGCTCAAAAAAATTTATTGATCCCCCTCAATGCGTGAATTGCAAAGAACTACATCCAGCGAACTTGAATTATTACTAGAAAGTTAGCCACCAATACAACCCTTCAAATCTAAGTCAAACTAAAGCACAAGCGGGAATTTCACCAGCCACAACAAAAGTAGCTGTAAGTCAAAATATCCAACAATTGAACTCCTATGAACAACAAGACTACAACAGATCTTTTCCCAAACTACCAACAAAACCTAGCAGAAGTCACAAAACCAAACATGAAGAACAGGACCTTCTAACCAGTATTGTATCAAAAGTAATTGAGCTATTAATACCACACCTAGATAAAATTATGCCTTATCTAACAAAACCAATACCATTACTTTTCCCTTATGGATAAAAAAAATTCACAATTAGTAATATAACAGTCCTAAATTGGAACGCTGATGGCATAAAGAGACAGCGCAGTATTTTATCGAGTCCTTATTTAGACATAACGTTGACGTGGCTTGCATCACCGAAACACATCTTATAAATACAGATATTTTCAAATTACCAGGGTACAATGTGTGGCAATTGCAATCAAACAAAAATTAACTCACTACCAGTTACCGGATCTAAACCTTGAAAACCCAGAAACAGCAGCTGTTAAGCTGATATTTAAAAATAAAACGGAAATCATACTTCATGCAGCTTATAAACAACCCAATAAACGGATTTTAGAAGAAGACTTTTCAAAAATTTTCTGCACAAATAAACCAACATTGCTAATTGGGGATCTAAATTGCAAACAAAAATTCTGGGGATGTAGAGCTGATAACCCGAATGGTGTCAGGCTAAATCAAATACTGACGAGCCACGACATACAAATATCAGGCCCTAAAGAATACTTACTACCCCTATAGAACAGATTATAAATCGGATATCTTGGATGTCGTTTTATTTAAAAACTTTCTAGCACCTATCTACCAAACAGTTTTGAATGAACTTGATTCAAATTACCTACCGGTAACACTCTCCTTCTATAGCGAACTACTGCAGACACCCCTATTACCAAAATTAATTGAAGGCAAAATAAACTGGAATATGTTTCAACGAGAGCTTGACAAAAATATCAAAAACTTTGGACCAGTTCATTCCACTAGCGATATTGATAAGGCAGTCAACCAGTATACTCAAGCAGTGAAAATAAGTGTACAACCTGCACTAACACCTTGGAAGCAAAAAAAAACGCAATGGTATCCATACTCCAATAGAAATAGCCAACTTAATTAAACTAAAGAACAGACCCACACGTGAGTAGCAACGGACCAGACGACCACATCTTAAAACGTTTTATAATCAGCTCACTTACCAAGTCAGGATAAAATTAAACAACTACAGATATAATTTACATAACAAATATATTGAAAAGCTCCAGCCAAGAGATGCAACGCTGTGTCAGGCTACCAAAAAATTATTAATGCAACCTAACACCATTCCCCCACTAAGAGCCAACGGCAACTACTGACGAAGACAAAGCTAATCTTCTAGCATTACACTTTGAAAAAGCATTTACACCCAATGACGCAAACACCGTACAAAACCAGCAACAAGAAGTAATTGAAACAAACAATAGTTTCAATAGTCAACGCCCCATAGAGATAGAACCAACTTCCCCAGCAGAAATGCAGAAATTTAGTTTAAAACTACCCAACATAGATATCTTAATAACAAGCGAGACATACAAAAAATAATATGGAACAAAACAGATGGATAGACTGATCCACTGTTGGAACGGGGTAAAGAAGGAGGAAAGAGCAAAAGCGGGAACAGAGATATTGATAAGCAAAAAATGGTGCAGAAAATTAACATCGTGGAAACTCATTCACGAGAGATTAATAAAAGTAAGTTTGACAATCTTCGGAAGAGAGACAGTTATACTCGGACCATCAGATAACAGTAATGTAAGAGAAAAATACAAATTTATGGAAACATTAAAAGAGGAAATCGGAAAAGTAAAAAACAATCAAGAAATCATAATTGGGAGAGATTTAAATAGAAGAACAGGAAGAAAATAAAATGACAATACGGTAGGAAGATTTGGAGAGGAGGCCACCAATAATAATGGGAAAAGACAAATCGAAACATGCAAACTAAATGACCTCAACATAACAAACGGGTCCTATAAACACAAGAAAATACATAATTTTCAAGGATCTAAGAAACCCGCAAATTAAAATCTATAATAGACTACATTATAGTAAAACGCAAAACTACAGTCATAATAAAAGACGTAGGGATTAAAAGACGGGCCGACGTTCAAGACAGAAACAAAAAACAAACAGGAAAAATGGAAAGGAAGAAGAAACGCCTAAGGAAACGAACAAAAAGAAAAAGTTCACAATTTACTTGCTACAAGACGGGTCAGTAATATATCCGTATAAAAAAAGGTTAAACCAAAAACTTACAGAATTTAACTACAATAACATTAAAGAAGAATAAAATCAAATAAAGAAGGTCATCCAGCAATCAGCTCTAGAAGCCTTAAGAAAGGAAGAAATTTAGAGAAAGTTAGAACAAATATTGTAAAGATAGGATCAGCGAGAAGACCAAAGAGCAGATAAAAGAGAAAAAGGCTCTATACGAGAAATGGGTAAACACAAAACTGGACGAAGACTTACAGAGATAGAAAGAGAAAAACAGAAAAACAAAAAGAATGATAAATAGAAAAAAACAAAAGATGGGAAAGACATGTGCGAACATTGAACAATATGTAGGCGAAACACGGAGTGCATAATCCTGGAAGATAATAAAGGCATTAAATACAAATGCAAAAAAACAACGCATATTCAATATATACCAGAAAAACAATGGGAAAAGTATTAGAAATTTTCAGGAACGAAACATAGAGAAAGTATAAAATGGAGATAGTAGACAGATAGAAATAAGTAACGAAGAAGTGGAGAAGGCCATAAAAATACTGAAAAACAACAAGTCATCAAGGCCGGGAGGTAAAGTAAATTTGATGATTAAGGATCAGAAAAATTACACCGGATACTAAGAAATATGTTCCAAAAAAACCCCAACTGGAGAGAAGTTACCAGATAAATAGAGGAAAGCGTATATAATCTTTACTGGCGAAGACCAAGCCGGATTCGCGGCCGGAAGATCTTGTGTAGATCACTCACACACACACACACACGCGCGCGCGCGCACACACACACACACACATAAGCTATAATCAATCAGCAAAATGTTGATATTGTAGAAAATATGTTTCAGCCTAGTCCAGAACAAATCATTAATATATTATCGAGTTTGGGTATATGGTCGAGCATTGTTATGAAACAGAAACATCTCGGGTTGCCTGAGAACTGCTACAGTTTATCCCGATTTCATAAATAATTTTTAGAAGGCGACGAACAATATGACTATTGTCAAACATCGGTGACCTTCATTTTAGAGTGCTTCTTGCCTCTTCTCAGGTGTAGGCCACGAGTACACTTGAGTTTTCTTAAGGGCACCTAGTGTTCCAAGCTGTACCTTAACAATTCTTAAAATTTCGGTGGGTTTTACACCTTATCTCGCGACAAGCTTTTAATCTGTTGCTTAACGGATAACAGTACCTGTTACTCCGATGTCCTGGTATTGACTAAAGAAAGTTATGATGTGTGATACCCTACGGGAGAATTTCCTTTATGCATCTTCACCAAGAACGCTCAGAGGCACGTAAATAACTACCGGTTTATATTATTATTGTATTATTTTTATTTAATTCAAAATTATTATTAAAATTAATAACTACATCCAGCCTTTAAGTAGTACTTTTTATTCAATGTTTTACGACTGAAGTTATTTAAAATACTTCAAATTAATTTTTCACTTCTTTATATAACTATAAAACTAATTTTAAATACAAATTAATTAAATTATCGTTATTAGTAGTAATAATACTTTATTCGTAATTATATATATACAAAAAATTATGAGTGCTGCTGCTGCTGCTGTCACACAGGTCAAAGGTCAAATCGTTCGTGCCTTTCCGTGCCGACCAGAGCGCCTCCGAAGGACAAATTTGGGCAACAGGTAATATATTTCCGGAACCGCAAGCGATGGAAAATTTTCGTTTGAGAGGGGGTAATAAAGCACTCGTTTATTATAAAACGTTTAATAGAAAATACTAACTAGTAAAAAAAATAAAATTATCTATATAAATAAAAATGTAAATGTTCATTTGTTCAAAATCTTAAATCTCCGAAGGTTTTTCACCGATTGCTTTGAAATTTTGATACAACGTTGCATTTGAATGCGCACGTGTTTTCATACATAGATGTCACACCTGTGCGACAGGTAAAAAATGCTTTTTTGAACAAACAGTGCCATCTATTAGACTTAAAAGCAATGCCACAACGTGTGGCCGATTACAGGTAGTATATAAATAACTAAACAAAATATAATCTACAGTGTGTCCAGAACTGGTAGGGGGTATTTGTATTGCGCGCCCATGTAACGGCCCGGTTTAGGGGGGCGCGGTAAAGATAGCTTGTTGCACTGCTCTTTGGAGATATAGTAGCCATGGAAATGTACCCGGGAGATTATCGCGCTTTTTGCGTACGCGCCTATTATCGCAATGGCGATTCGATAGTCACAACTCAACGTTTATATCGTGCAGAATTTAATGTACGGAATGCACTGAAAGACAATACCATCAGAAAATGGATTCGAAGGTTTGAAAATACCGGTTTGACTGTAAAAATTCTCAATCAAAGTCGCCCGCGCTCTGTTCAAAGCCAACAAACGATTGAAGAAGTGAGAGTTTCAGTGCGTGAAAATCTGTCTCAATCAGTTCGCAAACGCAGTCAAGAACTTAACATTAAAAAACCGTCGTTGCACAAAATTCTGAAGCAAGATTTACAACTTACAGCCTACAAAATTTATTTTGTTCAAAACCTGAATGTTACCAACTATCCTCTCCGGCTGAATTTTGCAAATGAAATGCTTCAACGTTTCCCAACGTTCGAAAACATTCTGTTTAGTGACGAAGCGAACTTTCACTTAAATGGTCACGTAAACAAACACATCTGCCGCTACTGGGCCAACGAAAATCCAAGACAGATACATGAACAACCATTACATAATCCAAAAGTTATTGTGTGGGCTGCCATGTCTGGTGAAGTATTTTTTTGAAGACCGGCGAGGGCGAGCACTTACAGTAAACAATGTACGGTATTGCAACATGTTAAGAAACTTTTCGCCACAACTGTAGGAGTTTGAAGGTTTTAATGTGGAAACATGGTTTCAACAAGCTGGAGCCACTTGGCACACCGCAAACTAATCACTTGAGGTTGTCAATCAACTTTTCCCAGAAAAAGTGATCTCTCGTCGAGGCACCATCAACTAGCCCCCGAGAAGCCCCGATCTTACACCCCTTGATTATTTCTTTTGGGGAGACCTTAAAGAGAAAGTGTATGCAAACAAATCACGAACTGTACTGCAATTGAAACACAATATCCGCACTGATATGGCCGCCGTTTCCAGAGAGATGTGTAGACGCGTGGCGGCTAATTTCCGTGTTCGGTTAGGGGAGTTCCAGCAGCGCGAGGGTCAACATTTGAACGTAATTGAACATAATCTTTGGCACTTAATTTTCCAAGACTTTGTCTAAAGATTAAAAATAAAACAATATTTTTCTGACTTGTAGTGTTTCTTTTATTAAATTTACAAATACCTGGACCTTTTCTGGACACCCTGTATTTAAATTAATTATTAAAAGATAAAATAACTGATTACGATAAAAATATAAATGAAATAATAATGTTTAACATGCTTACAGAGCAATTAAAATTTTTGCAATTAATTTCAGAGCTTCTCTATATTATGTATCTCAAATGTATTTGACATTTTTAGGCAACCCATAAAACCTCGGTTTGAAAATGTCTCAAACCTTGTGTGACATATTTAAATAACGAGCAGTGTTCTTATCTTTTAGAAGCGTTGACTAATAATTATGCAATATTGTGCAGCATTATTATGACCCGTTCATGCTAATAAGCAAAACCCATTATTCATTAACATTAAGTAATGCTATAAATTTTTTTGTAACATTACTCTTTATCATTCCCATTCTAAAAATTAAGTAGTCATAGATATGCAATTTGAATAAAATTTATTGCCCTTTTTGGGTTATTTCAAGTTTACATCAATTCTAAAAAGCATATCATATATCATACAAATTCAAATTAATGTGTTACATAAAAACAGTTATTGATAAGATTACCTGATTACAGGTAAAATTTCCACTTAAACTTGTTAAACCAATTACACGTGTAGTGTCGCATTGTGTTGTTGGAAACATAAAATTATTTGTGCTGTGGGTACGTTATCTGTCGCAACTGCACGCTGCGCGGATTCTAGGAATGGTGCCGACTTCGTCTTACAGCCACCAAGTGGTATACCAACCGTTATGGAGGGAGCTTCTTGTAAAACATCATCAGGTGACATTACTCACAACCAACCCTCTGAAAGACCTCAAGCTAGAAAACTTAACCGAGATGGGATTTGCGTATAAAGCTAAAGAAAACGTATTTGAAATGTTTGCTAAAGATAAAAATATCATTAATCAAATTATAACATTCAGCAGAATCATGACTGAAACAACCAGACAACAACTGCAAAGTGAAAAAGTACAAGAGCTAATAAACGATAAAAATCAACAGTTCGATTTACTGCTTGTAGAGTGTTTGCAGTCCGAAATGATAGCGTTTGCCCACAGATTCAAATGTCCTTTCATATGCTTGCTTTCGATAGATGGATACAGTACGATTTACAAGGGAATTGGGAATTCAAATCACCCTAATCTGTGCCCAGAAGTACCTGTAGGGTCCATAAACAGTCTAAACGCCTAAGCAGTGTGCTTTGTTATTTAGCAATGGATTTACTCATTACATCTTATTTCACTTACCAATCCGATCAAATTGTTACTAGCTACTTTGGAACAGATTACCCGCCTATTATTAAGATGTACGAAAACGTTAGCTTACTCTTTATAAATTCAGATCCGGTGTTTCATCCAGTTCGGCCTCTAGTTCCAACTGTTGTACATATTGGAGGCGGAAGTCATATACAACCTCCCAAGCCGCTGCCGAAAGTAATTATATTACTGCTGTTAAGTTAATGGGGTTTGTGGAAAGCTTTGAAGTGAACTCCATGTGTTTTTGAGCGCTCCGATAAAGTAAAGTCCAAATCGGGCCTAATCGAGCCTTCAGAATACAGAAGTTAGAGGAGTAGAGCAGGAAGCCTGCACTTCAAAATAGGAGAATAGTGAGTAAAACAGATATAAATAAGAGCAAACTTATAGGTTAAGGAAAACAATAAGGAACAAAATTGAATGCTATAGAATAGATAAGAGGAAATAACTACGTTCAACGGGCGGCTTGCCAAAGTCGTTAGGATAGGCAACCCATCATACGCCGCAATCCGCAAGTTAAGCAAGTGAAGGTGGGAAGAGCACAATAGCGGGTAAAGCTACTAAGACAAAGGCAAAAAATGGAACCAGAGGAGATAGACAACAAACAAATGAAGAAAATAGAAGATATGTTTGAAGCTATAAGCGGAAACCTATTAAAGATGAATGACAAACTGGAGCATCTAATAAAAAAAAACGAAGAAGTGAGACAAGAAAACGCTGTGCTAAAGAAACATGTACAGGTTCAAGACCGAAAGATAGAATGGCTGGAGCGCGAGGTAAGAAGGAAAAATATTATAATTAGAGGAGTAGAAGACAAGGAGAAAGAAAATGGTGAAGAAACAAAACAGGCGCTAACAAAAGTAACACAAAAATTAGGTATATAAATCAATAAGGAAGATATAGACGAAATGAGGAGAATAGGAAAGTACAAATCAGATAGACAAAGACCAATATTAGTGAAGTTAACTACGGCAAACAAGAAAAGCGAAATACTTAGCAAGACCAACAAACTGAAAGGAACCAGCATATGGATAGATGAGGACTATACGAAGGAAACGATAGAAGAAAGGAAAAAGCTGATTTCAACGATAATATAACAAACTGGTAATCAACAATGAAATATATGAGGTAAAAGAAGAAGGAGAAGATAAAATAGAAAGAGAGAAAGGAAGCTTGCAACTGGGGACCAGCAGCAGTAGCAAAAGAACGGTAAGTGAAAGGTCACCAAACGGCGAGCTGGAGGGGAAACTAAGTAAAATAACACGTATAACAAAAAACTACTAAGGGCAGACATAACAAATAACACTAGTAAAGACGAAAATGGCAAAGATAATGGATATGAATTACTAAAACAACAAACGCAAATTAAACAAAAAAGTATAACATGGAAGATAGGGACATGGAATATACGAAGTATAGCAGGAAAGGAACAAGAACTAGATGAAGAATTTAACAAGGCAAAATTAGATATATTGGGAATAACGGAGAGCAAAAAGAACGGTAAATAAGAAGAAATGCTACAAAGTGAAAACGTGCTAATATACGCAGGAGTGGAACAGGATCAGAGTGCAAGAGAGGGAGTGGGATGCCTAATAAAAAGAGAAAACTATGAACACCTTAAAAAGTGGGTAGCTGTTACAGAAAGAATACTCAAGATATAAATGCAACTACATAAGTCAACCAAAACAACCTTAGTAGTAGTCTACGGTCTAGGAAAAGATGACAGAACAAAACTAAAAGATCAGTTCTGGGAACAATTAACAGAGATAATAGAAATATAAAGAAAATATAATAGGAAGAATAATAATAATGGGTGACCTGAACGGAAGAATAGGGAGGAAAGATGAAGAAGCAGGAGAAACAATAGGTGAACATGGAGAAGAAACACGGAATAATAACGGAAGAAGACTAATCGATATCTGTACAATTAACAACTTAGTCATAACAAACTCGTTCTACAAACATAAAGATATACATAAGTATACCAGAGAAGTACTGAGTAGAAATGAGAAATCGATCATAGATTACGTAATAATAAATAAAAAATACAGAAAAGAGATACAAGATTCACGAGTAAGAAGAGGAGCGAAATTGTACACCGACCACTATCTAGTAGTATCAAAATTGTAAACTGAAATGAAAACAAAAGATAACAAAAAGGAAGCACAAATGGACATAGAGAAGAAGATAACATTAAGAACTTAAAAGCTAGAGAGAAGAAGAAACTGCAAACAAATATACAGAAGAGATAGAGCAAGAAATGAGGAAAATAAATCAAAAGGTAAAAATCCACAAAATAGAAGAAATATGGACGCAATTTAAAGAAACAATAGTCAGCCAAATCAACATGCGGAGTAACAAACAGTAACAAAAACAAAAAGAATACACACTGGTGGAACGAGGATATAAAAACAGAAATAAAGATAAAGAAAATAAAATGGGAAAAATACCTAAGAAGTAGATCCAACGAACACTATGCAGAGTATAAAGAACAGAGAACAAGAGCCAAGAAGCTGGTGAAAAATGCAAAACAACAATCTTAGATAGAATTCGGTGAGAAAATTGAAAAAAATAGTGTGGGGAACCAGAAACTGTTCTACAAGATGTTGAAAATGTTGAGGACAGGTAAAGAAAACAAATGTCAGTACATCACAACGAAGGAAGGTGAAATATTAACAGAGAAAGCTGACATAATAAAACGCTGGAAAAAATATTTCGAGAACTTACTAAACACTGAACTAAACGAAGACCAAGGTAAGGGGAGGGAAATATAGATGGGGAGGAGGAGGACAACGAACAAGAAGAAGAATATAGACCAGATGAAGTAAGAGAATCCATAAAAGAACTTAAAAGAGGCAAAGCGACAGGACACGATGGCATAACCACTGAAATGCTACAACTATTAGGGACTAATGGAATAGAGACGTTAACAATATTGTTGAGCAAAATTTCGAAGGAGTGCGTAATACCAACAGAGTGGGAACTGGGAGCGATATTACCAATATTTAAGAACAATTATAGAGGGATCACACTTTTAAGTAACGTATATAAAGTTTATGGGAGGTTACTAAATAAAAGATTGCAAGCAAAAATAGATACACAAATGGAGGAATCACAAAGTGGATTCAGGAAAGGGAGAGGATGCAAGATCACATATTCACAGTCAAACAAATGATAGAGAAGCACCCCAATACGGATATATATGTGGCATTTATTGACCTACGGAAGGCTTTTGACAGTGTACCAAGACAATTACAATGGGATAGCCTAAAGAAAAGAGGAATAGGGGAAAAATTGAGGAAAAACATAATCAGTTTGTATAAAAACACCAGGAACTATGTCAAGACAAAAAACACAGAATCAGAAGAATTTGTGACAAAAGAAGGAGTGAGTCAGGGAGGAGTCCTAAGCCCTACACTCTTTAACTATGTGGCAAAAGAAGTTAAAGGGCGCAGCAAGAAGGTGTATGTGGGGTATAGATATTTAGAGCCAATATATATAACAGAGTGTGCGTTTGCGGATGACTTGATGATATATGCCAAAAACGAGAAGGATTTACAGGAAAACTTAGAAATATGGAATAGTGCTCTACAAACAGGCAAACTAAAAGTACATACAGATAAGACAAAAATAATGGTAATAGGAGAAAACAATATACAAACAAATATACAACTAAATGATAAAGGAATAGAACAAACAGACAGCTTTAAATACCTGGGGATCACGATACAGAAGGATGGGAGAAATGAAGCCGAAGTTAACAACAGAATAGTGAGTGCCAACAAATCATACTACGCCCTAAGTAATTCCTTCATTAGGAAAAAAGAAGTACCAAGAAAGACCAAGCTAACAGTATATAACTCAGTCTATAAACCAATACTAACGTTTGGGTGCGAAAGCTACGATTACCAAGCAGCAAGAAAATAAAATTCAAGCCAGCGAAATGAAATTTCTAAGAGGAATCCTGGGAATAACGAAAATGGATAGGTCAAGAA
The DNA here is from genome assembly GCA_036346155.1 of Sinelater perroti. Classification (NCBI taxonomy): domain Eukaryota; kingdom Metazoa; phylum Arthropoda; class Insecta; order Coleoptera; family Elateridae; genus Sinelater; species Sinelater perroti. Next base: position 1,482,570 of record JARFIY010000016.1, on the reverse strand, counting down.
ATGAAGAAATACGGGAAATACTAGGGGTAGAGCCAATCAAGAACATCATAGAACGACAACAACTACGATGGTTCGGTCACCTGAATAGGATGGAAAACAACAGACAAGCCAAAACTATATGGCAAGCTAGAACCATCGTAAAGAGAACAAGAGGAAGACCAAGGAAAAAATGGGATGAGCTAATAGCTGAAATCCTAAGAATGAGAAACACAAGCTGGCAAGAAGCGAAAGCACTGACGCAGAATAAAAAAGAGTGGGCAAAATTTGTGCACAGTGAGACATAAGACAAATAGTGAGGTGTGGAAAGTTAGTGCTAAAGGAACTTCTGCTAAGCTAGGTTTAAGAACGCGTATTGTTTGAAGAAAATATTAAGAACAAATTAGTTTAAGTAGATAAAAATTAAGTAACACAATTAATAGCTTTAGTATATAAGTTAATCACCCTACACCGAAAGATATACAGGGTTTGCTGATATTATATATATATATATATATATATATATATATATATATATATATATATATATATTATTTATATAAGAATGTATTTATACATTTCTTTTAGGATTTGCAAACCGTTTTAGACAATTCAAAACAAGGATTCGTTTACTTCAGTTTAGGAAACAATGTTTTGGGCAAGAACTTTCCTGAAAACAAAGGCAAGCTGCTCCTCGGCGTGTTTTCAAAACTACCGTACACAATTTTATGGAAGTTCGAACTTGAGGATATGCCTGAAAAATCAAACAACATCATTATATCTAAATGGATTTCTCAGCAGGATATTATATTAAGTCAGTAAGCGATAATTTACAATTTGTTATAAATTTAATATTGCTTTTTAGAACACCCGAACATAAAACTATTTATCACACAAGATGGTTTACAATCGATAGACTAAACCATTACCATCACGTACCGATCATTGGTATACCGATTTTAGGAGATTAGCCTCATAATGTCAGGAAGATAGTGTTTAGAGGTTGCGGCCTTGAAATAGACTACGAGACAATGACTGAAGAAATTGTCATGGAATCAATTTTGGAAGTTATCAAAAATTCTTCGTGAGTATATTTTTTAATAATTAAACAAGATATTAACTACTTAGAGCATAGAATTGGCGAATTGAGATCAACTAGTATCTGAAATGCAAAACATTCAAGTTTTGTACTTTATCAGTATTACCTGGACGTTATAACATTGTGTAATAATAATATTGAATATGGTCCTGTTATGTTTAAGACGTTAGCTGTCCCAAGTGTGAAAGATTAAAGTGCATTTATCCAACGAAAAGGTCTTATAATATCAACAAGCATAAATTGACTAAAAATAAGAACATTGTGCAACAAGGATCTGATTACACCGCCACTTAATGAAGTGCAAACGTGCATGGACCCCAAACATTCCAACGTCAAGAAGTTGCCGTTGATAACTTACGATAACCATAATCAGCAAAACACAGAGAAACTGAAAAATAAAATACCGCCTATCTATCTCACAACGCCATAAATCACTGCTATATTAAACAATCAACACACGACCTTTTGTAACACAAACACCTTAAGAATCAACTAACAAGATGACTACAGAATTTTAACATTAAAGATAATCAAATTTCATACGTTCCATAACATTGTGTGAATAACTCAATGTCATGGTCAAATACCACCATCATAACGAAAAGATATTCCATTTAAAACCCTGTAGTTATAAAGTCACACGCCTGCTTACAAAATAAACAGCTGTCCCAAGTTGTGCAGTCGACCTGAAGGATTAACTAGTGCAATTTAGTCCAGACGAAGAAGAAAGCCATCAATACATTCCACAATGCAACTTTAAGATGGGCATACCATAAACTACTGTAAGTTAGATCTGCGTTCAATTTATTAGCACCAGCATCAACAATGAAAACATAACCTGAAGATAACCCAAATGAACTGTGGAGACCCAAACGCTACAACAGAGCAGTAAATCTGATTCAAAATAACATCGCCACTTCAATGAAGTCGCAAAGACACAATGGAACTATTTTGTCAATCCGAACCCTCATATGCAGATCCAACGCTCGAAGACAGTTGACCGACCATACTCACCCTTATGATAACCATAATCAGCAACAACGATCAATGACGGACTAACATAAATAATATAGCCAAAATCCTTGTTGATCTCCTACCCTTACCTCCCCATAATTAAAAATTTTATCACTAGTACACTCCTTCCTCTACTCTCAATGGATCCTAAATCGCAGAAAATCATCGAAAAACTATCAATCCTAAACTGGAATGCTAATGGCGTCAAAACTCAAAGATCAATCCTTATAACCTTCCTTGCCAGACATAACATAGACATCGCGTGCACCACAGAAACCCACCTATCAGAAGTAGACACGTTTAAAATTCCAGGATACCAAATTCACAGAGCAGATAGAAACGCCCAAATAGCTGCTGGTGGAGTAACTATCCTCATTAGAAAGAAAATTTGCCACAATCCTGTCCTCGAAACAAAAAACCTAAGCCTTGAAACAGTAGGAGTTAAAATAAAAATAAACGATCAAAACCTCACACTAATCAGCACATACAGACAGCCGAACAAGAAATTAATGGAGGACGACATAAAAACCATCTTCAACACAAACGAGCCACTCCTGATGATTGGAGACCTCAACACCAAAAACCAATTATGGGGATGCAGAGCTAACAATCGAGGGAATCAAGATGGAAGGCTACGCGACTAAATACTCCTTCCAAATAACAGCCCCCGAGAATTATACCTACTACCCGTATCGCAGTGATCACCAGCCGGACATACTAGACATAGTACTCCAAAAAAACTTCGATAAACCAACTTTTCAAACTGTGCAGAAGAACTAGATTCTGACCACCTACCAGTTATAATAACATTTATTAGCTCATCTCAGCTGGTACAGCCAGTACCAAAACTAATAAACGGGATAATTAACTGGGAACAATTCCAAGCCATCCTAGATGATCAGCTGATATGCCCAACCGGTCTTATCAACCACGAGGACATTGATCTAACCATATCCAAACTAACAACATCAATAACTGACAGCGTGCAAAGATCAACACTAGCGCCCAAAACTAACAAAAAACCTAATCACCATAGCTTGCCTCGAGAAATCACAGCACTAATCAAAAGAAAAAGTCAAGTCAGACGCGAATGGCAGAGAACCAGGATACCGGAAACAAAACGATTACTGAACACACCTTAAAAAGATGCTTGGATGAGCTGAGAATCAACTCATATCAAAAATACATAGAAGATCTCCAACCAGGTGACATCGGAATGTGGAGAGCTACAAAGCGCGTATTAAAGCAAAGAGAGGACATCCCAACATTAAGCGTGAATAATACACTACTTGCTACTGACGAAGAAAAATCAACAGCCTTTGCTACCCACTACGAAAGTGTATTCACTCCAACAGTCACTTGCGCTCCAAACCACGCAACATATATAATTAATCACGTCGAAACTCATCTCCCAGTAGTTACAGAACCGATAACTCCCTCTTCTCCCCTTGAAATTAAAACAATAATCGACAGTCTCCCTAAAAGAAAAGTTCCTGGGCACGATCTCATTACCAACCTAATATTATCTCAGCTCACCACCAAAACCTTAGCCTATCTAGCAACAACTTTTAATGCATGTCTTCAGCAAGGTTATTTCCCACAAACATGGAAGCATGCACACATACTGGTGATTCCTAAACCAGGTAAAGACAAAAAGTTGATTAGTAGCTACAGGCCAATAAGCTTACTGACATCACTTTCCAAAGTTTTCGAGAAGATCATCCACTCCCGGCTAAAGAATGAATTAACATCACTCAACATCCTACCAGCATTCCAATTCGGCTTTAGGAAATCACACTCTACGCAGCACCAACTCCAACGCATAACTGAAAAAATAGAAGAGGGCTACGAAAACAAACGTTATACAGTTGTAGTTCTCCTAGATATAGCCCAGGCCTTCGACAAAGTCTGGCTCGAAGGCCTAAAAAGCAAGATCATCAAGATAAAAATTCCCAGCTACCTTAAAGCCATAGTCTTCTCCTTCCTAGAAAACCGCACTTTTGCGGTGCGCATAAACTCCGCATCTTCTGAAACAAAGTCCATCCATGCAGGCGTACCTCAAGGAAGCGTACTGGGACCCCTATTATTCAATATTTTTACTTCAGATATCCCTAACATAGAGGCAACCCTAGCGACCTTCGCGGACGACACCGCAATCTTGACCCAACACACTGACCTTACCTTAGCTATTGAAAAGCAGCAGACTGCACTGAACCAAATACGTTCGTGGTTCAACCAATGGAATATGCACATCAACCACACCAAATGTCAGGCAAAAATATTTTCCCTCAGAAGAATTAGAAACCCTCCCAGCTTAACAATCAACAACAACACTATTGCCTGGAATCCCGCCGATGCCGCCATCAAGTATCTGGGAGTGCTCCTTGACACTCGACTTACCTGGAAACTTCATATTAACTACAAGTTAAACCAAGGATACGCGCGATTGGCACAACTTTACCCTCTCATTAATAGAAAGTCATCTCTTAAGCCCAAATGCACCATTACGATGTACAAATCTCTAATACGACCGTTGGTGCTATACGCATCAACAATCTGGAGCAACACTGCAAAGTCAAACATAGAAAAAGTCCAAAGACTACAGAACAAAATTCTCCGCATAGCAGTGGGTGCTCCTTGGTTCATTCGGAACGAACAACTACATTACGAACTAGACATACCAACAATCCAAAGCTACATCGCCGCGAGTGCCAAAAAATTCTTTGAAAACTTACATAAACGTGAAGGTGCAGTTCTATACAACGTAGGCAGACCAAACATACACCAAAGACTCAAACGAAAATTACCACAAGATTTATATCTAACCGAACTCGACATTGATTAGTTAATATAACAATTAGTTAACATACTTGTAAGGGTACAACCTACCTCATAAACTATAAAAGAACGTACTGTTATTGCTTACCTTACTATTATTATCATTGCCATGTATAACATGTAACTGATTGTTGAGCTGGCAAATAAATGATTAAAAAAAAAAGTTATGTTTAAGATGTAAAACAAAAAAGTTCAAGACGCAATAGCATACTTATATGTGACTACTGTATTCTAAAATAAACTTACCAAAACAGAGACTGGTATCCAATCGGGCGGTATCAGATTTTTATTAACAAGCTTAAATAATTACTAAATATATTTAAAATTCCAATTTTATTTGTTAGGCAAATTTTAATTGCTCTGACCAGCACCTAAATCTTATAGTTGCGTAAAACACGCATTTAAAGAATACTATCTCTCTCTATGCAGTTTTTTTAGAATTTTTAATGCTATGTACTCTATGCTTGGAGAAGAATTAATATTTTTATTTTAAATTTAAAAAAATAAATAAAAGTGTTATAGGAAAGACAAAGACATGGAGTGAGGGGAAGAAAGTGAAAAATATAAATATCTGCGTTCATTTTAACTGAGATAATACTGCGCTCTGCTAAGGCTCAGTGTTTGCCACCTCATCTCGTATCAGAGATAGCACGCAATAACCTGGCAATGAGGGCGAAATCATATCAACCTTAGTTTTGCTTAAGCATATCAGAGTAATAATCCCATTATAGAACATTGCACACCATAGAGTGACTCTAAAAATGAAGTGGATTGCGGACGAATGAAAGTTTATTAACCCAAATCCAAATGATTTGCTTTTGTACGTGCCCGTCCAGGAGAAAATAAGCTACACGAATAAAATCTATTTGCTTGATAAAACTACCAATTCTGATCTTCTCTAAATGTTCATTCGAAAAATCCAATCTTGGTTCAAAAATGTCTTTAGGTAAAGGGCTTTTGAATATGAGCTTTATAAGAAAACATTCGATTTGTGCAGAGTTCTGACATTTATATAGTAGTTTTGCTAAAAAAGAAACGAAGTTGTAAGCATCTCAGGAATGGTCATAGTTATTGGTTGATTGGTTTGTGACCGTTTTTAACCAAAAATAGTTTCACTGCTTTATATTTTTCTACCAAATTGTTAAATATTAATTAAAAAGTAAAAAATAAACTACATGATTATATTCAAATTGTTGTACTGACCTTCTGATTGGGGAAACACATTTTTATTTGTATTGGTCACAAAATCAACAACTATTTATGTGACCTCATTTTTTTTAACCAAGTACGAACAATTGCAGCTGAAAAACTACCACACTGTAACTTTAGCTGAATGTAAAGGCTTTTGATGCAATTCTCGGGGATTAGTGTCAGCCCAGTAGCGCATGTTCTGCTTATTGATGCTTCCACTCAAGTGAAAATGGGCTTCATCACTAAAAAAAACAATTGCGTCCTCAGGAACGTTTTCGAGAAGTGCCTTACATTAGATATTGAAGTATCATACTTCGTCTTGTGATCAATTTTGCAAAAAAAAATGTATGTTGAGTTAAAAATAAAGAACAACAATTATCTGTTTAACACCTATTGTGTACGATACCGCGCGTTTAACCTAAACATGGGGCTCCGTCGAAACTTTAAATAGAGTTTTGTCCTCGATAACGTCTCAAAGCCAATCATTGGTATCGACTTTCTCGCATTTTACAACCTCCTTGTAGATATGTGTTACTGTGAAAAACCAGCCGGCTGGTCATTACTACCGTAATGATCATCGTAGGTTCCAGAACTTTCCACATCCTCATCCGATTTTCTGATGTTACACGGTCCAACGGCATTATAAAGACGCTCGAACACCATACAAAATACCTCATTAAAACTACACCGGGCTCTCCAGTCGCAAGAAAACCGATTAGCCCTAGATTGATCGCGCCTTATACATAATTATAATTCCAGATCAAACGTTTCCATTCCTTGTTTGTTATAATAGCTACTTTTCTTCAATAGTCGTAGCGCCATTGCTTTTCTTTTTTGTCGCTAGTGGCATAAGTATATAGTTTTTCTCCGTCTCATCGCATTGCTGATTTATATTAGTTTCACAAACAATCGTGTTTTAATTTGAAATTTATCAATTTGTCGTTTTCGTTTCTCCTTGCTGTGTGTCATTATCAAATTCACGCTTTTCCAAGTTAGTATTGATTTTTCGATTAACTTTTAAAAATCGCCTGAATGAGGATACCAGCCTCACGACAAAAACATCTTTTTACCGATATTTTCTGATCTCGATTCGTTGTGTTATGTTAGACAAGAGCACGTCGAGTCAAATATGGATTTTCACCACGCACTTGGGTTATTTTACAGTTCACCTATCCACGGATTTACCTCTCTCCAATTTCAGTAGCCGTTAATCCATGGTCATCAAGAAACGGCCATTGCGAATATTCTCCTGTAGCGCTGATCTTATTACATTGTCGATCTTCAGTTCAATGCTTCTCGTTTTTCCAATAATTGTTTATATCATGTGTACACTTCAGTCACCTTAAAGGTGTTTCCGAACCGTGCCATAAGTCTTCTCTAAATTCTAGACGATTTCAGTTTTTCTCTCGTGAAAAACTTGATAATCCGTTGCACCACGTGCCTTTCACATTAACATCGTGATATTAACTAAAGGAGTAGTGGTGCAAGATAAACTAAGGAAAAATTTTTTTAAGAAATTCTACATTTATATCTTACATTTGATAAAGTATTATAAAAACAAGAACACACTTATTTTTATACCTATTTTAGTTAGAAATATGTTTTTCCAACTAATAATTAGTTTTTTAAGTTAGTTTTTAAAGCAAGGTAAAGTGAGCGTGGTTATAACACTAAACTATTGCATTGCAGCATTAAAATCTCTCTTATCCAAATGCTTCTTTTAGAGGTCCAAGCAAAGGATAGTAGCAAGTCAATACTAACGCGGAAAATGTTTTATTGCAGTCCAAAACTAGTCTTCAATATCTTGTCTACTTTAGGCAACTATATAAAACTAGGAGCTTTTATAAAGCAGAACAAATGATAATTTGCGCCTTCTTCAACAACGGGAATGGGATAACTGGACGCCGCCAACTGGGCGCTGCCAACTAGGCGCTGCCAACTAGGCGCCGAACCAACCGGGCGCCAGCCAACTAGGCGTCAGGTTTAAACCAGCTACCAGGTATAAATGTAATTAGGAAAAGACCCTCTAATCATTTCCGTTTCCAACTTCCAAGAAACACTACCATTTTGGTAATTGGTTTAATAATCTGTAAGTTATAAATTGTTACTATTCACATTCTAATTCTATTTTTTCTAGATAATGGAAGGCGAAATTCACTCACAAAGAGACCAAAAGTAGTTTGTTCACGAAGGGCATCAATTTATATTTGATAAATTTAGCAAGGACACGCGAAAGCAATTTTGGCGATGTGAACGAAAACGAGAATGCAAAGCAAGGACACACACCGTAGATAACAACCTCGTTTTAAATACCCATAATCACGACAGCAACGCAGCAAAAATCGAAGCAGACAAAACTGTTACTAGCATCAAGCATCGCGCACAATCGATAATAGAAGCCACAGCGCAAATAATCGTAGAGTGCAGCCAAAACCTTTCTCAAGCCGCATCTGTACAGATTCCGAACACCGATGCTCTTCGTAAAGTAATCCGAAGGAAACGAAGGGAAATTGCAGCCGCACCTCCTACCCCAACCAACTTAGAGAGTTTGCAAATTCCAGCGCCGTATAACGTGTATACTATGTCTGATGGAACAGAGGAAGATTTTCTCTTTGGCGATAGTGGACCTGGAAGGGAACGCATTTTGATATTCGGGAGACAAACAAACCTGACGGTTCTCAAGGAATCTACACATTGGTTTGCTGATGGCACGTTTAGTATTGCGCCTGGCCTTTTTGCCCAAGCTTATGTCGTATTAGGAGAAATACATGTGGCGTTTATCTTGCGTGCTCAAGAAATCTTTGTTATTTCCTCATAGAGGCCTTTTTTTTATTTTACGAAATGACAAATAATTTGCGCCGTTGATAATTAAATTTGCGCCGTAACAAAAACGCGGATTATACGTTGCGATTATTAAAAAATAACAATAGCACCGTTCGACCATAGGTGGCATAACTTTGGTATAGTAAATGCAATCGCGCGCATGCGCGGTACTCGTTACACGCAAATTCGTTGCAAAAATGTAATTTCATGGATTTTTTAATAATCGCAACGTATAATCCGCGTTCTTGTTACGGCACAAATTCAATTAGCAACGGCGCAAATTATTGGTCGCTTCGGAAAATCAAAAAAAGGCCTCTACGAGGAAATAACAAGGATTTCTTGAGCGCGCATTATAAACATTTTTTTCGCATGTTTCCGAGTGGTAGCAAATTCTAAAATTAGCATAGGTGTATGACGCAAACTAAAATCTATCGCTCAGTATTTTTTTTTTATTTCTACCTATACTTTCGTGCGCTGGGAAGGGTCCGGTCCAAAACGACGATGTCTTCAGAAAACGACACGTGTCGCCAACCCGTATAAAAAGTGACGTAACCTATCAATATTTAGTTTTGCGATAAAATTTAAAAAAATTAAAATTAATAGTTTTAAATCACTTTTAAAACACTTTTATTTTATAAAATTGATTACAAGACGAAGTATTGTAGTACGTTACATTTTCTATAGGCAAACATAACTTTATACACCCCAAAAAGCAAATATTAAAAATTGGCAATAAAGTCCATATTTCTAATACAAATTTATTGAATTGAGTTGTACATGTGCTTGATTACATGCCTGGGGGCCTTTGCTCTAATCAGAAAATGCCGTGGCGGCTATGGTCGGTGGCGTTCGGGTCGACTCGGAATCGCTTAGCACGACGCGACCCGGCAGGTCAACTAACCAGATGTTGCACACGGCGCCACAAAGTCGGCCTCAGGTAACATTCCTGCACACGGCGCTACAAGATCGGCCTCAGGTAGCATTCCTTTGTGATTACAAATTCCAAGGGAGGGCTTTGTAATGCACAAAAAATTCCGGGACAGGTAATATCAGCCCTGGCGAAATCGGGGCCAGGTAACATAAGTTTATTAATGAAAATCTGAATTTATAAAGAGTAAGCTGACGTTTTCGTACATCTTATTAATGGGGGGGTAATTTGTTCCAAAGTATCTAGCAACAATTTGATCCTACTGGTAAGTGAAATAAGGTGTAATAAGTAAATCCATGGCTAAATAACAGAGCACACTGCTTAGGCGTTCTAGAAAACTCGGACTGTTTGTTGACCCTACGGTACTTCTGGGTACAGAATTGGGTGATTGTATTCCCAATTCTTTTGTAAATACTACTGAATCCATCTACCAAGAGCAAGCATATGAAAGGACATTTGAATCTATGAGCGAACGCTATCATTTCGAACTGCAAGCAGTAAATCGAACTCTCGATTTTTATCGTTTATTAGCTCCTGCACTGTTTCACTTTGCAGTTGTTGACTGGTTGTTTCAGTCATGATTCTGCTGAATATTATAATTTGATTAATGATATTTTTATCTTTAGTAAACGTTTCAAATACATTTTCTTTAGCTTTATACGAAAATCCCAAATCGATCTCGGTTAAGTTTTCTAGCTTGAGGTCTATAATATATGAAAAAGAAAGATTGCAAAAAGATATTGAAACATAAGAAGAGAAAGTATCGAGAATAGCTCATAATGGAATTAGAAGAAAAAATTGTTCTGTAAAAAAGAAAATGGAGAATTAATAACAGACAATGATTTTTTTTTAATATATTTATTTGCCAGTTCAACAATAAATTACAATGTTATTCATGGCACTGTTATTAATAGTAATATAAATAATAACAGTAACATAATTTATAATTTATGGGAGTAGGTAATTTCCTTACAAATTTGTTTGACAATTGGACTTGGCTAATCACTGCCAGGTTCAGATAGGTATAAATCTTGTGGTAGCTTACGTTTTAGTCTGTAATGGGTATTTTGAACAGCGCCATCGCATTTACGTACGGTTTTGAAGAATTTTTTGGCACTCATACTAATGTAACTTTGCGCTGTAGGTGTGTCTAGTTCATAGTGTAGCTACTCATTGCGGATGTACCACGGTGCGTTCACTGCAATTCGAGGAGTTGCGCCAGTCTCGCATAACCTTTGTTATTTTGATATTTAGGTGAAGTCTCCAAGTAAGTCGCGTATCTAGTAGTACTCCGAAATACTTAACGGCAGCATTAGTTCGATTCTAAGCAACGATGTTGTTATTGATTGCTATGATGGGAAGGTTTCTGATTCTTCTCAGGGAGGATATTTTTGCTTGGAATTTGGTGGGATTAATTTGGGTGTTCCATCTGTTATACCATGAAAATATTTGATGTTTTACAGGTTTCAGTTTCTCTATGACTTGGGTGAGGTCGGTGTGTTGTGCCAGGATTGCAGCATCATCTGCGAAGGTCGCTAAGGTTGCCTCTGTAGTAGGGATGTCTAATGTAAAAATATTGAATAACAGCAGCCCCTTGAATAGACTTTGTTTCTGAAATTGTAGAGTTTATGCTTACAGCAAAAGTTCGGTTTTTGGGAAAAGAGAAGACTATTGCTTTTAGATAGTTGGCTATTTCGATCTTGAGTATTTTGCTTTTTAAGCCTTCTAGCCAGACTTTATCGAAGGCCCGGGCTACGTCGAGAAATATCGCTACAGTGTAGCTTTTGTTTTCCGATTCTTCTTCTATTTTTTCGGAAATGCGTTGTAGTTGATGTTGCGCTGAATATGTTTTCCTGAAGCCAAACTGGAATAGTGATATTATGTTAAGTGGCGTTATTTCGTTCATTAAGTGGGGGTGGATGATCTTCTCTCGAACTTTTGAGAGTAAAGTCAACAATCTTATTGGCCTATAGCTGTTAATCATCTTTTTGTCTTATCCCGGCTTGGGAAATACCAGTATATGGATATGGTTCCATGCTTTTGGGAAATATCCCTGTCGGAAACATGCGTTGCAAATTGTTGCAAGGTAGACTAAGGATTTATTGGTGAGCTGAGTTAGAACTAAGTTAGTTATCAGATCATGTCCAGGGTTTTCTTTCTTTGGAAGATTGTTAATTATAGTTTTAATTTCTTGAGGGGAAGTGAAACTTATCGGTTCAGTTATCACTGGCAGATTAGTTTCAATGTGGTTAATTATGTATGCTGTGTGGTTTGGAGCGCAAGTAGTTATTGGAGTGAATACTTTTTCATAATGAGCTGCAAAGGCTGCTGATTTATCTTGGTCGGTAGCTAGTGTTGTATTTTCTACACTTACAGTTGAAATTTCCTCGCGTTCTTTTAGTATGCGCTTGGTAGCTCTCCACATTCTAATGTCGCCTGGTTGAAGATCTTTAATATATTTTTGATATGTGTTGATTCTCAGCTCATACAATTCGCGTTTTAGGCTATGCGTTAGCTTATTGAGTAGGCGTTTTGTTTCCGGATTTTTGCTTCTCTGTCATTCTCGCCTAACTTGGCTTTTTCTTTTAATTAGTTCTGTAATTTCAATTTGTAGATATTAGTGGTTGTGTTTTTTATTAATTTTGGAGGCTAGTGTTGCCTTGTGCACGCTATTAGTTATTGACGTTGTTAATTTGGATATTGCGTTGTCTATGTTTTCATTGTTCATTAGGCTGGTTGGGCATTTCTGCTGGTCATCAGGTTGGTTTGGAAGTATTGCCAGTTTACCACCCCGTTTATAAGTCTTGGTATCGGTTGTGCCACCAGTGGGGTGCTGACAAACGAGATTATTACTGGTAAGTGAAAAGAGTCAAGCTCTTCTATTACATTTTGGAATATTGGTTTGTCAATGTTCTTCTGTAAAATAATGTCTAGTATGTCGGGCAGGTGATCGTTGCGATATGGATAGTAGGTATATTTCTTAGGGGCTATTATTTAGAAGAAATATTTTGTCGCATAAATTTCCATCCTGATTTCCTTAGGATTATTTGCTCTACATCTCCATAATTGATTTTTAGAGTTAAAATCTCATATCATTAGGAGTGGTTCAGTTGTATTGGATGTACCTTTTAAGTCTTCTTCTGCTAGCTTCTTGTTTGGCTGTCTATAGGTGCTTATTACTGTGAAGTTTTGATCATTTAGTTTTATTTTGATTCCAGTTGCTTCTAGGGTTACGTTATCAATGTCTGCGATAGGACTGAATTATTTTCTTTTTAATGAGTATAACTACCCCTCCTGCTGCTGTTCGGGCATTTTTGTTTTCTTATGCACTTGGTATCCAGAAATTTTGAACGTGTTTGCTTCAGATAGGTGGATTTCAGTAATACATGCAATATCTATGTTGTATCTGACAAGAAATGCTATAAGGATAGATCTTAGGGTTATTATACCGTTAGCATTCCATTTAAGGATTGTTAGCTTTTCTATAACTTTCTGAGGTTTAGGATCCATTGAGGAGTAAGGGAAGGATAGTTAGTGATGAAATTTTTAATTAGAGAAAGGTAAAGGGTTAGCAGATCGATAAGGATTTTGGCTATATTATTTGTGTCAGGTGAGACTGTCGGATTGGCTGATTGATCGATTTGGGATTAGTTGCTGTAAGATTTCGTGCTTGGTCAGGATATGATCGGCTAAGGTTGACAAAATAATTTCTATTGTGTCCTATGCAGGATTGGTTGTTAGTGCTATTGTTTTTCATTCGTTTTTGTATTATCTCGAGGTGGTGGCTACAACCGCAATAACTTGTAGGATGTGGGGCTCCGCAGTTGGCACACTTAGGTGCTTCTTCTGTTGTTTTTTTTTGCACTGATGATGTTGATAGTCTCCTCCACATTTCACGCATGGTGGGTCTAGCGTACAATAATTTTTGGTGTGGCCATAACCTTGGCAGGGGTGGTAGATGGTTTTCTTCTCAGTTCAACAGTGACAATTGAATGATGAATACCTTTTAGTGAAAATATCTTTTTGGAATTTTCATTATCATTTAGGCCCACTACACAAACTGGTAGCGGCTGCTTGTTTTTAGTTAGAAGGAATGTAACTTTAATAACTGGTACAGGGTTTCTGCTAATTTCAGCAAAGATTTCTTGTTCTGTTATAGATAGCGGTGCATTTTTAATCATGACGTTAAGAGGTTTGTCGTTTGGGTTTTGGAAGGTGTAATATTTAATTTCGTTATCCTTAAAATGTTTTGTTAAGGCCCTGTAGTCATCCTCTATAGTTAAATTTATTCTTAATGTGTTTGTGTTACAGAAGGTTGTGAATTGGCCGGTTGTTAATTTTTTTATTTCTGAGGTCAGCGCTATATGATTTACGGCGTTATGGAGATAAATGGGCGGTATTTTAGGTTTTGTTGTCAAAGACTCAGTTATATTGTCTGCATTTGTGTTGTGTGGACTACGATTATTGTCGAGGTTATCGTTTAAGTCGGCCTCTAGGTTAGCTAACAATTTGTATTTATTATCTGTTGGAATATTTGGTGTCCACAAGTAGCGTTTTTGCTCTTCGTTTAGTGGAGGTGTTAATTACTCAAATTTACGCTTATTTTGCGCTTGAATTTCCATTGGGCTTAATTATTTAGATTTTCGGTTTTTTGTTAAGATTAAAAAATAACTTACGATTTGTGTTGCTTTAAAGTTGCTGTTTTAAGGCAACAGTTTCGTTAAATAATTGCACTTTAATCTTTCACACACTTAGACAGCGATGAAACACGTCTTAACACTTTTAAAGTAAAATGACATCTAGATAATGATTTAAGAGAAATGGAACGAATATTTTAAAAAACTGTTAAATAACCATACGGAAAATTAATATGTGTACGACAAGGGAGATGAAAAAGGACCAATAAATTAGGAATATATATATATATATATAGAAAAAAAATTATTAATAAATTAAACAAGTAAGGACGTGGAACTCCTTTTCCACCAATGCCCGGGGCTTCTATACATAAACAAAGAATTTTCAGCCACTTCTGGTCAAACCGGTCTCGAGATTTTCCGATCAGGCTGATTTTTGGCGTCTGGACTTGACTTATGGTCGGTCCTTAGTTGAATACTGAAAACGTTATGTCTATCACATATCAAAAATTATAAAGCGTAACAAATGTCAGAAATGACAGAAATAGAAAATGATCTCCAGCTTGGAAGCTGCCTTCATCAAAAATTATAAGAAATTAAATTGGAAGCTGGGTCCGCTAGAAACCTTTATTGAATTGTTGCAGGACATTCCACCTATGCCAGCGTGCAGATCTGAATGATACCTTATATCTTTAAGTTCAGTAGTTCTCGAGTTAAAAGTCGCGACAGACAGACAGACATCCGCACCGATTTAATTAGGCTTCCCTTTCAGATATAGAAACCTAAAAGTAGGGAAAAATTCACCAAAAAACAGTACTCAAAAGGTTTGTTTTTAAACCACAAAAATTTTTGAATGCAAGATTTATTAATTTAAGCCAAAATTTTGGATTAGGCGAGAGGGGCATCCTCAAAAAGTGGCTTAGAAATAGCAATACATGACCACAGAGTTCTAGTCGCTAAAACATGTTTATTTTTATGTTTTGAGGTCGCTGAATACGAATCCGATGGTATTTTTTGTTAAAAACGGGGCATCTATGTGTAAAATGGCTTTTTAGTGAAAAATGAAGAAAACATTTTTTCACGCTTTTTTACGTTTAACTCGCGGTATCTCCCGCAGTTTTTAATATCTCGTTATCAAATTTTAATCGCATATTCTTCATGCCATTAACTAAAAAACGAGCCCTATCCAAAATCTCTAGGGCGTTTATTGCTCAAGTAGCGAATTTTATAATTTGCACTTACCGATTTTACGACTTTTTATGTATTATCGCAAAAGTTGTGCGATGAAGTTTCGATTTTCGGATAAGTATTTAAAAAAAGTAAGATATTAAAATATGATATATATATATATATATATATATATATATATATATATTATATATATATATATATACATAGGTGACTGTTCGTCTTTTAACCTCATCAATCCATGGAACTTCTAGGTCGTCGCGAAGTGTTTTGTTGCTAATGAACTATTCAGCGTTAGTCATTACACGAAGAGTTTTGCTCTGGAATCTTTGCAGAATATCAATGTTTGATGTTTTAGCACTGCCCCATAGATGTATGCCGTACACCCACACCGGAACTAAAACAGTCTTGTACACCAACACTTTATTTTCTAGCGATAACTTGGATTTTTCCCTTAGAAGCTAATACATCTTTTTCGTCATAGCATCCAGTTACCTTCTCTTTTTCGTAATATGGGGTTTTCATGTTAATCGCCTGTCGAGGGTCAAACCAAGACATTTTACTTCCTATTGGATGGGAATTTGTATATTATTTAGTTTAAGCGGAGGAGCAGAGTTGTGTTTCGTCGTAAACGTAATAGTTCTTGATTTGGTTTCATTAATTTGTATGCGCCACCTGTACAACCATTTTTGTATTATGTCGAGACAACTTTGTAGAATTGTCGAAGCTTGTAGTGGATCTTGGTGAAAAACTAATAACGCTGTCTCGTCCGCGTATGTGGCCATCATTGTGTTGTCATGGCATGGTAGATCAGCTGTAAATATCTGGAATAGGGTTGGTCACAGAACACTGCCCTGAGGAACTTCTGCCATTATTGGGTAGAGTCCATAATGGCTGTCGCCGTACTTTACTTGATAATACCTCTCACTTATGTATGATTTAAAGAGAAGAATGTATTTGTGTGGAAACTATCGTTTAATTTTGTATAGTAGGCCGAGATTCCTGGCGCGTCCAAAAGCCTAGCTGACATCAAAGAATACCGCAACACAGTATCTTTGTTCTTCAAAGTCCTTTTCGATTACATCTACGACTCGGTGTATCTCTTCTAATGCAGAGTGTTGGCGAAACCCAGATTAATGTTGGGGGATAATTTCTTCTTCTTCAATTATGGTTGCCATTCTCTTTAGTATTAATATCTCTAATACTTTTGACAGTATTGGTAGGAGCATTATCGGGCTATATGAGGTAACTTCATGTGCAGGTTTGCCCGGTTTCAATATTAGTATTATTTTGGCGAATTTCCATAACAGTGGGAAGTACTGCAACCTCAAGACTGCATTGAATATTTGTAGTACGCACATTGGTGGAATAGGAGTACAAACTTTTTTTTTAAATTCTTCGTGCCTTCCAAAATGTGTAGTTGCCATCTGCTGAAGGAGATAAAGTGCTAACGTAGTCGTTAAATGATTCGTTTTTCCACTCCCTTAGAGCTGTTTTTAACTCTTTTGTTAGCCTATTTAGGTTATTTTTGTCTATAGGATTTTTCGTTTGGTGCCATATTTGCCTAACTCATTTTTTGTTCTCGATTTTAGTTTTAATGTAGAATGGATAATTTTCGATAACTTTTGATTTTTGTGAACAGTCGGCGTTGAGTAGTAGGCTGCATTCCGAATGTTTTTAGTTAGCTGGTCTACTGCATTGTGAATTTTCCTCTTCTGTTTTTAATGAAGCTTTAATTGTTGTATTGTTCGTTAGGTACTCTCTGAATAGATCCCAGTTCATGTGATGGTTGTAAAGGGAAGGCTTTTTTTGCTTTGTAATAATAGAAGTGCTAATTGTAACTATTATAGCCGAATGATCTGAAAGAAAGTCAAAGTACGTTTCTGCTTTACAGTATCTTAGAGATAATCCTTTAGTAACAAACAAATCTACGGCATCAGATACTTTATGTGGGTCTGCCGCCCAGTATGCGGGCTTCCCGGTGTATATGTAGTGGTAGTTGATAGCCAGTGCGGCTTTGTGTAATTCGCGTCCTTGGTTGTTGTTAACCTCGAGCCCCAGATTGGATTTTTGGCGTTGAAGTCACCGCCAGCCAAGAACCTGTTACCTAGATTATTGAAGAATGTTTCATACTGGTTTTGTTTGACAGAGTGCCTAGGCAGGCTGTATATCAAAACAACTATTAGTGGACCACTAGGACTTTAGGCCTTGTATATAATCAGTTACAAAGGCATTCATGGCGAAGTGAGATATTTTCAACGAACTTAAAAAGTTCGTTACTGAATTCTATGTCTGTCTGTCGGTCTGTCGGTCCGTCACAAAATTTGAGATTTTTTAAAATTTGAAAATGGATTCTTATAAGAAATTTTACGCTGAATTCGAAAATGAAGTCGAAAAAATTCTATGTCGAATAATTTTCGAAAGGTCTTTTTAAGTTTGTTCTGGGACTGCTTAGAGCAATCTCTTCGCCGGCCCCATGTTTTATAATAATTTCCGAGCCAGCGTGAGCTGTTCCATCGGGATGGTTGGTGTGGTATGTAGTATAATTATGAATGTTGAAGTAGCTCCTTTCCGTAAAATGGGTTTCTGAGATCAATAATACATCAATTTCTTGCTCTTTTAAAAATAGTTCAACTAGAAAACGATGTTGTGCAAAATACAATTTTTAATTAACATTACCGCACAATACTCTCATTTATACGCTTGTATACCAAAATTCCAAAACACATATTTTTTCTTCTATTTGACATAGAGAGCTGCAATTACCGAAAATCGAAACTTCATCGCACAACTTTTGCGATAATGCATAAAAAGTCGTAAAATCGGTAAGTGCAAATTATAAAATTCGCTACTTGAGCAATAAACGCCCTGAAGATCTTGAATAAGGCTCGTTTCATAGCTCATGGCGCAAAGAATATGTGTTTAAAATTTCAAAAATAGATATTAAAAACTGAAAAAGCGTAAAAAAATGTTTACTTCATTTTTCACTAAAAAGCCATTTTACACATAGACGGCCCCATTTTTAGTGAAAAAATTCCATCGGATTCGTGTTCAGCGACCTCAAAACATAAGAATAAACATGTTTTAGCGACTAGAACCGCCGTGGTCCCTATAGGGTCATTTTAAGTGCCCTGCTCGCCTATATGTAACGTGACCTACCAAATAGATTTTAGTAAAAACCAGTACGTTGTATATGTGTGTATATATATTATATATATATGTGTGGGGCGGGGGGGGGGGCGGTAAACTGTAAGTTGTAAACCGCTGGATATCAACCATGTCATGTTCATGTCCAATATTCTATAACACACATATTCCTTTGCTTATTGTTTGTGTAAATAGATTGCAAAAAGTGATAAATAATATAAAAAAAATATGTAACATAGCAACAAAAAATATATACGATCCCCTCTTAGTCATATAACTAACATTAGTTGTGATGGATTTTAAATTACACAGTTGTATATACATATCCGGTAGATAACATCTGTAATGAAGATGAAACAATGTTTTTCAAGTTAAACATCGCGCTTCAGTTCCAAATACACTGTCTGTGCGTTAACAAATCGCAACGATGGCATGGAAACACTTTGTGTGTGCAAAATTATGTATATTTGTGGCTTTTGCTATTTTGTTTAAACAATCATCGGTGGTAAATATAAATATCTGGTAATTGCTTAAAACTGGTCGCACTTAAAACTTTGAAGGCTCAGAATTCTCCACAATGGCACTTGATGCGCCAAAGGGACTATGACGTATTGCTGCACCGAGTGGAAATTCCTTACATAAACAGCAGTTATTATACGGATTTTCGAGGAGGTTACATATTATATAACAGAACTCACAGAGTCTTCAACTATAGTGGTACACTACTTAGAGATCTTCAACAATTTCAAGTGAGTTAAATTTATAAAAATGTTTATAATTATGTGTATTTTGAATTCCGCGTTGTCGAAACAATTTCCGTTCTGTTGCTTACGTGGCTCAATTTGAAATTATTTATATTTTGAAAAAATACAAATATTTGAAAACGAATAATTTTTAGAAATCTTTTAATCATCATCTTCGCATTCTAATAATTACATTACTCGTTACTTTTCTATTTCTTGATCAAAGAGATCAGCAAGGTAAAACCTCCTCCTCCTCCATTAGCTTACTGAAGTAAATATTGATTATAGTAAAAATCCAGTGCTAGTCACCAACAAATAATGTATTCAGAAAAGTGCACTCATTGGTGTGCATTGTGGGTTAAGAGACAATTGACCCATACTTTTTTAAGAATTAAGTTAATTGTGCACGTTATTGGAGAATCCTAAAAAAAATTTTTTTCAATACGACCAACGATTTGAACTATTCGGTGGAACATTTAGATAAAAGGGTTTCTCTTAACAAGTCTGCGATTATAGGGCTAAAAAATAACATCATAGGTGTAGTTTCTGAAATTGAGCCACATTTACAGAAAAGCATTGTGGAAAACTGATTGGGTAGCAGATTCGTGAAGGACTTTTGGCTGACATCATATTTCATACGTAACTGCTAAGTCTGTACTTCACACCGATAGTAATAAAATTCAGATTTTCCAATATTATGTGAAGTCCAATTTGGATTACCTTATGCGTATACACCGTCACATACAACTGAGAAAATGTATTCAATCGATGTGATGCATCGTTATTGCAAATCACGTAATTTTTCAATTTTTCTTCTATACCACCTGTTGGTTTGTCATGGAAACCTTCTGGGGCGTCAACAATTTTTATATTTGTTGTGTGAGGTTTTGCTCCTCGATAAAAGATTCTTTCTTTTTGAAGCCATCTTATGAACGGTGTTGCATTCAGCCTTGTACACATTGAAACTGACTTCTGTAGGTTTCGAAATTGATGACAGAAGCTCTTTATGGGTGATATCCCGCACTCTCCGACAATCACACAAAGGACGTTGCTTTGAATTAAGTTGCTTCAGAACGGCCACTGCCATGTAACCAAATGCCGCTAGTCTTCCAACTTTTGTCACAGATCGAAAGTTTTTCGAGAAAATATGTGTTTCTACGGCAGTCGAGTCGATTTTGAGTTTGACTCTCCCTGAAGTTTTGTTTATTTTCTTTAATTGAATACGTGTAGTGGATGTGAAAGCTTGTGGGTACTTTGGTAGGATTTGTGTGATCAGCTTCACGCAATGCTTCGGAATCAATTTTTGCGTATGTTCTAGAATGTTAATTATTATTTGTTTATTATTATTGCTAGGCTCGTCCTTGCGAAGTTTTTCAACACAATTTAGAAGGGCTTAGGCTGTTAAGTAGCCATTTTTAAACTCGTGAAGTAAACGATCTTAAATTTTCAATTTTTTTACTCGTTTTAAAGTCTACAGAAACTTATCCACGCTATTTCACTGCCGGTGTATATTGGTAGATTCAATTTTCATCATTGGTCGAAAAAAAGCCGCAAAATATTTCTTGACATTTCGTAAACATTTGCAGTCCGTTGGTTAACGTTCACACATAAGTTTCATTTAATGTGTGATATAAAATTTGACAAATGTCATCCACGGTTTATTTGACACTCTGGAATTCTTCTGACAAAAGTATCATATTTTTTACCTAACTGTGGCACAATTTCGTCCATAACTTTTCGTATCCTTACTTTTAAACCAGAAATCATTTTTATTTTTGTAGAATACAATAAGTCTTTCACGAATTCAGAGTAAAA
Source organism: Sinelater perroti (assembly GCA_036346155.1). Taxonomy (NCBI): domain Eukaryota; kingdom Metazoa; phylum Arthropoda; class Insecta; order Coleoptera; family Elateridae; genus Sinelater; species Sinelater perroti. The sequence continues at coordinate 1,461,171 of JARFIY010000016.1, read as the reverse complement.
ATTTGCACGGTGTGAGGTCGCAAGATCTTGGTGGTCAGTTCACTTCGCTGCTCTGGAGGATAAGCCGCCGATATTTTAAATTGCCCTCTGACTTTATCTGTTAGATTAGCTGAATCTTAAATGTGTGCAGATGAGAATACATTGTTGAATCTGCTGCGTGGTGTTTTTATAATGTCCAGTCACAGTGACCTACGGTGCAGTGGGGCTTCTAAACGCTGCAGTGTCTTCAGCTGAACCACCAGTACCGGATCGACTTGCTTTTTTTTATTGTCTGTGACCAAAAGTCGAGTGGCGCTCCATATTGACTAACCGCAATGCGTTTATTATAAAAAGTCACCATGAAAAACGTTGTCAACCTTACAGAAAAAGATGGTGCCCAATTTAAACCCTGAGTTCATTACAGAATACCCTATGTATCATAAAATTTTGCTAACAATATTTGGCGGAACAGTTGTTTTCGGATCTTTAGGGCGTAACTAGCTTTCGATTATTTTTCTGCTGCACTGGAACCCCTTTACCTTTTTTTTGCGCTCAGGGTATGTCTTCCTTAATGGATCCATGTCCGATGCAGCCTATGGCTTATTGTGATTACCCTAATTAAATATATTCACAACCAATCTGTAATTGATGTCCCCTGAATTAGCAGATACAGGTCTTTTACAGGATGTGCCTGGAAATCTTCCGGTTGCAGGATTGGTTTCCCGAATATATGCTGCCTTTTCCTACACAACGCATCACAATTGCATAGGATGTGTAAGGCTGTTTCTTGTTACAAAGTCTGCATGCAAAGTCACCACTGAATTTACCAATTTTCCAAGGATGTTCTTTTACAGCCGCATGTCCTGTAACAAACCCTATGGTTATCTTTAGCTGTAGCCTACTTAGATTAAGGAGTTCTGCAGCTCTCTTTTGGCAAGGTCCCTTATTAAAGGTTTTGCTGAAATAATGCCCTGGTCAGTTCTTCCACTACATTCGATGATGAGTGCGTGTCCTCTCCTTAATAAAGCTTCGGACAACATTTCGTGAAATTCCTAATGCAGGTTCTGGGCCTATATAAGCCTCACTAGATCCCTGTCTGGCCAGTTCATCGGCTTTCTCGTTGCCGTAGATACCGCAATGCCCAGGTGCCCATAACAGTTTTACTGTGTTATGTTCTGCCAGTGCATAGAGTTTGTTGGTGCATTCCCATACCAATCTGGATAATGCTTTTGTGCTTGATAAAGCCTTTAAAGCTGCCTGGCTGTCTGATATAATATATATTCTCTTGCTCCTGTAAACCCTTTTACCATTTTCACGCACACAATAGCGTATATTTCTGTCTGAAAGACAGAAGCGTACTGACCCAGAAAAAAGCTTAGCTCTACCCTGGGAGCCTCGGCATATATTCCAGCTCCGGTGTCCAGCTCGGTATTAGAACCATCTGTGTATTAGATTAGGCTACCAGGTGCAATTGCCTGTGTAAAGGTCTAGAAGAGTCTCCATTGCTGCAGTAGGAGTGGTTTTTATCGCTCCTGTAATGCCCAAATAGGCAAGTCTTTGTAGCTTGCCTAGTTTTAGTTTGGTGGTTTCTTGTGTTACTTTGGGCCACCAGACCAAAGCTGAGTATGTAAGAGAGGGTCTAACTACTCTGGTGTACAGCCAATGCACCATACCTGGTTTTAACCCCCACAACTTGTCGTACATGCGTCTAACAACTGCTAAAGTTGTCACCGATTTGTCGACCCACTTTCTCAATATAACGAAAACGACTCCTAGATACTTTAGTTCTCCCGATATAGTGATTTCTTTTTCGCCAAGGAAAAGAGATGTAAGCCCGTTTAATTTTTTCCTTCGCGTAAAGGGTATAATTTTGGTTTTTACGGGACTGACCTTGAGGCCTTCTTGTTTGGTCCATTCAATTACGACGTTCAGGGCCCTCTGCATCCGTTCCCTGGTCGTGCCTACAAACTTCCCTTCCACCAAGACAACTAGGTTGTCGACGTAGCCTACAGAAGAGAATCCCTTGTCTTTTAAGTTCTTTAAAAGTCCATCAATTACCAGGTTCCATAGCAGAGGGGAAAACTCCTCCCTGAGGACACCCCGCCTCCTGGACCATAATAGTTTTGTCAGGCATAGACGAATAAACCATCCTTCCTTTGAACATGCAGTCTATCCACCTGCAGCAGGTCTCCCCCAGGCCACGCTATCTCAGGGCCGAGGTTATGGAGTTGAAAGATGTATTGTCCAAGAAGGCACTTAGAAGGATCTCTTTGTTGTACAGCTTTTTCTCTACTCTCCAAGTGAGGTAGTGAAGTGCTGTTTCAGTTGAGAGACCAGCTTGATAGGCAAATTGGTTCTCATATAGTGGATGGTATACCAGTATACCTTCCCTAATCTGCTTATTAAGCAGTTTTTCCAATGTCTTAAGCAAAAAAGACATAAGACTAATTGGTCTGTAACTCTTCGCCTGCAAATAATGGGCCAGACCAGGCTTTGATATATATACCACTCTGGTAAGTCTCCATAATTCTGGCAAGTAGTTTAGGGCCAAACTGGCTCTGAGTACCATGCAGATCTTTATCATTAGAAGTTCCGAGCCCTTCTGTAGCATGGCAGGAATAATTTCGTCCGGTCCCGGATATTTATAGGCTTCAAATGAGTTTATAGCCCGTTTGAGTTTATTGAAAGTTACCACTCTTCTTGCAGTCTTCCAGTCTTCCCTTGAAGCTGTGTGGCGAAGATTAAGAGATATCTGATTTCTCCAGTCTAAGAGCAACTCTTGTATAATTACAGATCCAGGAAAATGTATCCGAGAAAGTTCGGTCAGTGTTGCTTTTCCTGTTTTGGTGTACTCTCCGGATTTAGATTCCAGAGTACCAATCAAATTGCAGTGAGTCTTTTGAGAGTACTTACGGAGTCTGGCACATGCTGCAGTATTTTCAATCTCGTCACAGTATCTCCTCCATGATTTTCTCTTAGCATCTCTCAATGCTTTATTATATTCAGTTAGGGATGCCCTATAAGTATCCCAGTCATCTGATGTTTTGGCCCCGTTAAACAGTTTTCTTACTTGCCTTCTCATGGTTGCAAGGTCTTCATTCCACCAGGGTACTTTCGACCGCTGAAACTAACAAGCTATTGGGCTCTCTCAGTGTGCCCAATCTCTGGGCTGAACTGTTTATCTATAATGAACTTACCATAAGCATGAGACAACACAATGACTCTGACTTTGTTGAAATGCTAAATAGAATAAGATTAAGTGTGACTACACAAAATACCGCGATTTACTCTTGAATAGATTAATAACTCTTAATTCGAATTCCAATGAAAGCAAATTACTCGAAATTATTGAATACCTCTCTAAACTTTCTGACGACACAGTTTGCATATTACCTATAAAAAACATATGCCAACAATGAAACAGTGCAATGCTTAAAACTCTTCCTTATCCAGAAATAGAACTTACTGCCATAGATAGCATAGATTCTTAAAAGGGTAATTTTAAAAAAAGGGCCCGGGTGGGAAATTGTTTAAAAAGTAAAAGATGATTAAGCTTTGCATGACAGCAGTCAACGGTTCTATCGGTATACAGTACGAGGGATAAAGATTGATCCTGCAAATATAAAAAAAAATTTAAAAACACATATTGCACCTAATAATGAACATCTTTGCGAACCTGGTCCAATCAAAACTAAATTTGAAATTATTAATAGAGCTTATGTTCATCGCGAACAGTTTCCGATATGCATTGCCTATGCTATTACCATACACAAAAGTCAGGGGCTAAGTCTAAACAGTGTACTGATGGACATCAATTCTTCAGTGTTTACATACGATCAAGCGTACGTGGCACTTGCATCTAATTAATGTCGACTTCGGTAGTATCAAAGCTCAGAATTCCGCAATCGCTGAATATAATCGACTTAGAAGCACTTACCGTTCAGACTTGTCAAAAATTGTTACATGAAAACCTCTGAAAAACCTATAGTCAGAAAATGGACTTTATGAAAATCCGTAGTAGACGTACAAGAAATATTACCCGAATAGAAACAAAAAGGAGAATTACCTACAAAAACATAAAATTCACAAAAATGCAAGTCTCGCAACGCAGTCCTTCCATCGCAAAAAGTTGTGAGATCTCATGTAAAACCAAGTCATCAGTTATTTTAGTTAGTACCTATGGAAGCACCTATTTAACAACTTTGTCAAAATTTTCTAATTAGACCTCTAAATTTATAGTCGTAAAATATTTAGACATATTATTTCTATAATAAATATAATAATTATAAATGACTTAGCCAATCTTTAAATCAAAATTCTAAGAACACTGTTCAATTCTCAACCGCTAGCTTGCTTTTCCTTTATCGGAAAATGTAATTAACCGTATTTTTTTTGCTTGTCATCTTTAGTACTAAAATTAATAATTTAGTCAAAATTCAGTTTCTAACATTAGTTAAACCATCAACTTTTAGGCGCAGTACAATTTATTAACATTTTAAAAATAAAGGATTTCTTTTTACTAGACCTATTATTTTAGTTATTTTTAGTTTACGTCCACCACAGTTTATTAATTCTATTCTGTTTTCTGTTCCGTTGTTTTATTATTTATAACGTTTTTTAATGACTTTGTCATATCTTGTACTGTTATTTGTGTGTTTTCTACAACTTCTTTATTTCTTTCGGTATCTTTTTGAATTGTCATATACTGCATTCTTTTGCCTTGTAGGAGTGTCCATATTGTTCTGTTTCCCAGGTATTATTATATTTAGCTTGGTACTGTCTTGTTTCTTTTTAAGCTGCGAAATACAAATTTATTAAACCATTGTTCTATCATTTTTTACATAAAGTCCATTTCTTTTCTTTTATTTTATTATTTTTCACTGTATTCCGCAATCCACATTTACTTAATTCTATTCTATGTTTTCCTTTCCTATTTTTCTTTTTATTTATTTTTCTCTTCTAATTTCCCGTTGATTGTATTTAGATTTTCCTCTATTGTTCTCTTATTTCCAGTCTATCTTGGTATAGTATTTTAATAACATTTTGTTTTTAATAGTTCTATTTTATACTATGGGTCGTTTATTTCTCTATTTTCTTTCGAGTATCTAGTCGTTGATATTTGTTTTTAAGCAAAGGTTGCTATAGCCATATGGTAATGCTCTTATACATTTTATTGTAATTTTCTGATCTCATCCCATTATTATCATAAATGTTCGTTTGTTGAAAAAAATAAGTTGGTTATCATTAATCTATGTTCTCTACTTAAAGTAAATAGTCGTATACCAAGCATCTTATCATATTCTTTTCTTTCCACGTTGATATGTAAGTCCCTAATTACTTTCAGTCCACTTTTGTTTTTAACACTTTCTATTTGTTCGTCTAGTATACTATAACTCTTACTTCACATCTACCCGTACATCGCAATTTATAACATATACTGCTACAATTTTCGTATGTTTTGCATGTAATTTTATTGTAATTTTTATTGTTCCTATATTTCATTCATACAACGTGTGTAACGCGTGTGTCTATTTCTGTTTTATTAATACGGATAGCCCACTTTTTGCTCATTCGCTTTTGGCTACTCAATAGATTCATGGAGTTGCCGTATGTGTCCTGGCCTAGTAGTTATATCTTGATTTCTTTTAGTATGGCTACATAAAAATATTTTTTCTATTTTTGTTATTACTTATTTCCTTTTGGTGATTAGCCTTTGCACGTTTTATATCTTTATAGTTTTTCTTGTTGCATTTTATTTTTTCTTCTTTATTTTTGCACGTTTTAGGGTGTTAATACCCAAAGCCGAAATACTCTCACTAAGAGAACTTCTTAAATCAACCGTCCACTCTTTCGGTAACCGTCCATCCTGGGTCAAACTATACCACGACATTTTGAAAAAGTTGCTACCTTTGCAGCATAACTCCCCATTCCTGTTCCCGCCTAATAACTTAAATACCAACGTAAAAATAGAAAAATATATCAACTCGCCTAGCCAGTGATCCCAACATTTGAGATTACTCTAGCCAAGATATACAAAAAAATACAATTAATTTATATAAAACCTTAGGTTATCTTCTTATAGTCAGAAAATTACTCAAACTCCTTCAAAAAAAATAATTTTCGTTATAATGTTCAATCGTATGCTCGCTATTCTCATTGCCCCATGCAGTACAATATGTCAAAATCATTGTAGTACCAAAACATGAAAAACATCCTCAAAACACTAACTGATTTAGATCAGTTAGCTTATTGCCGCTACTTTCTAAAATATTCAAATGACTCTTACTATGCAATGGACAAAGCAATTCCATTACATCAGTTCGACTTTCTAGCAAATCATTCTATCATCTAACAATCCTGTAGAGTTGAAAACTAAATTAGAAATAGTCTTTAAAGGAAAAAAAATCTGTGGATTGATATTCTTGGATAACTATCAGCCATTTAATAAGGTACGTCACTGCGGACTACCATATAAAATAAAAAAGGTACCATACCAAATCTACATGTTACGAAAATTGAAGACACTTTCAAATTACACTATAAAACTACGATACTGTAAATTCCAATGTACTATAGGATACCGTCTTTAGACCTTTTATATACCTTATCTATACTTCAGGTCCTCTAATCACCAGCAGCACCTTTATTGCCACCTTTGCTGGTGACATAGATTACATTAGACACTAATTCTATCAGGCCATCAGAAAAACTACAGATACATCTAAAAAAAAATGTAAATTTAAATACTGCACATTTATTGAACATCAACAATAAGTAAATAGCTTGGCTAATAGACATGCAATATCCTGTAAGAATAAAATCCACTGACTTCATTCGTGCTTAGTAAGATCGAACTGAGTCGGTGATGAAGAGGTCACAGATTACACTGTTCACTGAAATCGTGTCTCTAGGTCTGATGGATCACATCTTTTTAAACGTTGAATACATTGTCTTTCTAGCAAATTTGCTGCTAGGGTATTGGGATGTACACTAAGTTTTGTTAGATATGTTGCACTAGCTCTGCGAATTTCCTCGTGTACGGTTGGGAAAAGAAGATCCTGTTGAAGAACCCAATTGGGAACATAACGTGGAGCGTTAGCTATCGTTCTTACGACTTTATTTTGGAAACTTTAATGGATTTTAAAGTTAGAATTGCTGGCCGATCTCCAGAGTTGGAGTCCGTATGTTCATATCGGTTTGATGATCGTTTTATATAGTAGCAACTTATTTTCTAGGGATAAGGAGAATGTTCTTTCAATTAACCAATACATTTATCGAAATGTGAGCCCTAAGTGCATTCGTTTTTTTAGTATGTGTGTTTTCCATGTGAGGCGTCTGTCCAGCTGAATTCCCAAGTATTTGATATTATCCTATTGTAGAATAAGTTCTCCATTAAGTGTCACTAATGGGCAGGTTTCTGTCCGTAGTGTGAAGGTTGTTTGTACGGATTTTGTTTCGTTAACCTGTATACACCATAGTTGTAACCAGGTATGTATTTTATTGAGAATGATTTGGAGGTAGTTAGAATCTATACGAGGGTTTGAGTGTGATGCTAGCACTGCTGTATCATCGGCATAGGTGGCTGTGAGTGTTTGAGGGATTGTGGGCTAATCTGCTGCATATAAATAAGGTAGAGAACTGGTGCTAATATACTTCCCTGTGGCACTCCTGAGTATATTGGATAGAGGTCAGTCAATACTTCCCTTAATTTGATTTGAAAAGTGTGTCCTTCTAGGTATGACCCTGGTAAGTTCATACATTTGTGGAAGATCCCTTCTAATCTTATATATTAGTCCCGTGTGCCAAACCTTATCGAAGGCTTGTCTAATGTCGAGGAATACAGCAATGCAGTATCTTTTAAGATTTATGTCGTGGTTTATTTTTGTCACTGTTCGATGAACGTGTCCTTCCCTGAAGCCAAACTGATGTTATAGTAGTATATTCCTGTCTGCAAGCATGGTTCGTATTTTTTGTAGAAGCAGTTTATCAAATAGTTTACAGACTATAGGTAGCAGGCGAATTGGTCGGTAAGAGGTAATGTCCTCTAGGTTTTTTCCGAGCTTTGGGATCATTAGTATTTGCCCAATTTTCCACTGTTTGGGGAATATTTTAAGTCATAGAGCTGCATTAATTAATATATATATATATATATATATATATATGGAGCCGTAGTGGTTTAGTGGATAGGTCGTTAGACTACGTAAACTTCAATGATGTTGCTTTTGGTTCGAACCCCGCTGTCACCATATTCATATAAGTGCTGGCATTTTAATCTGTGCCCAGCTCGACTCAGGCTGCAATAAATATTCGTGAGGTAAACTGGAAGGTAATTTTGAGTTCTGGTACTGTAGCGCTAGCAGTTACTATTCTGGGTAGCATTGTTAAAATTAGTTTTGTCTCGTGGGGATCTATTGTTTTGCCAAATACGTCGAAGTCTTCGTTTCTCAGCGATTTTCTGTTTAATAATCAAAGGGCAACAGTCAAGTCTACCCTGTTCTTCTCAAAAATACTCCCAGCTTGTTGGTTTATTATACAGAATGACAGGGGTACTTCTTGTTAGTATTTTTGCGCTGTATGTTACTATAATCCGGGAGTGGTCAGGGAAAAGGTCTAGATTGGATTCAGCTTTGGTGTATCTATCAGATATTCCTTTAATCTCACAAAAAGCCAGGAGATCAGAAAGTTTTTGTCGATCGGTAGGTATTGAAGATTGTTATCTTGGATGGATTTCAATAGCTCTCTGCCTCTGGTGACCATAACCCTAGATCCCCAAGTTTGGTGTATTGCGTTATAGTCTCCTCCTGCTATAAACCGGGTCCCAACGTTTGGAAGAAGTCGGTGAACTGTTGTTTGGTTATGTTGTGTTTGGGCGGGCAGTAAATTACAAAGAATACTATTTCCTTGTTCTTTTCTTGTACAACGATGGTGGTGGTTTGTAAGTATTCCTGGTGATATTTGGGAAGTTTAAAGTATCTTTAATTATGAGTGCAGTTCCTCGTAAGCAGTGTTGTCTGGATGATTGGTTGCGTAGATATATTTGGATATTTTCATGTATGTATTGTGTGTGAAATGTGTTTCCGATATCATCATAATATCAATGTTGTTGTTTCTGAGGAACTGTTTAATTTCTAAATTGTGTTTTGATAATCCATTGGCGTTCCAGATTACGATTTTTAAGGTGTTGTCCATTATAAATGAAATTTACTGACCAGGGCCGTTAAAAGATTGAGCATACTGTCCATTCTTTCCATCAGTTTGACCATCATTTTTTCTAGATTGTTATCTGATGTAGGTGAATTTTTGTTGGATAGTTGTGGTGTGGTAGTAGGCTGTTCTGGGCTGATTCCTTGCGTTGTGTGTGAGTATGTCAGTCCCAATTGTACTAATGAGTTTGAAGGAGGTGTAGTTTCAGTTTGCCTTGAGCATAAGGGGAAAATTTTCGTTTTTGTATTTCCCTGGCTACCGTACATCCTCTATAATTAGCTGGGTGGTTGCCCAGGAAATTAACGCATTTTACGTCTGTACTTTTAGTTCTACGCGTACAGTCTTTAGTTAGGTGTTCGCCGGCGCATTTCACGCATCGGGCTGTTCTGTGGCAGAAATTTTTTGAATGTCCGTATCTTTGACATTTTTGGCATTGAATAACCTCTCGCTTGACGTATGAGAGTTCAAATCGTATTTTAGATTGAATTAATAAATCAATTTTGTAGATGTCTTTGTTATTATCTTGTTGCTGAAGTTCTACAAAGAAGAAGGTAGCGGAAGCTTTGTAATTCTGTGTTTTATGTTAGAAACGTTCAATACTTGATGTCCGTGACTCGTAATTTCTACCGCTAATTCTTTGAGGTCGGTTGGGGGTGCATGTCCCGCAGTACCACTTTGTATTTTCTATCGGTTTTATTTTTAAACGAGTGGAACTCTGTATATTTGTCTTTTAATATTTTAACAATGGTGTTGTAATATTCGGCTTTGTGGAGCTGTATTTTGATTTGCGTGTTTCCTATCAGTTTGAGTGTGTATTCATCTTTTACTCTTTCTTTTAACATGTCGATAAGGGGTTTGGTATTATTAACCTCGTAAACAAATATTGGTGGTGGTTGTACTTCTTCCGTGCTGATGTTTTCGATCCGCTCTTCCACGAGAGGCTGATATCTGTTTGAGGTTTCTGTGGCGTTTAACCAGTAATTGTCTGTTTTTGTTTGTTTCGAATGGCGATGTATGTCATTGTCAGGGCATGAGGAATCATATCTAAACATATTTCAAATTTTGCTAGATCAGTAAAAAAATAAAAGTAATCAGAAGTAAATCCGCACAAATAACGTTTACTACTAAACTAAGTAGCTATCCTCAAGTTAACACCAATAAAAACCTAAGTGAAATAATTCGGTCTCTATCTAGACAGAAAAATTGACATGGAAAACCCACATAAAAGCATAAAAGGCAAAAAAATATACTGCCTAATCGAGCAAACATCTTTGCTGACCTTGAATAAAAACTATTGTTGCCTAAAAATATCAAACTTGTATAGACGTACGGGGTAGAAGTATAAGATCGGAGCAGACCTTTAAGTACTAAAATCCTGCAAATAATCAGTTGAAGATGCTACGATCAATTGTTAATTCTCACTGGTTCATCAGCAACCAGATGTCCCCACACGTCAATGAAGTAGCCATAACCATATGCAGAAATAGTCGTAACCGCACTTTAATTCGATGTATCGTTTCCTTTATTTACTTCCTCAGTAATCTTTATATTTTTTCAACATTTTACTTTTTACATATAGTTGTCCTATTTTACACTATATCAGAAATTATTGATAAAATCATGGGTAAGAATTCATCGATAGTTCAACTCGTACAAGTTGTAGACTTTAATCTTAATTCGTGCGTTGTTTCTGAATTTCAGGGTTAAGGATATAGATAAATTTGATTTTGGATTATTTGTAAAACTTTTATATGAGCTTTCTTATACATGAAAATTAAGAAAATTTTACAGATTTTATAGTCGCCTTAGGTGCAGCTAAATATTATAAATGTAATGTATGAAATTCTATGTATCCACTTATATAGATTTACTGTGACAGTATTAAATCTGTTATTTTAAATTTTATTGTTTGTAGTAGATTATTAGATCCGGCATGTGTTTCAGCAGTAATTACAGCAGTTAAATTAAGGTCGTTTTGGGAACGTAGAGCTCTCAATTAACCTTAGCTTGATTTTACAAATGATGAAATGATGAATGTTATCTGGTTAATCTAGGTAAATTTTTGTATATAGCCTTTGTAACGTTAAAAAGCTGTTGCTACTATTATTAATGTATACCGGACCATTAAGCTTGTCTATCTCTTCTAATCTATTCTGGTGGTTTACTTTAACTCCTATTGCGTAACAAAATACTTGTGCTTCCACTATTATTCCCATTAATTGGTTTTACACGTACTCTGTCATCGCTTTCTATTAGGTTGATAATATTTTGCTGTGCTCAAAAAAATATTTTTGAAAATATTTCTTATGTTTTTAGCATTGAGGCCCAGTGCTGCAGTCTTAAAATGGCATGAAAATGTAGGTGATAAAGAGTGTTCCTTTTTTGACAATTCCCTGGGCATTTTTAGCATCACACCTGCACCTGGTGTTTTACGGATGTTAAGATGGTTAAGTTCGTCTGAACTTCGTGTAGAGTGAAAGATTTAATTTGAGATGGAGTTTGTGAAATGTTGGATAAACTTGTTACGATATCATTATTTATATCTTGATTGTTGGGCTTAAAGACAGATGCGATATGATCTACAAAAAAATCAGCCTTTTCTTGGTCGCTTCTCGCCCATTTAGTGTTGTGATCAGCAAGATTTCTTATTGGAGCATTGTGTTCTTTTGATTTTTTCTTGGATTTAATTGGTCTCCAGATAGATTTGTCGAATCTGTTTAGTCTAGTAACATAGTCAGTGAAGGATTGTTCACGGAGTTCTCTGAGTTGTGCATTTAATTGGTTGAGTATATTTTTATCCACGCGTGCCTGGGTTCTGTGCCACCTAGACCGTGCTTTCCGTTTTTTAGCAATTAAGTGTTTTGTTTCAAGTGGTATTGATTTTGTGGTATTAGCTATTGACAGGGATGGAGTGCTTTCCATGACTGAATGTTTAAGGGTACTTGTGAGGGCATCCAGAACATCTTCGACTTCGTTATGGGTTTTGAGCCTTGTTTTTAGATTAATTATTTTTGTTTTTATCCCAGTTGGTTTTATTGTTATGAAGTTTAGGTGCAAAATTCTTAATACTTAAAAAGTTCTAAATATTGCAATTATCGGGGAATAGTCCGATGACAAATCGTAAATAGGAGATACTTCCATGTATGGTGAAGAGATTCCGTTGGTAACGAAAAACTCCAACAAGTCAGGAGTTTTATGTGGATCACTGGGCCAATATGTTGGTTTACCGGTGGATAGGTACAAGTAGTTGTTTCCTTGATTAGATTAGCTAGCTCACAACCTTTGGTAGTTGTTAGCCGAGAGCCCCAGAGAGTATGTTTACTACTGAAATCGCCTCCAGCAATAAATTTGGAGCCGAATGTGTTGAAGAAATCCCTGAAGTGGTTGAGTTTCAAGTTGTGCCTAGGAGGACAATATACTGCAGAAACTTTTATCTTGTAGGAGGACGTTTTGACTTTGAATGAAGTGGCTTGCAAGTGATTTGTTTCATACTTTGGCAATAGGTAGTGACTTATAGTATTTTTTATTAAAATTGCAATACCTGCATGTGCAGCGTTGTCAGGGTGGTTTGTGTTATAGGTTAAATAGGATGGTATACGAAAGAAGGATCTGTCGGTAAAGTGCGTTTCGCTAACAAGTAGTATGTCGATTGAACTGTGATGTAGAAAAGTCTCTACTTCATTTTTGTGTTGAATGATGCCGTTGGCATTCCATTGGGCAATTCGTACGAATTTAGTAAATTTTATTGATGAGCGTTATAAGCATGGTAAGAATTGAGCTGTTTTGTTTACCTCTGGTGGTTTTGATTTCTTAGCATATTCGAGTAAGTATTGGCCCGTTGTGCCTGAGCTATTGGTTGTATTCTGTGTCGTAGGATAGGGTGTGTCAGTGCTGGTAATTGTTGAATAGTAAGTCTGTTGTTGGCATTATTAGGTTGTTTCAGGAGGGCATGGTAGAATTCGCATCTTCTGTAGTTGGCAGGATGGGGACCACCGCATAGTGCACATGTGGCAAGGGTGTTGTTTGGTTTTGTACAGCTTGTGGAATTATGGGCTGCTCCACATTTCACACAGTAGTAAGACCTGTTACTATATGTTTTGGTGTGACCATATTGCTGACAACGTGTACGCTGAGTAAGGTTCTTACTTTTTCTGGATAGCTGGATTTGTATTATTCTATTCTGAATACCTCGTAGGTTATATATTTCTTTATTGTTGTCCGCAGGCTCGAGGTCTACAAATAATAAGTTTAATGATTCTTGAAACATTCTACTTCTTCCATTTAAAATATTCCTGACTTGGTGTCCCTGATTGGCTAGCTCCTGCTTAATTTCGTTTCTGTCGTTGTAAAGTGTAGGTTTTTTATAACCACTCTGAAGGCACGGTCCTCTTTTGGCTGGTACGTATGGTAAACAATGTTGGCATCTTTCATGTGGTGAATTAGTTTCCTATAGGTTTCCGGAGTATGACAGTTTATTTTTATGGTGTTATCTGTTAGAGTTTTTGTATTAAATTGTTCAGTTTCCGCAACTTTTGATCATGTTATTGTAGTGTGTAACTCCGTATACAAATATAGGTGGAGGTTTTATGGTTGCATTGTTTACTTGTTTGGTGAGGGTGCTTCCCTCTTCTTCTTCATTTAGCTGGTTATATCTGTTTGTTAAAGGTACTTGCGTAGTTTCTTTGATAGGTTGGGTTAGTTTTCTTCATTTAAAACGTTTAACGGTTTGCCATGTGTTAGTGTTGGATGAGTTATCGTTTTCGGGTTCTTGCAGTTCTTCGTACTAGAAGACGTCATTCGATAGAGAATTCTGTCGTTGTTAGTTAAAGATTGTGAGGTGGTTGCCATTAAATTGTCGTTGAGATTGGTGGGAGGATCCTGATTTTGAGATAAGTAAAAATTGTTACCTGTTGATAGCGGTTGACTTATGAATTGAAGGTTGGTGGGAAGTGGAAGTTGCATTGAAACACCCTGTGCGTAATTGAAGTTTTAATTATTAGGTTGTCTGTAGGCGATACTTATTTGTTGCTCCATTTCCATTTTTGTTGTTTGTTAGCGCTATTTAATCACAGGTATGTGGCTGGGGCCGATAGCGCGGCGTGGTCACTGATACCGCGTGAGGAAAAGGCAGAAAACACACACAGCTTGAGCTACAAAACTCTAATTTACCGATAATATGAACATATCCATGTCGTAAAATTGTATTTCCTTCACTACAGGATGTATCCCATGGTTAAGGCATGTCCAATACAACACACGTGAAAATAATACTTTCAGAGCATTTCCTGCTTTTTTCATATATGGGGCAGCATCGCTTACAAACATAAGGACATTGTCACGAAAAATTTTCTCCGGACAAAGTAGTGACAGGGAAGTCGTAAATAATTGTGCGATTGTAGTACTATTTGCCCTGTCAAGAGATTCGGTATTGCACAAATAAATTTTAGATGCTTGATTTGGCTCCAAAGAGCCAACAATTACATTGGGGATGTGCCTGCAAAATTAGATTGTATTGACACCGAGAAGCTAAAGTTTACAATTTTCAACTTACCTTCCTGTAGCATCTGTATCATCTAGTGCTATCCAAATCTTCTTGTCTTTCATGGTATATTTTGTTTGATATGCTTTTCGAAAAATGACCCGCAACGACGGATTTTGTAATTTCTCTCGCACAAGTTTATTTAATTTATCGCTGATACAAGGACGCACTTTCGGCATTGTGGCAGAAACAAACCTTTTTGTAAGAATGAATGAAAATGAATGCAAATTACCAAACAAAGAAGGTATTAATATTAAAGTAGGTATACATTTTGAGGTCGAATTCTCGGTAAGGGATTAACAGATTACCGGCAGCAAGTAACTAACGTAGGCAATAATAAGATGGGATTTTTATTGCTGCTATTTATTCTATGGAAAACCAAATTTATGTATGTAACTAAACAGGTAGTTATAACTGTTATAAACAAAAAAGGCATTTATAAATAGAAATAATCAAAATAAGCATTTTTAGGCATTTTGGCATTTTGCCTGAACATCCGGTGTTCGCGCCAATCTCAAAATTATATTTATTTTGAAGTTTAAATTAGGGCCGGCTATAATTTTTGAATCCCTTTCATATATATTTGAAATTGCATTGGCACTTCCGTTTAGTTTAGTTCGCGCGACATTAAGCCTTTGCTTTATTCATTTTTAAACTTGCCATTTCAATTACGTTTAGTTCGCGCGACCTTATACTTTTGCTTTATTCATTAAAACTTGCATTTCGCATTTCGTTCGCGGCATTATGCTTTTGCCTTTCTTCGCGTTTTTGCATTTGGCATTTTTGGCTGTGTTCTCGCCGATAAATTATCCGTCGACGAGGGAACCTTTTTACACCAGGAAGACGCTCCCGTTTCGTCTGCTGTGAAGATCGGGGTAACTTGTCCTAATTTTTATCCATATCCTTCTCCTTTTCTTCTGGAAGCCCCAGGACCAACAGCAAGGAAGCGGGAAGCGCCGTTTCCACAGGTTAGTGTTTTTAATTTTAGAGTTGTTTCAAGTTTTCTATTCAAAATTCAAAATTACCTACACAGTCCACTTATTCCGGCCGCACCATCTGGGCTTTAGTCGTCATCACATCCACCCTCTCCGAGGTTAGTATTATTATACTAGCCTCACGTCAAAAAGATTTTTTACCGATCTTCTCTAGTCTAGATTCGTTGTCGAGTCGGATGTACCTTTTCACCACGTACTTGAGTAGGACCTTAAAGCATCTATTTCATAGTTTACCTATCCATGGAATTACCTCTTCCCATTTTCAATAGCTGTTAACCGGGGGTTACCTTCAAGAAAGCAGAGACCAATACAAATATTCCCTTGTTACCCTGATTCTATTTCAACGTTGGCGACCTTCAATTCAATTTCTTCTTGTTATTTCAAAAATTCTTTATACCACGCGCACTTCAATGGTTTTAAAGTTTTTGTTTCCGAACTGTGCCTTAAGTCTTCTAAAACTTCTAGATTATTTCAGTTTTTCTCTCGTGGAAAATTTGATAATCCGTTGCGCCATAGATGTGGGTGCTTTTCACATAAACATCATGATATTGACTGAAGAAGCAGTAGTGCGAGAAAAACCAAGAAGAAAATTTTTGGTACAAGCAAATGTGTCGAAAGTACTGCCGAGGACGTTTTGTTGATTTTAGGGAACTATATAAGCCCTTAAGCTTTCGTGAAGCAGATCAAAATTTGAATTGTTAACTTGCGCCCTTTTCGGCAAAAAGTTTTATTTCGTCCAAAAGTTGAGAAAGCCATTCTCCAGCCACACTGATTGGAGCAAAGGTAAACTTAATTTTCGATTCTTTCGTTCTTCCGAAAATCGTTTATGCGACGCGCACACTTCAATCTTCTTAAAAGTGTCTTTCACGAACTGAGGTTAAGTCTTTTCAAACTTCTGGACAATTTTAGATTCTATGACGTAATAAACTTAATAATAATTCGTTGCGCCACGGACGAGGGTGCCTCTTGTACTGACATTCCGAATAAGTCTACAGGAGGAATGTTTTTAAGTGTCCTTACCTACACCGCTTTGAAGTCTGACTCCTTTTTGATCAAATAAAAATAAAAAGGAACTGTTGTATCTAGAAGTTTATTTTGATATTTGTCATCTTAAAAAAATGTTTTGAGTTGTTCAGTTTATAAAGGCCATATATATATATATATATATATATATATATATATATATATATATATATATATATATATATACATGCATAAACTCATAAATATTATCATCAACTGATGACATTAAAAGAAATACCTAATAGTTTTGTATGTATCTATTTCTGTAGAACTGTAGACAACGCATTTCATGTTTGATTATATGTATAATTACAAATTAATGCAATATCAGTGTAATAATAGTATTATATATAACACAGTTACAACTGCTTTGTAGTTTTTGGTACAAGGCTATAAATTTGCCAGCAATGAATACCGTTTTTTTCCATTAACCTTGACTCTGGACGCATGTAGAGAATATCTCCTAAACAGTTTTGGATTAATGGATACCTTAGCCACCACATCTAATTTTCGCGGGTGTCCGGTGGCAAAGGTAAATTCCGTTTACTTTTAATTTTTCTAACCGAATTATGTATTTCCTTTTTAGGGATATTTATATGTAAAAAATCTCATTTTGGATTACTCAAAGTTTCCACCTTACATACCTCATGGCGACTACAAGTTTTCATATACTGCAAAGAATGGTAAATATATAATAGTAGAAATGCATGTTTACGGAAAAGTTCGAAGCAAGTCAATCTACTAATTTTGCACTTGGTTATGTTTAATAAATACATGCAAAATATGTTGGCTTAGTAAAGGACACTTAATAAAATTCTAATAAACAGGTTTTGTTTTTTATTGTTTATATTATTCCATTAAATACACTACTAATCACAATTTCAAACATTGCACTGATGTTGGAAAATTTCAGAGCAAAGTAGTTTTTTCGAAAATTACGTGTGTTTAAGACCAACGTAATTAATACACAGGACGTTTAGTATATATCCACACTTGAAATGTTTCTTAACGTACACACCAAAGAGCAATTGATTCTAGAAATATGCAGCACAATTCGCCGCGTAAAATCCAAAATAATTAGAGCATATTTATTAAAACGTATCATAAGATGTCAGGTTACCATTTTAAAGAATTCCAGAAATCAAGGAACTTCGCATAGATGGAGAAGAAATTATTTAAAGAAACAAAAGCCCGTTTCTATTTATTCCTTTAAATTTTGTTTTCTGTAACTAGGACTCCAGAACAAATGTTGCAACAAGGACCAAGCATGACAGCAGACGCAGAAATATTTTACTACAAGAAATATAGGACAATTGCTGCTGAAGTTGAAAGCGTTTTCGGGATGTACGCTAATGTCCCGAGGTAGAGCAGGCAGATTTAGGAAAAGAACCAATTGCAAAAACGCATATTGTATTTCTTGAATCCTGAAAACCTTCTTCTAGGAGTGCCGTCTTCTTAACGAA
Source organism: Sinelater perroti (assembly GCA_036346155.1). Lineage (NCBI taxonomy): Eukaryota > Metazoa > Arthropoda > Insecta > Coleoptera > Elateridae > Sinelater > Sinelater perroti. The sequence goes on along the minus strand of JARFIY010000016.1, from coordinate 1,442,968 downwards.
GGTTGGCCACCATCAATTCTATTTCCACTTTCGATACCGCAGCCTGAAACAGGGATCTCGTACTCCTTCCAAACCAAGCTCGCAAATTCTTAAGCCAATTCGTCTTCTCCCGGAGCTTCTTCTACCTTCAATTTTTCCTTGGATTATTAATTACAGCAACTGGTGCTTTTGGTTTCGCATTATGTGTCCTAGATATTCAAATTTTCTTTTCTTTATTGTATTTAGAATTTCTCTGTCCTTCCCATTCTTTATAAAACCGTTTCATTTCGTATTCTGTCAACCCAAGATATTTTAAATATGCGGCGGTCTATCCACATTTCAAAGGATTCTATCTTTTTAATCGATGCTTGAGTGAGCGTCCGTATTTCAACTCCATACAGCAGAACAGGTAGAACATAACATCGGACCATTCTCATACGAAGTTGCAAATTTATATCGCGGCAGCATAGGAGTTTCTTTAGTTTTAAGAATGCTGCTCGGGCTTGTTCTATTCGACTTTTGGTTTCTACACTGTCATCCCACTTCTCGTTGGCACTGCATCCTAGGTATATAGACTTTTCCACTTATTCCAGCCGTTTTCGTCGATTAAAATATTAGTTGGCACATTGTTCGTCTTGATCATTACCATGATTTTAGTTTTCTGTTTATTTATGCTTAAACCAAAGCGATTACTAGAGTTATGTGCATTACTAATGAGAGTTTGTAAATCGGTCTCGTTTTTTGCTAGTAGGACGGTGTTATCTGCATATCGCAGGTTGTTCAGTCCTATTCCATTTATGTTAATCCCCTCCTGACTATTTTCTAATGCCTCTGTAAATATCGCTTCAGAGTAGATATTAAATAATAACGGCGACAGAATGCAGCCCTGCCGCACCCCTCGCATTATTTTAATCCTCCGTTGTTATATGTGATCTGGAACTTGCATTTGTATAATTATGATGTCTGTTGTCGCTAAATAACTGCTGTATATATATTTTCCACGTTTCCATCTTTTCTTCTTTGCTTAGTAGTATTTTCTCTCATTATTTATTAATATGTTGGAATTTTGTGATCTGTCCTTCCCTGTCACTTCCCTAATTTTCTTATGTAGGGAGAATTGCCTTTATTGAACCACCATCGTTACTCTAAAATTATGCACTAACTTATTCTTATTATAGGCAACATGGGTTGCATAGTCCCCACACAAGGTCGGGCTGCCATTTACTTATTATCAACACGATTTCGTAATTTTTTATATATGTGAAAAGTACTTGGTAAGCTGGATACAGTGATACCATTATTATTTTGGGCAGACGATAAATAAAAAAGTTATAAATATTTTTGAATTTCGCCATATTCACTCTTCGCCAAGGCACACTTTAAAATTTGAAGTGCTAACTATTTCGCGTCGTCACCTAAGCGACAGTTAAAATTTGAATTTATTCGCATGTAGCACCATTGTTTCATATGGGTCCTATGGCGAGTGCCCTTTTTTCTCGTCGACTGTGAACATTTGCTTTGGTTCAGTATTTTTTTCTACATCTATTTTTTAGAATTGCAGTATCCCGAATCATGATCGCAAACACTCTTTCCCGAAGAGCATGCACTTGAAGAAGAAGAAGAAATGTCTTTATTATTTTCTGCCTGCTCTAAGTCGATAAAAAATAGGGGTAATGGATCTTTAGTGGTTCCGCTCCTGATATTGTAGGTGTTTGTAACATCAAAACCTTTTTCGGTTAGTTCTGTCTTTATATTCTCAATGGGAACTGAGTGATGAAGATTACGTATGACGACTCTATACTCTCGATTTTCTCTCAACTGATAGGTGTGATGCACTATATTTTTTGTTTACAGGTGTTTTATTAGTATACGGTATGAGTCAGTTGTTTTAACGTTTACTTTAATAGAATTATCTACCATCGCTTTGCAGTCATATTCTGTTTCCGAAATGACAAGGTTGAGGTTTTTAAGCATATCTGGGAAATTTTTAACGCCGTGGCTAAAGACAGAAGGTGGTTTTGGAGTATTTTCTTTTTGACTTTTATTTCCGTCTGCTTGATTTTGCATCATTTCCACATCATCTTCTTGTGAAGCTAGTGGTGCATATTTATTTGTAACATGAACGTCAGCCTTTGTTACAATATGATTTCCTTTGGGTTTATTTTGTGATATCTTTCTTTTCTTATTTTTTCTTACTTCTTGCCAAGAAATTTCATTTACGGATGTTTCAGAAATCGAATCCGATTGCAGTTCAGTACATACGGAGGATGAAGGGGTGTGGGTGGGAGTTGAGAAATGTTGCATTTGTGTTTGATATGGATTAATAATCTGAGGATTTGTATTTTGCACAAATGCGGAGAGACCTGACAACGTGTTTCCATTATTTAAAACGTAATTAGGTTGTATAAATGCATTGAGTACTTGCAATACTTGTTGCTGTTGATACTGATTTTCGTAGTGGAGATAATTTGGTATGAGATTAGAATTTAATATTATGTTTGAATTTAAATTTGTTGCCACAGCTCCACCGTGAGGGCCGGCGGGCTGCATGGCCTGAATTGATTCCTTCCGCAACCATCTAGCACTTTGAATTTACTTAGTCGCCTCGAACAGCAACAACCTACAAATAAAATTTGTGTAGATCCGTGTATGTATTTGTACTTATCTGCACAAAAGGCCAATTTTTAATGGCAGTCCAACGTTCACATTTACAAATTAGAAACTAATAAAAATGAAAGTCTGACCTTAAATAGCAGGTAGAGCGTTTCGTGCACTGATATATCGAAGCGCGCAACACGTCCGCTTACTCCGAAACACAAGCGGAATGTTTTTTAAACTTAAGAATAGATAAGATTTGAAGCATTCGCTCTTAATATTAACGAAAACAAGCAATAAAAATGTAAAACAAAACGCCCAGTAAACATTTCATACAAAACACTTTACGTAAGCGAATTTAAAATTTAAAATGCTTTCGCTTAAATTATATTTATAAATAAAACATAAGCAAGGCTATAATGATTTAGTATTTATTTTTCAAAGTTTCAAAAATTTGCATTAACAACGCTATAGCATCAAAAATATTTTTACCACTCAAGACTAGCAGTAAGTTAACCAATCTAAACAGAAGTACTGAATAGACATTTAAGAAAACGAGGCTTTAGATATGAAAAGATTTGAGTACAATGGCAAATTTCGAACGAACGATCCAGTTCTCGAACTTAATCCTAATTTCATTTGGCACAAAGCGTCCCCATCTTGATATCACCGCATTGATTCCTAACGGCATCCGTTTTAACTTTGACCTGTCAACTACTAATTTCACAGCCATTCAGCGTGTTTAATTGTATTTACTTGTTCCCGGCTCGACTGCCGCCTAAGGTCTATTAAAGCCGTCCTTCGTCTTCCATTTAGGCATCGTGCGAAACAAAGGGGCGAACAATCCGAGAAGCTTATGTGAGGAAATGAAACGGCACCCATAAACCGATGCGAGGCAAATAAGTGCAGGAGTTGAATCGAGGCGTCCACTCCAGGCAGGTCCCGGCGTCGGACCTTGAGTTCATAAATTATTGAATTACCCAGCTTAGTCCTTCACTTTTCGCCCGACTTCTGCGAGAAAACAGAAGCCGGCGGCGGCGGCTACCTTTGGAAACCTGTCGAATTAAAAGTAATCCCGAAAGGAGCTTTGCGAGCTTTATAAATTTTTCAGCGATATTCGATTTAGCACCGAGCAAGCGGGCGGTCAGGGTAACAGAGCAGCGGAAGATAAGGGATAACCGCCGGACGGATTTAATTTTGAGAGCTTCGGCCCTGGAAAAATCAGATTAGGGCGGTGGAACTGGGCCAAGCGGGTCGGCGCGCTCTTCACGCCCGCTCTCGCATTCGGGATGTTTGCATCCGCAGCCGGCCCTAATTTCGTTGTTAATCTGAAATGCCTGCGAGGCGAGGCCCCATTTGTTTCTATTTACTCGAGAGACACGAGAGTAATGCTCGAATAAAAGTTCCGAGTTGTAAATGTCTGAAGCATGAAAGCATACACTAGGCTTCCATTTATTATCTTCCCACCACGCACGTATAACTCAGGGAAGTTCTGCTGCAGCAATCACTTTATATTAAGTAAATGAATCTTGGTTAGCATTAATTAATCTGTCAAGTCATAACGAGCACTCTTGTCTTATAATGGTAATACTTTGAAGATGTTCTGCTAGATTTATAGAGCACTCAAAATGAGTGAGATATCGCTCCTGCCGGTTCAAACACTTTCGGGACAAAAAGAAAACTTTAGTTAGTTTACCGACTTGCTGTTATCGTGCTATGTAATCTTCGTTACCTGTTAATTTACATTTGAGAGTCCTTTTTGCGAAAGTAAGAAAGTTAAGGGATTTGCACAACGTTCAACTTCAAATAATCGTACTTACCACATTGCTATTTTTTTGTTTATTACATTGGCGTTGAAAACAAAACTTTGTTTGCTAATGAGATTCCATTTACAATTTGCTATAGTAGCAGTGAATAAATTATTTACACGATAATGTGGTTTGACGTGGGAAAGTAGACGTCCAACGACATCTTTTAATCGTTATCTTATATAGGTTATGAATATATAAACATATTAATGGTTGATTAAGTTTTGGAACTAAATAAAATTTTTAATTTAACTAACTAAATTTAAACGGTAAGTAAGTTTAGTGCTAAAACATTAGTATGAAGCTATTCTTCTTCTTCTTCGTTTTCATATTCCATTTATGCCTTACGGTCTTGGGTCTTTGATCAATCTCCTGTAGTTGCTCCTCTATATCGTCAATGTTCTAACTTCCTGGATGGGTTTTTCTTGTTTTCTTGCCAACTCCTTGATGATATCCTGCGATGTAATGCGGGGTCTCTCTCTTTTATTTGATCTTCAGGCCTCATTTCAAATATTTTTCTGGGGTATATGTCAACACTCATACGACTAAGGTGTTTATACCATATTAGTTGCTTGTTTTCTCCTTCCTCCGCTAATGGTTGTTGGTCTAGTTCTCCTCTTACACTTTTGTTTGTAACTCTACCTCTTTTAGTCTTGCCTATCACTTTCCTTGGGTACTTCATTTCGGATGCCGTTATTTTTGATCTGACTTTAGCTTCCATGCTTATGATTCTTATTCAGGTGTATATATTGTTTGGTTAAGATGCATTTTTGATTCGACACTTAATTCTTTTTTACCTATTGGGATGTTGTTTATTTAATAGTAAATTTTATTTGCCTTGTTCTTCTATTTTTCCATCTTTGTTGATTATTGTTCCTAGATATTCTATTTGATCCATATATATTCAAGTCGTTTATCTTATATTTGAATGTTTATTCTTACTATTTGTTTTTCTCTGGTGATTATTGATATTGATCTTTATCCCCTTTTTCTAGTTTCTTTTCCAAATGTTTATATCATTTTGGAGTTGACCCTGGTTACTCGCTATGAGTAACATGTCGTCTGCGTATATCAGGTCATTATTTGCATTAAATTGTGATATCCTAGTCTTGTTTTTCTAGTTTTGTTTTTGCACTTTTTGTTTATGTATACTATTGGAGGCGCTCGTCCAAAGTTCTAAGAAACGCGTGAGAAAAAATCGCCAGCACAGCTCGAGAAATGAACCTAATCGTTTTTTTTCTAAGAAATGCGCCGGAGAAAATGGCGGCGTTCCTGGAAAAGCAAGGCAAGTGGAGTTTCCCGCTTTCACTAAGAATTACCCCCACGAACGCCAGAAACGCTAGGTGGCGTGGGTATATAACGGGACCCACACATAGCAAGTCAGAGATTGTTTTGAACTCACCACAGTCAGGACAACCCTCTACCGTCCGAGAATACTCAAACTTAACACAGCCGAGTTCTTCCAGATGAATCAGGGAATACTTGAGTTTACCACAACCAAGTTCCCCTCGAATAGATCAGAGACGCTCGTGCTAACACGCAGCCGGGCTCTCCGATCAAACGGCCGTAACAAAACTCGCACGCACTAAGGAGTTCTTCCGCCGCTCGCCTGTACCAGAGCCAGAAGAAGAAGCCTGCCGGAGAACGCCCGCCAACGAGGGCGAGAGCACCGCGGAAGGCACTTTGATTCCCATCACCGAAGATCGTTTGTCCACGCTTGGCCCCGAAATCAGCATCATCCGGGACACCTACACCGGTGTCAACCCGTCGTTCTCACGGACCCCAGGAGATTCGCCGTTCGACGATCATTTGTCTGTAAATGTGGCAGAGTATGATTTATTGGGACTTTAGTAAAACGCTTTTTTTCGAAAAACTCGATTTTTGCAAAAACTATAAAATATTTTTTAATTTTGAAAAATGCTTTTATTTTACTAGCTAAGAGCTATATTTTCGCTAAGTTAATTAAAAAATAATTATATTCCAAAGAGATACAGGTGTTTGAAAAAAATCGCGATTTTAAGCGGTTTTTTTACAATAACAAAATAATTTGTTTATCCATCGAAACCGGGTTGAACTTATTCGATCCAAATTAAAAATTCCTACAACTTTTGTCTGAAACTTTTATTTGTACAACGCTTAGTTTTTTCTTTAAACGGAAAAAACTGTTCTTGGCTAACTTTGGCCGCCATTTTGAAAGTAAAGCGGATGTTGAAAGGTTTAGAAAAGTATTCCATTAAATTTTACGAATTTTTTCAATTTTTTATGTATTTTTTCGAGCTGCTCTTAATTTTTGCAAAAAACGATGTATTTCGCTAATTTCACTGGACTACATAGAAAGTCAATTCCGACTCAGTGGCATCAACAGCGACGAAACCGGATACGGTTACGTAGCCGGGAATCTAGAATCACGTTACGCAAAATAAATCAGGGACATCCTCACGGCCCCCCTGCAAATGGGAAGGTGTCGTAATTATAATGTTATAAATAAAATATGTTATGTATGAAAGCCCCGTTCGTTGCGGCACGAAGATAACTACCCCTCACTATGAAAAGTAGCGGGCTAAAACTATCACTCTATTTCACTACCTTATCCACATGGAACTTATCCGATTTACTTCCATTGACGGTATAAATAAGTTCTCAGCTTTTTTTGCAAAATTAAAGTTTTATTTAAAAACAAACAAAAAAAGCTTAAGTATCAAAGTATTCTCCGTTGGCATCGATGACCTTTTGCCATCTTTCGGATAGCTTGCGAATTCCCTGGTGATAGAAGCTCACCGGCTTCGAGACGATAAAGTTATCGATGCATTTTCAGACTTCTTCTTCTGTTTTGAAGTGCGTATCAGCCAAGTGATGCTGTAACGACCGGAATAAATGATAATCGGAAGGGGCCATGTCTGGGCTATACGCCGCATGCGGGAGAAGTTCTCAGCCTAACGCGTCCGCAGCTCATCCGTGTCAAATGTTTGAGGGCGCCCAGCGCGTGGTTGATCTTCAAGACTAAACTCTCCCCCGTGAAATCTTTGGTACCACTTTTTGCACGTTGCATGACTTACAGCATTCTCACCATATGCAGCACAAATCATTTCGGTGGCTTCAGCAGCGTTTTTCTTAAGATGAAACGCGAAGTAGATAAAAAATCGAATATGCTCTTTTGTGATTGCTATCGTGAACACAGCTGATTATTGAGGTTATGTGCATCAAACGCCAAATCGCATGATGTTTCGAAAGACCAATTGTCATTGCTTTAAAACCGCAAGAGGGCGGGCTAATACGTTACATGTAAACCGTGATTTGCGTCCTGTGAAATGTAAAGTTGAGAACTTAATTGTACACCTATTACATCCTCTACATTTTTGTTGATGTTTTAATTATTCGTATTAACTTGGGGCTGGCTTGCGCTTTTTCTAATGGTTTCTATATGTGTTTTTGTCAATTGCAGCTTTAAGATCTAAGAAGACCAGGAAGATATCTCCATTTTTTCTATTATGTTTTGCATCGTAAAAGTGTGATTTTGTTTCTTAATATTTTCTTTATAATTTTGGAATAGAATTTGCTTGCAACCAATGATAAACATATTGTTCTGTAGTTATCATAGTTGGTGGTTTCTCCTTTCTTGTATATGGACACAATAATATTTATCTTCCAGTCCGTTGGTATCTGCTCTGTTTTACAGGCCTGTTAGAATATTGCCTTGAGCCATTTTATGACTGGTTGTCCTCCTTTCTTGAGTAGTTCTGGTATAATGTTATTATCTCTAGCAGCTTTTCCATTCCGAGTTAATTCTAAGGCTTGTTTTATTTTTTTTCCAGTAATGTCGTCCTCAGTTCCGTTTTCTTTATTCTCTTCGGTTCTCTACTTAGGTCTTCATTGTTTTGGAACTTAGTTTTATAGTAATCTTTCCAAGCCTCCAATACTTCTTCGGTTGTTGTTTCCAGCTCTTTTCTTTCGTTCGTTACGTTTCGCATATTTTTCTTGATTTTCTTTTAATCTCTTTATCACATTATAGAACTGTTTTTTATTTTCTATTTTTCTTTCAAACTCTTCTCAAGAGGCTTCTTTTGCTTGTTTTACTGTTTTTTTTGCTTACCTTCTTTTTTGTATGAAGTTGGCTCGTCTCCTTCTGTTTGATTTTTTAAATTTGTCTCACGCTTCTTTTGTTTGTTTAATTTTGTCTTTTACTTTTTTGTTCCACTATCGGGTTCTATTTTTTTTTTATTTAATTTGACCTACTACCTTTCTTCCGGATACTTCACTGGCCTTTTGTATATGTATGTCATTTTTAATTTAGGTTTCAGAAGATCTCTAAACGCCTTTTTTCTGTTTCTAGAGCGTTCAATTTAGTATTCAGTGTCGCAACACAACGACATAAACACTGCAGCGCGAAACCTCCAACTAACTATAGATAAAACCCTCAAATGGTTTAACAAATGAAGCATTGCGATCAATCCACATAAATGCGAAACAAAAATATTTACGCTCCGGAAGCCAGCTAACCCCCGTCAAATAACAATAAACGACAGCACAATAGAATAGAACTCTCTGTATTCTTCAGTAAAATACCTAGGAGTTTATCTTGACGCGAGACCTACTTAGAGCCATCGTATCACCAATAAATTACACGTGTGCTAAGCTCGCTTTAGTATGTTATATCGACTTATAAATCGTTAATCGCTCCTAAAAACTGAATGCACGATTTTAACATACCAATAAATTCTAAGACCTTTAATCACTTATGGGTGCCCGGTGTACACATACGACTTAAAAGTGGATCTAATAATGATTAGCACGATAGATACAGAGAAATCTTAAATGAGATGTTTTCATTCCAGTCACAATTTTACACAACCCAACCATGTATAGCAACTAATTTTCTGATTTGATTTCAAAAAGAGAGAACGAAATAGCTTCTCTAGTTTTATTTTGTTGGTTCTTTTCTTGGTTTTCTAATTGAAGTCTTTGCTACCAGTAGTCTAGTATTGGTAGTAAGCTCTGCTCCTCTAATTACCTTTACGTCCTGCAGTGCCTATCTTATGCTTCTGGTTATTGTAATGTAATTAAACAAGCTCTTGTCCCGAGTTGTTCGGCCTCATAAGTTATTTTGAGTATCCTTTTATGTTTAAAAAGAGTGTTTTTCTATTAGTAGTTTATTGGTAATACAGAAGTCAATTATCCGCTCTCCGTTGTTATTTCTTTGTCTTTCTACTTCCTGATCCCCCATTATTCCATGTTCTACCTCTTTATTATTTATGATGTGAGCATTCCAGTCCCCCATTATAATGGAATGTCGTTTTTTTGCATTTTTCCATTGTACTGTAGCTGTTCGTATAAATGTCTCGTGTTATTTATACTGCCTCATGCTGTTGGCGTATGATTCTCACTTATTTTGTAGCCGTGTAAGCCCTTTGTCTAGGTGCATGCCTAAGTATCTAACTTTATTACATTACAATATTGCACTTTCATTAAGGATAACTGGTGGACACATCTCCGGGTTTTTTGAATGTTATTTGTGTAGATTTTATCTTGTTTATTCTTATTCACCACTTTTTAAACAAAATCTTGATGGGAAGTAGTGTAGTCTAAAGTTTTTTTGAAACTAAGTCTGAGTCTTCGTTGGTAACTAGTACCACCGTGTTGTCTGCAAATATAGTTAAGGTGGCTTCCTCTCTTGTAGAAAAATCAGCTGTAAACAGGAGCTGAAGTACTGGACCCAAGATGCTACCTTGTGGAACGCCAGAATTTATTAAAAAAAGTTTTGTTTTATTCTTCTTTATATTTTACCAAAAACTGTTTTTCGTGTAAGTATGACTTCAGTATAAGGTAAAAATAATGTCTTCATGTAAGCCCTTTGTTTAGATGCATTCCTAAATATCTAACTTTGCGGTATTGCACTTTCATTAAAGATAACTGACGGACATGCCTCCCTACGTTTCGTGAATATTATTTGTATAGACTTTGTCTTGTTTATTCTTATTCACCACTTTTTAAACCAAGCCTCAATGGGAAGTAGTTGCAGTTTTTCTGAGGCTAAGAGTCGTCAATAACTAGTACCGCAGTGTCATCTGCAAAAGTGGCTTTTTCTCTGGTAGGGAGCTGTAATAGTCGAGGCAAATTAGTAAAAAAAGAACGATCAAGTTTCTAAATTTTTTTCTTCGTATCGATATGTTTCAGGGAAATTTCATAAAAAAATGCTACACCATATTTTTTTATTATAATGCGAAAATGCGTGTGCACGCAAAAATGGATTTGTTTGGCGCATTTTGCAGACCTTAAAGAATATTTTATTGCTGGCTTAGTATTGGCTAAAATAAACTCAAAGGTTTTTGGGGTCGCTGATCGCGAATGCGATGCTCCTAGGTCTTGAGTAATAATACCAGGCATCAAAATTCTGTAAATTTGCATTTTCCGAGACAATCTTTTGCTCATGAAGAAGATTTCGTTTAATTCGGGGACTTATTGTTTTAACTACCTGAAAAGCGATGTTCCAGATCTTTGACGATCCTCGACACCTAAAATATTATTAAACAATGTTGTTGTATGCGAGATACATATCCACTCCATTTATCCTGGCTTGTAATCTTAAATAGCAATATTGAGGCTTTGTCTGTTTCGTCTATACCATAATTGACAATGCTGCATCGGATGAAAGCGTATCATCATTTTTTGAAGATAAAGGCGGAGCTGACAAGGTTTGTCTGCATCTAATAGCTAGAGAAGAAATTTTTGACCAAAAACGCTGCATTGTTAGTTCCGAACTGCTATGCTGTATGTTCATCTTAAGACTTTAGTTCTTCTTCTAGAGCGACCTGTACAAATTGCGAAGTCTGGTATTGGCCTTTCCCGAGAGAGAAGATCTGGGTTGGATCTGATTGGAGGCTGGAAAGTGATCACTTTGTTTAGCTAATTTCTATTTATTTTTTAAAAGCAAATGGTATTTTATAACCGCATTCACGCCATCTCAATCTCACTTTGCCAAGAAATCCTTTTAATTGTTTTATTGTCTCTTTTGGAAGTTCTTCAAAATTCGTCTTCAAAACACAAGTGCAGTGAAAAATCTCAGCTGAACAGTTGAATTGTCATTTTGAATATTGGCTATACATTTGTAAAACTTAATTATAAATATAACGATTCCCATGGCAGAGTCTAGAAAGAATTATGTTGAATGAATTCGATATTGTAAGTGGCAATAATCTACTGCTTGAATCAGTCTTATTTCCTTCGAAAATTCTTGTAAAGAAACTATTGAAAACTAATAGCTAATTTTTCATTGATTTTTCAAATTTGAGAATGGTCAAGTGCAGTAAACCGAACCAAATTCAATGTACACATTTTTTAAAAATATAAAAAATTAGGTTGGCTTATGGTGTAAAAAACATTTTCAAATAAAATTATTTACTTCCCTTAACGAGTTTGCATTTGATTCTGAAAGAGTAAACGTGTTTGTAGTCGCTCCGTTAAAAGATCAAATGCTGCAACAGTTAAGTGATAGTGAGAGATCGACAGGTCACTTCAGGCTCATCTGGCCTAGGTGATTTCACTGGGAAATGGATAAGCACTTTTATTATTGAGCGGAATGAATTTCACGCAACCCACAACAAATATACCGTTAGGATTCCCTTCCAACCAGACACCATTTCTTAACAGCAGACAATTATTATCAACCTCGTTATTCACTTCAGCAAAATTATTTCATCTTTAACCATGATAACTTACAATCATCAATTGGTTTTCCAAATACATCACCTTTTACTCAATATGCTGCACCTCTATCTATGCCGCTCAAAATGCAATCAACGTAGCAAACTTCAAACAAATATTAAGAAATAACGCGAGAAAATACACACGTTTGCAAGTAGACAAAAAAAGAAAAACCTGATCTTACGAAAATCTACAGATGAACTCAAATCAGTCTTATCTAAATATACACGACAGGTTTTCAGCATTTAACGACAATGGCGTTAATGATGACGTTAATATGCAGAAAAATGAGTCAACTATTGCAACTAAAATTAAAATAAACGAACTAAAACCACCGCCAATACTTATATGCGGCGTAACTAATTTTAAAGGCATGGTAGACAATCTTGTGAAAGTTATCGATGATGAAACATACCATACAAGCAAGGTCCTAGCAGATAATATGTCTAAAATCTCAGCATTGATACATACAGAAAGTTAATCACCCACCTAAGAGATGAAAAGATAATTAACCACACCTATCAACAAAATTGGGAAAGATCCTACAGAATTGTCATAAGGAATTGCCACCAATCAATCCCAATTGATGATATACAAGCGGAACTGGAAGGGCTGGTCACAAAGTCCGCAATATATTAAATATAAGGCACAGAATAAGTGAAGAACTCCTTTCAAAGTTTTATGTCGATATAAAACCCAAAGAAAACAATCATAAGATCTTTGAACTAAAAGCCATATGTGGTACGATAATAACCATCGAACCTCGTAGGGAAAAAAGTGGAATAATATAGTGTACTAGATGCCAATATTATGGACGCGCTAAGATATGTTGCAGTAAATAATTCAATTTTCGTGAAAGACGGTGGGCCGCACAACACGTCTACATGTAATAAGACAAGAAATATCCCAACAAAATGTGTACTTTGGGGCGGCGACCAACTGACCAATCATAAAGGCCTATTAAAATCTGTTGTACTTAAGAAGTAAATTAACCCACACATTTCAACATAATTCTAATGCCACAAGATCACTTTTCCTGAACCCCGTTTCATTCCTAATACCCCTAAAACCATAAACAGTGACCACTCAGAATATGTCTTATGCGCAGGCAACTTCTGGAACAACAGGAGTTGGTACAAGAAACGACTTATTCTTTATTATTACTTAGCAATTAATCTTCTTCTTATCAGAATTCAAAACTATGGCCACCCAGATGATGTAGTAGAACTGCACGATGCTAAATTTACTAACAAGTCTCGCCAACAAACATTAACAATGGCTAAGTATACAAGAATTTACAACCTGTAATGCAAATGGTCTTGTTAACCATAAACGTGAATTAATGGCATTTTTACAAACTCAAAAAATCGATATCATGTTTATTTTGGATACTCATTTTATTGACAGAATTAAAATTCAGATTCCTTACTGTACGAGGTACATTCAAGTCGACGCCTTAATTCCATAGCTGTTGCGAACGCTTCTTTAGGAGTCTTTTTAACCATTAGAAAATCGCTGATGAGATAACGGCACGACTAGTGAATTAAGACCACGGATAGTGTCTTTTATCGTTGGGAACAGCCAAAAGTCACTAGGATCCAGGTCAGGTGAGTAGGGAGCATGAGAAATCACTTTAAAATTATCAGCATTCGTGTCACCTACCTGAACAACTCTTTTCACATTTTCAGGTCTTTATACAGGATTGTGTGTACAAACTCACTCATTCGGCGATCCTCCAAAACAAGTTTCCCTACTTGCTTGATCATGTCGAAGCCGAGATTGTCTTGTTTAATTATTATACAATGTTCTGCCTTCTTTGCACTTACAAACGCACATTAGACACATCATTAACACCATCACCACATGCTTCACTCAACTGGCAATGATTTTCAATCACCACTTAATTGGAGAAAACGAATGATTACACGCTGTTCTTGTAATGAAAATGTCGCCATTTTTAGAATCAAAAACAGTCCTCAATCTCTCCGCCGCCGCTAAAGTCCTGTTTGCCGTGCAGTGCTACCATGAAATTTACAAATAGTACGCGCGTATTTTGAAATAAACCGCATGTTTCTATCTGTTTTCAGTTCCGAGAAAAAAATTTGGAGGTGTTATAATTTAAATGTACCTCGTACCGTGTACAGCACCTGTCATCCTGATGGTGGTGCGCATGGTGGCTTCGCAATCTTTATTCGTAACAGTGTCTCACATCACGAATTTCCTAAGTACCAAACAGCACAAAAACAAGCTACTAGTGTAAAAATTAATGCCTCACATTGGAACTACACTGCAAGAGCCGTTTATTTCCCCCCTCACCATACAATATCGACAGATCAATTTAAAATCTTTTTCCAAACACAGGCCAAAAATTTATTGTTGGGGGTGACTGGAACGCAAAACATACGGACTGGGGATCTAGATTAATCACCACAAAAAGCCACAACCTGTTTCGAGCAATGAATGATAACAACTGCATACATCTTTCAACTGGTAAAGTTAGACTTTCTCATAGCTGCAGGAATCTCTGGAAACTACTTTTATGTCGAAGATAATTATAACCTCTCATCCTACTACTCTCTTGTCATTATAACCTTTGGCACAGAAGTAATACTCAAACCTAGAAATCCTACTCTGTCCACTCGACTAACAGACTGGGAGCAATTTCAAAACTATATTCAATATAATATCAACTTACAACAAAGAATAAAAGAACTTAAAGATTTAAACAATACGGTTCAATACCTCACTAAATTTATTCGGAAAGCATCTTGGTTGTCCACATCTAAATCCAATGTGATGCAAACAAAAACATAGTGCCCCTCCAAATCCGCAAACTAATTGCTGAGAAAATACAAACCCGACGAAGATGGAACAGATCTCTTAATCCTGCAAATAAACGAATTTACAACTTACTGAAAAAACATCAAAATTCGAGCTTTAAAATGACAAAGCTAAACAAAGAAAACCACTCTATTTGGAGGGCTGAAAAAGGTTATCCGTCCTCAAATTAATGTACCACTAATAAAAAAACTAGGTGGCACTTGGGCGAGATCCGATATCGAAAAAGCCGAAGAATTCGGTCACTATCTCTCAGAAGTTTTTGATTGAAAAAGTGCCAACTGTAATATCTGAAGAAATAGATATCTTCTTAGATATTCCTTGCCAGTTGTCACCACCAACCATGCCGTTTATCCCTAATGAAGTCAGTAATGGTATTAAGGAACTAAGTAACCGTAACGTTACGATTTGATAACAGCACGATACCTGAATGATCTTCCAAAAAAAGCTGTTGTCCTTTTAACCACTATCTTGAACTGGATGCTCACTTTGACTTACTTCGCTATACAATGGAAATACGCACAGGTCCTAATGATACTTAAGCCGGGTAAACCAACACACTTATATAGCTCATATAGATCGATCAAGCTGTTGCCGCTTCATGGAAAACTATTTGAAAAGCTTTTTCTAGGTAAACTACACAACGATTTAGACGTGACCTCCCTGATGCCGAGTCATCAATTTGGATTTAGAGAACACCACTCGACAGTTCAACAAGCTTACTGAATCCTCAGTTTGATAGTCTTGAGGAGAAAAAGTTCTACACCGCAGCCTTCCTGGACATCAAACAGGCTTTCGACAAGGTGTGGAATATAGGATTATTTTATAAATTAAAGCAACGATTTCCGAGCACCTATTATCTTTTGATAAAATCATACTTTACCAACTCCTGCTATACCTTAAAATACAACAATTAACTCTTTACATTTCACCCAATAAAATCAGATGCACCACAAGGCAGCGTCATTGGCCCCTTCCTGTACCTCCTTACACATCTGATATTTGAAAAACCGAAAAGATCTCTAACGCTACATACGCTGACAATACCGCGATACTTTCCACACAAAAACGCAAATTGAAGCTATGCTATATCTACAAACACACTTGAGCCGAATCAGTAATTGGACTAACTTTTGGAGAATCAGGATAAACCAAATAAATCTCTACAAATAACATTTACAGTTAGAAAAATTACATGCTTTCCTATAACATTTAAGGGCATCTCCCTGCCGACTAAAACAGAGACCAAGTACATTGGACTCTACCTATACAAATAGCTAATCTGGTCCCCACATCTTAGAGCAAAAATAAAGCAGATTGATCTAAAATTCAAGCAAATGCCTTGACTACTTAGACCTAAATCCAAGCTCTCAACTGAAAATAAAGTTCTGCTATATAAAACAGTCTTTATGCCCATCTGGAGATATGGTATTCAACTCTGGAGTGCGCCAAGAAAACAATTCTTCGACCCCTTGTAAATGCATCTTGGTTTCTAAGTAACCGAACCCTACACGAGGACCTCAACATACCGTTCGTGATGGATGTAATAGAAAAGTCAGCTGAAAATCACCTCATTCTACATCTCATAGACCCTATACCAATAAGAGGGCTGAGCAAGCAGTAGCCTATAGATCTGAACTGATGAGGAGTGCAGTCAAGTCATTCCAGTAAACCCCAAGGAAATTATCGTTAGATAAGGGCCCGCCCTTACGTGTCTCAACAGACAACATACTCATAATACTTAAAAAAAACTTTCCTTAATGTTGTTCTCGATGCTCGAAATGAGAAAATAGAGGACCTAGCCATCTCACGACACGAAGAAGAAATTCAAGTATCTGGAAACGTCTCGTACATGAAGATCAGTTTTCTCAATCAACTCTTTTGACTCCTTAGTTCATGTTTAAATATGTGTTTCTTTACTCTAGTCAGTGTAGGTCAAAGTCTTGTTATTAAGTAAGTAATTATATCAACTTCGATTCTCCAGTTTTTGAATTTGTGGTACCTGGACCACCGTGCGCTGGTCGTAGTGCCCCCGATCACCGGCGCTTAATAAAGGGCATTAGCACAGCTACAGTGCGATGCAGCAGCCCGGCGGAACAAGACGCCCCGAAATTAATGCCCCGGGAAATTAATTCAGATCAGCGATACGCGGCGCGGCGGGGACTTCGCGACTAATTCCGAGAGATAACCGCCCCTGCAGGTGCAGCAGTTATTCTTGGAGATGGAAACACATCGGCGCTTAATTAGACGCTGATGCTCGTAGTGGCGCCGCCGCCAAGAAAAATGAACACGGCGGGCTGCAGCGAGAAGAGCCCAAATTGCTTCGTAAAAAGGATGGATGCGAAGCTCATTATAAGCAATTTAGTTCCCGAGTTAAAGAAAAATAACATTTGAAATTACTTTGTGGCAGCTGTCAGGAGGAAAATTCCTTTTAATTATTTTCGGGGCGCACCTGAAATTATATTACTGCTCTGTGCTTGCAGAGAAACATTTCGTGTTGCCGGCTCCCGGAGGAAGAGCAGTCCTTTGTGGCGGATTTATGCTTTTTATGTGCTTCTTTCAAATTGCTTTGATCGACTCCAGCATTGCGAAGGTGTTTCGCTCAGTCTCCCAGAGGAATTGTTGCAGTCCAAATTAGAATTTAAAATCGTGGAACTCTACTAATTTGCTTTAAAAATTATTTAAGTCTTGTTACCTGTAGATAAGCATTGACTGTGCTTACGATTTATTTTTATTATTACATGCAAAGTATAAATTATATTGACAGCAAAAATATCAGAAAACAAGGCAAGGATTTTTACTGAGAGATAAAAATAGAAAATTAAATTTAAACAAAAACTAACATAACGAAAGGATTATATGTTAGCATTAATGATTGTAGAATGAGGAACAGGGAATTTTAAACACCAGAAACAGAACCAGACATTTTACATCGCAAAGTTGAATATGTAATAAAAATATCGAGACAGAAAGGGCTGTAGATTCAGTTGGAGAAATTTTAAAATTATTTTATGACTCTGAAAGAGATATTTTAGAAGCCCTTTTTAATAATAAAAACAATAAAAGAAATGCTACGTCGTAGGAATGGTTGGAGTTGACTGTTAAAAGTTCCAAATGCCTCTAACTATGATGACTTTCGCATCATTAGTCTAATGGGTTATGTACTCAGGATGTTCCTTAAAACCATTTACAGAAGAATTTATCAAAAATGCACGAGGTGCAATTTGACCTTATAAATGAGATGGGGACATAGGAATTACTTTTTATGGGTAATCTCTTGAGTCAGCTTAACAAAGCCAATTTTATATGTTTTGTAGACTATAGTAACGTCTTTGACAATACCAAGCACAACAAACTAATTAAATTTAAAAAACCACAGATAATAGTTACCCCTTAACCCTGTAACCTCACAACCTCGTGAACCCAAAAACCCTATAACCCCATGACCCCATAACCTCGAAACCTAACCAGCAATAGAGATACGTGACTCTGATGCCGGGCGGTTGGTCAACGTATCGTAAACCCCCATCATCTTATAACTCATTTTTTATCGATGCTATACCTACATTTAGCCCAACCCAGGAACAACGACGTGAACGCAGTAGGATTTTGTTCTCTTCGGGGTGCTTGATTTTCGTGAGTCCCCTCGCCTCTCACGTTACGAGGTGCTAATAAAATTTTATTTTGTCTTGTTTCACTTATGACATCTCACTTGTTTGTCTTCTAACGAACGGTGGAGGGAACGACGCTTAGGCTTATTCTCATCTGGTTTGATATCTCGTTTCAGATTCCAGCAGTAATCGGCCATCATATTGACACTCCACGCCCCCTGGTATCGTTTCTCCATGTCCCTTATGCCTTATTAACACCTCTCTCCTTACTCATTGCTGACATGTCCCAATTTTTCTGGAAATAAATCAGTATGAAAATCCAGAAAATGCATTTTGATGCTCATATTGCACCTTAAAACTTGATAATTTGTAATCAGATCACTCATCAATCATTTATAGTTGTTACTTTTATTATTCCCTAGAAAATTTTTGGAGACTGTGCGGAAACTTGTCCAAGCTGCTCGCTCTTCGTCGGTCATGTAATCTGTAAAAGATTTGCCATTAAAAAGTTGTCTTATCTGGGGACCGTCAAAAATACCTGCTTTCAATTTTGCATCACTTAGTTTATTTATTTTCTTCACCAGGTACTTGAAACAACCTCCTTCTTTATCTAGAGCTTTCACGAATTGCATCATCAAGCCTAGTTTAAGATGTAGTGGTGGCAGTAATATTTTCTTCGTATCTACGAGTGGTGTTTTCAGTACTGTTCGGGCTTTACTACCGGGCGCCCGCGCGCCTTTACAAAAGATACTTAACTTGGCGCCGCCGCTGTATCGGATGCGCCGCTTCTGGGCCTTAGCGAGAATGGGGTGCACGCGCTCGCGTGTGGCGCCGCGCTACATTCAGCGCAGAGACTTGACTCGAGCCCGTTGAGCCTTCCAGACGTTAGCGCCAGTACGCTGCTTTCAAGGGAAAGAGGACTGCGTGACAGGGAAACAGGTCAGTGTGGAATCGTGATGACTGATGTGTATGCGTCCTCTTGTGTTGTAAGGGCAGTATGTGTGCCTTGGGGAAGGAGTACGGAGCGATCGTGGCTCTTCTGCGGCAACCCCGTGTTGCCCGAGCCTGCGTGACAAGGACACAGCTCAGTGCGGAAGCTGTACGTTTGTTGCGTTTGCGTCCTATTGTGTTGTAAGGGCGGTGTGTGTGTTCCTGGGTAAGAAAGCACGGAGGTCCGTGTCCCTTCTATGGAGCCCCGTGGGGGGTTGGACTCGTCCGCCTAGCTGGTCATCCTCACAGAGGAGCGGTGTCCGTGGGGGCAGGTTGCCTAGCTGGTCACCCTTACTGTGGAGCGGTGTCCGTGGGGGCGGGACGGGACGGCGCATACACTCGCCCAGGTAGAGAGCTCTCGTTGCGTGCGTAAAGGTACCTTGCGGCTTGCGTAATTCCGTTCGCGCCACTAGTGGCGTTGCGACATGATGATGTGTATTGTCGTTTACTATTGTTCATTGTGTGAATTGTATTTAGCTTAAGTTTACAACTACCAATAAATCCTACTCTTGCCCCGGCTTTCCTCTCTAATCGCGAGAGGTTTTATGCCTAGGCAACTAGTAACTTTCGCGTAACCCTTTGTGTTTTATTGATTGGACCTGCGCTCACTCAATCCTTACTAAATCTCACCCTTACAGTAATTCTAATTAACCATTTTTAACTCTCACTGTATCTTGGTCATTTGGAATCCAAACAAGTACATTTGAAGATCCTGGTTTTAAAAACTGTCGCTCAAGCCACTCTTTTTGAACGTAGTGCTTTTGTCGACTTCTGCTGTGAAATAGACAAAGAAAACAATGGTACTTTATATTCCCCCTTTGCATTCCTAGAAGTATCCCCATTATTTTGAGATTGCCGCATATCTGCCCCTTGTGATCGGTGTATTTTATTTTCTCAAGAAGGATTTTGTCATTGTCATGAGTTTCTTTAAGGACTGTGGAATGTGTGATGGGTATTGATGCGAAAACATTTGTGTTGTGTAGTAGGATGGCTTTGAGACTTTGCATGGATGAGTCGATAAAAAGACGCCATTCTTCTGGCTTGCAGATATCTGATTTTAAGCTATTGATGAGACCAGCAACGTTATTGCAGTATACTAAATCTAGTTGCTCTTCGCGGGTGAAAAATTGCCTCAATTCGTTCTCACGATTTCCGTACTTCGTAATTCTTGCACCTTTCTGCAACAGATTTTTCTGTTTCAATCTTGAGGCCAAGAGCTCGTGTGCTTCTTTAGATAAACCTAACTCCCTGCTTAAATCGTCCAACTCCGCTTGGTTAAATTTTTGTGGTGTATCACTTTTTATATCTGGTCGGTCACTACTTGCACTTGATTCATCACTGGTCTCTTCGCCTTCACTCTGCTCGCTCAAACTCACACGATTTTTATCGGCGTCTTCTGGCATTTCTATTGCAGTGTCGTCGGATTATTTTTTCGTTCGACCGTAATTTGTTCCTGTGGTAACTGCGGGTAATACTTTGTTGTTGTGTAAATATATTTTATTTTAGATCAATTTTTGGAATTAAATCCTCTTGTATCTGTCATACAAAAGAAGCACTGATTTGTAATTTCTGGCTTACTCCATATTACTGGAGATGTGAATTTCAAGTTGGAAAGATTCCGAGCATTGTAGCATGATACTAATATTTTGTAGCAGTTCGAACAAACTGTAAGTGGTACCCATATTCTTGATGCAAAACATCGCGCGAAAAACAAAATCTGTACGATGCCCGGACAACGTCATTTATTTTTTTCCGTACGTTTGGAGATCGATACAATCCACAAACATAACAAAAACTGTCTGGTTTACTTGGATTATCATAAATGTGTCTTGTAGCTTTGGAGTTCGTAGAGGCCAAAGAACTCACCTTACGAAGCTGCGGTTGAAGGATGACGACGCCTGAGGGCCCGCTTGTTCGTCCTAACTAGTCACCGATACTGAGAAACTTCCCCTCTGCATCGTAAACTTTTTCCTGCATGTTTGGCTTGGCAGCATGAACACCCCTATTCAGGGTCTCTGCCGGATTACGGATCAGCTCCGTTGTCCACCGTCAATCACGTGGAGGTGCCCTGGATTGCAAACACACGGAAAAGTTCTTACGAGAACGATCTGTTTCTTTCACATAATCTACATCACGTACCTCTGTTGTTGGTCGGGTTTTGAGGTTATGGTTTTTTTTTCACAATGTTGTGGGGTTACGGGGTTAAGGGGTTATGGGGTTTTTAGAATTACAATTCCGGGGATTAATGATTTCCCACGTTATGGATTTTTAGGCTTAATTTTTAAGGTTATGAAAAATCCTGACGTGATGGAGCAAAACTGACCGCGGACTTGGATTCAGTGACCCCAAAAACGTATAGTAAGGTTGGTCCGGGTTCTGGCACTATTTTTTGAATTTTTTTTGTGGAGCTGTGTAATTGTTAAGTCACTAGCTAAAGTGTTCAGGTGTACACTGAGTCTATCGCGCTAGGAAACACTTTGTTTTGTAATAACTGCACTCACTGAACTTATTCCAAGGTCTCTTCTAATGACTTTATTGGGTATATACCAGGAGGGCATTCACAATCTCACAAAGCACTTAGACTCGAATCTTCTGATTATTTCAATAGCGGTGTCGGATGCAATAAAAATATTGAAATTACAATCAACGGAAGGCGTATAAATACATCAGATATGCTGACACCTGTCAGCACGATTTTTGTGACTCGGTTCTCCATATGTGTGATTGGTTCTTTAATCCTAAAATGAAGGAAAACCCATTGCATAATGGTCCTGATTGTGTTTTGTGGTCAGAGCACTTATTTTTTTGCTCGTTTCCAGTTTTTATATAAATTTTGCTCCGGAAGACCAATAAAAGTTGTTTTTTGTACTTTTTTCGGGAAACGAAAACTTACGCTACCTTAAAATGCGAATGAATGGGTAAAATACGCTTTCATTGATGACTACTAAGGTATTCTAACTAGGGGATATTCGCAGTTTTAAATAATAGATCACAGATGTATTCAAACTGTCCACACTTGAATCAAGTATACAACCAGTAAGGTGGGATTGTCCGATACTGCTCAAACGAAAACTAGAGGAAAAACGTAGACTACGAAGGCAATGGGAAAGATTTGTAACACTAGAAAAGAAATGTTTACTCAACGCTGCTAAATGGAGCTAGCTGAACAACTTAATTAGAACAAAAACGCGTATATCAAAACATTTCTCAAAGGCCTCACTCCCACTGAAGCTACATTACTTCCTCTGGAAAATAACTAAAAAGACCAAATAATGTAAAAAAGCCTCCTCACCTATTAGGATTGTACAGGGCACTTGGCCAAGAAACAATATCGACAAAGCCCGCGCATTCGCAGAACATCTGATGTATGTGTTCCAGCCCCACCTCTCAGATAATGAACCAGAGGAAGAAAACGAAATTCTTGAGTCACTTCAGGTACCTTATCAACTTGAACTACCTATCGAATGCTTCAAAATCAAGGAAACTCAATAAATCTTAGCCTTTCTAAATCCCAAAAAACCTTCAGGTCATGACTCGATCACCCCTACAATCTTAAACAATTGCCCAACTCATGATTGAAGTACCTCACTCAACTTTTTAATTCAATATGACGCACAGGATATTTTCTACTGCAATAGAAAGTGGCACAAGTTATCCTAATTTTAAAACTAGGAAAGTCTTCTGCAGATTAAAAATTCTATAGACTTATAAGTCTATTACCAATTTCATCTAAAGTGCTTGGAAAGCTTATTTTTCTGAGAATACTTTTAATCCAGGTGAATAATGACCCAATTTTCAGTGGCCAGTTTGGATTTTGCCAAATGAATTTGACAGTTGAACAAATCCATAGAGTAGTGAAAAAATCAAGGTAACATTTGAATCCAAACAATTTTGCTCAACACCATTTGTGGACATCACCCAAGCCTTCGACAAGGTCTGGTTCACTGGTTTACTGTTCAAGTTACAAAACCTCCTCCCACTAAACTATTTTCTAATTCTAAAATTTTACCTCCAAGACAGACAATTTCAGGTTAAAGTCAAATTTGAATACTTTGAGCTCTGCCCAATAGAAGCGGGGGTACCCCAAGGCAGTGTACTTGGCCCACTATTGTTTCTGATATATACGGCTAATATTCCTACCTCGCCAGATGTCCTAACAGCTACCTTCGCGGACAACACTGCAGTTCTTACTTTGCATAATGATCCTGTCATTGCGTCACAGATCCTGCAGGCCAATCCAACATTCATTGAAAACTGGTTAAAGAAAGGGGGATAAAAGCTAATGAAGCCAAGTCCGTCCATATAACGCAGAGAAAATTTCCCTCAGATTAATCTAAGCAATAGCCCATTATCTCAGCAGGAGAAGTAAAGTACCTTGGTATGCGGTTGATAGAAGACTCACTTGGCGTAAGCCCATTTTCACTAAGAGAATGAAACTTGGAATGGCGTTCTCAAAGATGTATTGGTTGATGGGACGGAAATGCCAACTTAGTTTGAATAACAAAGTCTTACTATACAAAGCAATCAATCTGGATATATGGGCTCCAGTTATGGGGCACTGCTTCCAACTCGAACATTGAAATATTGGAGCGTTATCAATCAAAAATATTACGAATAGTAACTAACTCTATCAGTAGATGGGATTTTAAAATGTTTACGGTCAAAGAAAAAATTTGTCGATATAGTACCAATTATAATACTCGGTTTAGTGCCCATTCCAATGAACTAGTGGTAAACCTAAAAAATCATCCCTTCGTTAAATAAACGCGTGCCACATAATTTATTAACGAGATTTGGAATGTTTGTGTAAGTGTAGTATTAAGTTTCAGTTGTAGATTTTAGTTTGAAAGTTTTGTCCCTAAGACAAACCTAGTATTAGCTTTATTCTGTAGGAGGATGCTACTGAGCTTTTTCTACATGTCATATTTTTGCTTTATCACAAAATTTGCTTAACGTTCTTGTACATATTGCAAATAAAATAAGATTATAAAAAATAATGGATTAGACTAGTCTTTTTTATTACAATACACAACTTTTGTTTACTTTTTAGTACTTAATTGCGTAAGTGTATAAAGCAACAGATTGGACAGCTTTTAGTAAAATTCAAAACCTATGCACTTAAAGAATTTGTTAATAGGAATACAAAAAAGACAAACAGCAACACGAAATTAAGAAACAATTACGTGGAAAACATTAAATGCCACAATTGCTTTAACAGTACACATATTTACATTTTTTATTGGATCTGCTTATTTATAATCTACTCAGTTACAAGAAATAAGTAAATGTAATTTAAGTGATATAAAGGGGTCCGGGCAATGCCAGTTTCCCCATGATTTCACACTACACCTGGCTGGTTACAAGAATAGATTTTGTCGCCATTGCCTTTTCAGTCTTCTGGTGACAGTTGGCTGATTGCTGAGGTGAGCAATAAGATGATGTCCTGGCAACTTGTTGATATATTGTTTCGTAAGTCATTGGAATTCGTTGGTTACATATGATATCCCTAGATTGTTGGGTAGAGTTTCATTTATAACATACCATGGAAAATTTGTTATTGATCTAAGAATCTTCTATTGGCATCTTTGTAGTATTTTGGTATGAGGGCTATTGCGCAGTCCCACTGTTGGAGCTCAAATGTACAAATAGGTTTAATAATGACTTTATATAAGAGTAATTTGTTAGACAAAGATAGAATTGTCTGCTGACTAACCAGTTTATTTGTTTAATCTTTAGGCCCATAGTCTTGTCATCAGCAAACATGGCTATTGAGGTATTGATTGTACTAGGTGTGTCAAATGTGTAAAATAAATGGAGTAATGGTTTTTCGGAAGTGATTTTATGATATTCTGACTGTATTATTGATTTTGACTTGGTAGGTCCTCTCGGTTAGGTATGAATTTAGGACTAGTTACAACTGGCTTGGAAAGTGTAGTTTAATCTTGTATGCAGGCCCTATCGAAAGCCTACTTAATATCTAAAAATGCGGCTGTACATACGTGTTTTGTTTCTAATCTCCCCATGATATGAGTAACAATCCTATAACTTTGGTGAATTGTCGAATAATGTTGTCGGAAGCCGGATTGCTAGGATTGGATTATACTATCGAGGTCTACAGTTGCTTAACTTTTGAAAAACAGTTTTTTGAAAATCTTGGACAGTCACGGCAGGAAACTGATTGGCTTATTGGAGGAAGGTTGTGTGGGTGATTTACCAGGCTTAACAGTTATGAAGATCTCGACAAATTTAATAATTTAATAAGTAGCATACTCGTAGAATGCTATTGTAAATTATGGTAAAGAGCAGTACAGCTTTAGGAAGAAGATTTTGTAACACTTTACCCACTATCAGGCCAAACCCAAGAGTTTTTCAAATATTGCTAAGTTTAGTATGTTTACGTACTTCAGCTGGCGAAAAAGGTTGAACTGGTAGTGTCATCCGACATGGTGCTGTAAGAAATGATTTAATTTCGCAAGGAATGTTATGGAGTTTGTTCTGCTCCGATCGTTATCAAATTTGGTATACAGTATGATATGACTGAGGGATGAATACATGTTATTGCTTTTTGCTGTGTAACTCAAAACTTTAGAGATATGAAGTATGAAAGTTTACCGCTTAACAATAATGCATATGAGAGATATCATTAGTGTTAACTGCAAAAAAGTGTTGAACACAAAGATACATTTGACAACGAGCACATCTGATGAAGAATAATGCCAACACCACTTTGGTCAAGAAAGTCATTCCTCCAAAGGTAAACGGGTTGATTCAACCTCTGGATCTTTTGTTCAATCGCCAATTCAAGCATTTTGTGAGGAAGTTCCAAGATCGCATTCGAGTTGAACGTGTTGGTCCTCGTCTCTCCAAAAGGGACAACATATTGAAGCTCTACTCGTTGACAATGCATCAATTTCAAGCAGAATGTTTTGTAGACATGATCCTTCATGACATGATTCCTTCTTTAACGCAGGATACATACGAGAGAGCCCTCCCCGATTTGAAACTCCTGTCACTGTTTGTTTCCCAAGAACATTCGAAATTTGTCAGAAGGACATCGAAGGCGAGCGACGCAATGCATTATTCTTCATCAGATGTGCTCGTTATCAAATGTAGCGAGATGCTCGGCGAAGATATCTGCTTTTTCATTTTCAGATCTGGCCGAGTTGCCGTTAAGCTTTTTGATAGAGGGTGTCATAAATATCGGTCGTTTAAACTTTTTCTTTGATTTCCATATAGTTTGCTCATCTGGCGAGAGTTAAATGACGTATTCTTTGAATGTGTCATTCCCCACTTTCATTAGCGCATAGTAAAGCTGGTGGGTGAGTCTAATGTATGAGATTTTATCATGTCAGTTTTTAGTTCGTTGCCACTTCTTCCATGCTCTGCTTTTTTCAGCAATTCGTATATAACGGGGAATGTTGGTAGTTTTCAAATGGTTAGTTGTTGTATTAGGCGTAGCTTGCCAGGTAGCATTTTGTATCGTTGTTAGATGTTGGGTTGCTTCGTCGAGATCTTGAGCGCCTTTGATTCGTATAGAAGGGTTAATTTCATTTAACTTCGTAAACGATCCCAATTGGTGCAGAGTTTTGGGGGGAGTTCTTTGCTGGTGATTGTTGTACTTAGAGTAATGATAACCGGGGTATGATTGATAGACAAATCATTATATATATATATATATATATATACAAGGTCCATCCCAAAAGAAATGAGCCTTATTTTTTTTCGGACGCGAGTGTACATTCCGGCGTGCTCTGACGCTTGGGGCAGGTGGTGGGGTCTTAGCTTCCATACGCGGTCGGTGCAAGTCGGCTCTGAGCTCTCGGAGCAGGACGGTGTTTCCGTGAATGTCTATTTTCAATTTTCGACACGGCGCGATGGATTCAAAAATCGATCAACGCTACGCAATTAAATTCTGCTTCAAACTCGGCAAGAATGCTACCGAAACGTTTGGAATGCTTCAGGAGGCCTTCAAGGATGATTGTTTATCGTACTCGCAAGTTAAAAGTGGCACAAAGCATTTAAGGAGGGCCGGGAAGAGGTGGCCGACGAACCTCGGTCTGGACGACCGTCAACCTCCCGAACCGACGAGAACGTGCAGCGAGTGCGCGATTTTTGAACGCCGATCGTCGGTTCAGTGTTTATCAAGTAGCAGATGCCCTAAACATTCCGAAATCGACAGTACATCGAGTCATTTCCGAGGATTTATCGATGCGGAAGGTGTGCGCCAAACTTGTGCCGCGGGTGTTGACTGACGAACAAAAACAGCTCCGGGTGGTTCGGTGTGAAGAACTCTTGCAAATGCGCTGAGTGGCACACCACCGCGTCACCCGGCCGAAGAAAGCTCGGATGAGCAAATCCAGGACCAAGACAATGCTCGTCGCCTTCTTCGACGCCAGGATTGTGCACTACGAGTTCGTACAACCCGGACGCACAGTGAATGCCGCCTTCTACCTGGAAGTCCTCAAAGACTCAAAAGAAAGGTCACAAGTAAGCGGAGCGCGATCAAAACGACTGGAGTTTGCACCACGACAACGCGCCGAGCCACACCGCGTTCATCGTGACCAAGTACCTGGCGGATTCAACTCGGCGTGGTTCCCCAGCCTCCCTACAGCCCGGACTTGTCTCCCCGGACTTCTTTTTGTTTCCGCGGTTGAAAAGAGTGCTAAAGGGCAAGCACTGGGACTCGGTTGAGGACATCCAAGAGAATGTCACAGCAGCCCTCAAGGACATCCCTAAGGAGGCCTACCAGGAAGCCTTCCGGACTTGGAAGACCCGTCTCCAAAAGTGCATTGATGCAGGAGGATCCTATTTTGAAGAATTTTGAGGTGTTGTAGCGATCTGCTCAATAAAACTATTTTTTTTTGAAAAAGGCTCATTTCTTTTGGGATGGACCCTGTATATATATATATATATACATATGCCTGTATGGGTTGTAGACTGCTGCAATTGTTAGTGTATAAGGAAGAACTTGAACTTTTATGCTAGTATTTTGAATTTTATAAGTCTGATCAGATTCCCACTCATAATGAGCAATTGTATTTTTAACAGTTACAGTCGATCTAGCGTAAGCCGTGTCGTCTGGATGGTTGCAAAGGTATACAATACAGCGTGGGATTTTGATTACTGTTCTAGGTGTAGCGTGGGCTTCAGATACAAGTAAGATGTCAATATCTTGCATTTGCAAGAACACTGTTATTTCGGGAATATGATTGGAAATGCAGTTGGCGTTCCAAAGGCCAATGCGTAAAGAGGTCGCCATTTTAAGCTGGCTTGTTTATTAGAGACGAGAGCATGTTTATAACCATGCTATTTTGGCTGATGAGTTGCACAAACATTGCTTTAAATTTTATGAGTAAGTTAGAAAGCATTTAGTTGATGTTTGCTTGTTTTTTATTGCTTCAGTGGTTATTAGGTCCTTTTCAGTTGCTTCTGAATAGGTTGGTTGGTTCTTTATAATATTTGTGACTTTTTTGTTTGTGTTGTGCGTTTGTGGTCCAAGTTACACTAAGACATACATTAATAATGTTACGCACTGTGTGACAGAGCTCGCCCAATCCTTTAATTAACTTGTTAACCTGTCATTATATTGTATGATGGGCAACTTTTGATGAGAAAGGTCGATCTTAATAAATTATATGTCAATCGACAGGGCTTGACGAGCTGTTCTTAAAAACATTAAAACGTCTGACATCAGAATTGTTTTAGGGGTGAAACTTGATCTGAAAGTACGATCTCAATAACACGTATGTCAATCGACCGGGCGAAATCAGCTGCTTTAACTTTTGATCAAGGCAGTTTCCAAGCTGAAGACAAGCTTCTATTTTTGTCATTTCTGGCATCTCTCATAAATGTTTATATAACGTGGGATTAATCAACTAATTACTAAAGATAATACATTTATTAATAATTATTCTTGGGGGAGGTTATGTTTTAGCCGGGAGTGAATATTCCGCTTGTCAAGGTTATAGTGAGCTACTCCATCGCATGCCATGGTGTTGTTATAAGAAATTTTTTGGTGCTTGTAAAGATCTTAAATATAGAGCCAATAAAGAGTCGGACTGAGAATACTACTTTGTGCCACTCCAGCTTTAATTTATTTAAGATTAGAGCAAATGTCCTATGTAATCCTAATATACCTTTGTGTTAAGTAATGGTGAAGTTTCTTATGTCACATCTAGGACAATTGCAGAACAAACTATTTTTTCTTTTAATATTTTTTTAATATTAGTTATTCTCTGAACTTATTCGACTACAGAATCCCGATTTTTCAATTACAACTAGTAATTTTGGACTAAATTGTTTCTTTTAATGATGACTTTAGAAGTAGTTTTAGTCATAATACGTAGGCCAATAAAATATTTGGTTTCGGTATCATAAATATATTCGCCATATCCACATATCGTAATCTAAATGCAAAACTACTAATCCTTTCGCTTAATGTGTGTATTCATTTTGTAATTTTTTTAGTGCAGTTGAGAGTGATTACTTTTCTTTTTTTGACTATTTGTCATTCATGTTTGAGTTTTGATGATTTGTCTTGTGTGCTTTCGTTCTATAAATTGATAGAATTTGTTTCGAATTTTTCGATAGACTGGTCATTCTTGTTTGTATCCGCATCATCGTATTGATGACAGCTTGTGGAATTCGTTACGTGTTGACTCGTGCTGTTATGCATAGCTTGGGGGAATGGGAAGGCACGAGAATTTATTATAAAGAATTTTTTATGTTGTGTTACACATCGAAGTTGTGGATTGGGTTGGCTACTGTACTGGTTTTGTTCTAATGGGTATTGATATCATTGAGTAATAGGTAAGTTAAAAGTAAACCCGTAGTTTTCTGGGTTTCCCTCTGTAAACATGGCGACTAGTTCAGTACTATTAACATTGTTAATAAGAAGTTACAAACTAAATGTGCATATATGATAGCAACCTTGCAGTAAATGTGTGTTTTGTAGCTGAGACACTTATCGAATTGCCAGCACGGTAAGCGACACTTAAAGATAACAGAGAATAGCAGGCTATGTTTATTCTTCAAAAGTCAAATAACCACACAGATTTACGTGACTTCGAATTTTGTTTCTTGTCCAGTGGACTTTCGCGAAGAAGTCCCCAAATGTAATTTCCCATTACACTCTTCGACTGTCATCTTCGATATCAGCACTCCATTTCTACGATGTCTTGGTAGAATATTTCACTTTGTTTCCCCAAGAAGCAGTCCATATTGTCTTTAAAGTTCTCAAAAGGAGAAGACATGAAACCCATTTTACCAAAATTGTCCATTAGCTCGTTGAAGGTCTGATAATCTTTTGTTACGGCGATAAAACTTCTCCGGGTTGCCTTTTCTTCTTTGTTGAGCTTTTCTACAAACTTTTCAAATCTCATAACTTTTTTAATTTGTGGTCTTACAAATATGCTTTAACTTTAGCTTTTGACAACTTAGGGAACTCCTCTCGAAGAAGTTAAAGCGGCATAGATTCCCGGTTCAATTCTTTTAAAAATTATTCTGTAAAGTCTAGCTTGATATACAGGGAAGGCATTAAAATTTTGGTTAGACCGACTAATGGCTTGTATTTAACAGTAAACTCTAGCCTCTAAAGCTTCTTGTAATACTAGTTGTTGGCTCGGTTATTCCATAGATCAAAGGTAGCACGGATTCTTTGTATACCCTAACTTCAGGCCCATGAGAAATCTTTGATGACTTTATATTTGTGATCCTCGCACCTTAGTCTTTTTAGCAAGATCTTTGCAGTTTTGTAACTTTACTTGAGATGAGTAGATTAGAATACTGATTTCCGCTATGCATCAAGACCGATTTTAAGCTGTGGAAGAAACTGTCTACGAACCATTGGTTTGGGTTGTATTTCATTCCAATCTCTAAATAATCCTTTAACGTCGTGCCGGAAACACAAGTCTTCTTTCTCGATGTAGAAGCTTGCAAACATTTGTTGCCACTTCTTTGCTCAGACACCTACACGGTCTCGTTCATCAAATGACACTATTTTAGAATAGAAATAAAATTTTCAGCTTTCAAAGATCAACATCTCGCACCAAATCATTCACATTCTATTGATTGGCGAAGTACACTGTTTTTTTATTTCGATCATATGAAAAATATCCAGCGAGCTTACGTGTCTTTCCTGGTTGCTGGGAGATTTGCTTGTTGGCGAAGGAAAAAATAAACGTACAGGCACAAGTAAACATTGGAATGGGACATCAGCGCAGACCGCAAATATCTTCTTTCCTGCTTTTAGCCTCATTACACAAAAGTAGCAGTCGTAGTCGTGGTTATTTGGCTTCCTCCAAATCTTCGGAATTCCGAATCTCAAGGCTCATTCTCCCATTCTGAATTAAAAGAAATACACACAATTTCCACTTAAAGGAACTTGTTTCAAAATGCGAGATTTTATTTAAAACACCAGGTTTTTATTGTCCAAAGTTGCTTTGTATGAGCCACAGTAGAAACTCGAATCAATGGTTTTTCTATATTCCTCACAGGGATGTTAAAATATGCTTCATACGCTTCACATATAGTATTGTTCGTTTTCATTTCATGTTTCTTCGGCTTCGTCTTAATAAGCTTGCTACCGACGAACAGGACAAGTTCGGTTAATGGACGCACGATCTGCACGACGACATCGACAATCCAATATTCACTC
This sequence comes from Sinelater perroti, assembly GCA_036346155.1. NCBI lineage: Eukaryota > Metazoa > Arthropoda > Insecta > Coleoptera > Elateridae > Sinelater > Sinelater perroti. The sequence goes on along the minus strand of JARFIY010000016.1, from coordinate 1,410,794 downwards.
TACGCCAGGTAGCCTGACTGCAAATCTCGAGACGCGTCGTTTTCGTCCCCACTATTCACACTTGGGTTACTTACCACCTGACCCCTTCCCTCACTAATAGCCGACTACCCAAGCTACCCATAGTTTTATCCTGTCGTTCTCGCTGAAACAAAGCTCACGTGATTCAAAAGACACCAAGATATTCCATTCTTAAGGGTAATGCCGGGAAACGGAGCGCTCTTAGGTATATGGAGCGTGGTAAAAATACTAGCGCGTCTCCATAAGGTACTTAGAATAAAGATACATTTTTTGTCGCTTTGCAATAGTTCTAACATGCATTTGCTAGTCTATTGGGACTCTCTTGTGTCTCCTAGTCTGAAGGGAACTTTGATTAGTCGTACGAAAAAATCGGAAAAAGCATAAAAATACGAAACACCAATGCTCTGACCGAAAAACCAAATCAGGATCATTGTATCATTAATTTTTCTTCATTTTAGGACTAAAGGAACCAGTCGTAGATAGGAATAATCGAGTCACAAAGAAAAGATAAAAATTTGTAATAATTACGGAAAATATAAATGAACTATAATACTTAGTGAAGAAAGTCAATAGAATTAGCGGGACATAAGGGTTTAACATTAATTTTAAGAAAATTAAAATGAAAGTGCTTTAATGTTACATACACCCCAGTTTGATGTACAAAATGAGAAGCAAGACTTTAAATTAAGAAACAAGAAAAAGAACTGAAACCTTTGAGATATGGGTATATCGCTGATTAGAACAGCAAAGACAGAGAAAGTAACGAATGCTAAAGTTCTAGACGAATTCCAGACTGACTGCAAGTTTTTCCTGTATATTAAGACAAAGAAAGTACAACCTATATGACATAACGTGCGCATTTTAATACAATTAATTACGTGGGGCAAAAAACAGAAGAAAGGAGATCCTGACTTCGAAATTTGAGTAAGTGGTTTGGATTCACATCCGTTCGACACTTTATAAGTGTGGTTTTAAAAGTTACAATTAGCCTAGTGATTAAAAAACTTTTAAAGAAGGCAATTAATTACTAATACTAAAAAAAGATAACTCGATTTATGTTTATAATAATCGAAAGCACTAGATTAATTAACATTGCCTTAATGGTAAGATTAACAGGAGCGGTAAATTTCTTTTAGAGTTAATCGTTAATCTTTTGTATAATATTAAAAAAAGTCTTTTACATGAAAAATTTAAATTGTTAATGTCATATGTAACATATAGGTATGTTATAGCGAAAAATGAAGACACCCAAAACTAGAACGTCTATTTAGACCGGTGCTGCACCTCATTTACATTGTCAATCCTTTTGTTTTCAGCAACACTACATTAGCGAATGATACAGTCATCATGCATTTAAATAATATTCAAAGCAGGCTTATAAAATGGAGAATAGTCAAGAAGAACAAGTTTACCAAGATTACCTTTACGTTAAAAATAAATAATGTCATCCACATATAAATCTCAGTAACTGAATTATCCCACATGTTTGGGTATTTTTAAACAGATACTGTCTTTATAAAATAAAATAAAAACGTTAAATCAGAGGAATATACTTCAGAACATGTTCAAAGTCAAATAAAATCGAAGTGTCATTTGGGCTGGGTGGAGTAAGGGCGGTCGACGGGGGTTGCCGTGTAGAACGTAACGTACTGAAATAGTGAATTACAACGGAAAAAGTTAAATTAAAATATAAAAAGCAGGCGTGGCGAACGCATAATAAATTGAAAAGAAATTATGAGTTAATTATTGAAAAAGGGTGGTAAATACAGTAAGTGTAACGGGAAAGTTGAGTCGTTTTAAAATTTCTAGCTTTATACACAAGTCTGAATATCGGTAAGGCAAGTTAACGGGGATCGAAATATCAGCGGCGAACGAGTGGCGTAGGTCACAGCGGCGTATCGAAAGGTGAGCTACTTCGTTAAAAATTTATCTATTTGCAGAGTTAATAAATATGTGTAGTCAAAAATAGAATACTAGCTTACGTAGCGTATTGACAATATTGAAAAAATACTGAAGGAAATAAACAATAGACTTGAAGGAATGAACGAAAGGAATTAAAGAATAGAAAATAAACCTGCAAAGCTTGCAACGCATAATGAAGTGGCAAAGCAATCTCCCAAATTTGAGAACCCTCTAGTCTAGCTGACCTTTGACCAATCAGTTTCAAAATCACTAGCAAACAAGTTCTCGAGTTATTGCTCGGACGGACGGACGGACAACATGAAGTTAGTAAGTGATTCCGCTTCGCTTCGCCACTTAATAAATTAGATAAATCTCGGGAGTAAAATATTAACTATGGAATATGTGAGATTAAATGAAGTTTATAAATTAAAACAACTAACGAACAGGAAGGAAGATTAGAGTTATTAGAAAAAGAGATGCGAAAATGAGAGAATTAAGGAAAATAAACGGATTAAACATTAAAACAAGACATCTGCAGGTTATTAAGGGATATAAAAATTGAAATAAATATAAAACAAGAAACCCAAGGGATTAGAAGACTAGGTATACAGAAAAATCACAAAATCAGACCTGTATTGGTGGAATTAAATACGTGGGAGACGAAAATAAAAATTAAGAAACCGGCTAAGAACTTAAAAAATTTACAAGACACAAAAGTGTAGATCCCGAAGAAGATCATTGAACAAAGGAAAAACTGGAAACATATGAAAATCACCAGAGAAAACGAACGCTCAGCTTTTATGAATTATGATGGACTAATTATTGATGGTAAAAGTTTCACGCTCAAACAACTAGAAAAAAGGGAAAGAAAAAAGGAAGAATGATAAGTCAAAGCTTGCCAAGCCAAACTGAAGAAGACGAGACACAATATGAGGAGATACAAAAGTATAAGAAGGAACTAAAAGAATTAAAAAACACTGATGACGACCGCTACGATATAAAGGAAGATGAGAAGGACACAATTATTAAAAAAATATAGATACAAGAAAAATAAAATATTTAGGTTGGTGGAATGTAAGAACTATTGTAGACAAGGAGAAAATAAATCAAATATTAAACCAAATGGAAAATATAAAATAATGATACTTCCACTAAGCGAAACAAGATGGCTGGAAAACGGATTATAAAATTTGGAACGAAGAAAAATGCTACTAAATTCAGGAAAAAGGAAGATGCTATCCATGCACAAGGGGTTGCCTTTATAATAAACCGAGAAGCAAAAAGAGCACTCATAGATTGGGAAGCGGTCTCGAGAGAATAACTGTGGCCAGATTTAATGCCGCCGATTTAAGGCTCAGAAGAAATAATGGAAAAAGGAGGAATAGGAGAGAAAAATAATGATGGTAAAAGGTTTCTATATTTCTGTACAGTTAACAACTTATTGATAGGAGGCAGTGTCTTTCCACATAAACTAAAACATAAAATCACACGGATAGGACCCTGAAATGAAATTGATCATGTTACCATTGAGAAAAGGCACAGAAATTGTCTACTAGATGTGAAGGCGATAAATAGAACCAACGTAAGATTGGATCGTGGTTTAAAGAGCAAAGTGCAAAGTCAAATTAAAAACTAGAAATAACATAATCAATATAAGAACAAAGTATAACACATATCTATTAAAGGATAAAGGTGCATTTCTTTATGCACAGAAACTTTTGCGAAAAATTGAAAGATAAAGTAAAATAAAATTTGGTTAAACTATAAACAGAACAGCTTTGAAAGAAATATAAAAGATGTTGAATACAACAGCAGAAAAAACAATAGGAATGAAAGAGAGGAAACCCAAGCCGTGGATGACGCAAATACGGAGGATTTATTAAAGGAAAGAAATAAACTAAAACAATATACTGTCAGTGAAAGGACAGACGAACAGAATAAATTACTTGAACAATAATACTGGGAAAAGGATAAACAAATCAAAATAAGTGCAAGAAAGGACCGGAAAAACAAATAGAAGAAGTGCTAATGGAAGCTGAAAGGGCAGCAGGCAAAAATGACTTAAGCATGCTGTATAAGATAACACGGAAAATGGCTGGAAAGGAAATATAATAAACAAAAACATTAAAGAGCAGGAAGGAAAAATGCTCACACCACAAAAGAAAATATTAGATAGATGGGTAGAATATTTTAAAGAAATATATAATATAAACAAGAATAGTAATATTATAGAAGAAAATGGAATGAAGAAAAGAACTTCAACTAAATATAGTATAAAGATGAACGAAATAACGGGAGGAGAAATCGACATCCCAGGAAAGATGCTTAAGGCAGGACCTGAATAAATTGTAAAAATTTTACATAATCTATTAAAAAAAATTGGACAGAAGAAAAAAAAGACTAGTACGAAGATTTAACACGAAACTTAAAGACCTAGGATATGCAGACGATAACTGTTTAATTACTGAGAAAAGAGAATACCTACAAGACAAATTAAACCTACTAAAAATAACAGCAAGTACAGAGGAATTGAAAATTAACACAAAGAAGACAATAAGGACATGCACAGAAGATACAATCAAAATTAAATTAGAAGGTAATAATATACGAAATGTTAAAAACTTTACTTATTTAGGAAGCATCCTAGATGAACAAGGAGGATGTAAGACGGACATAAAAGCAAAGATCTATAAAGCACAAACCTCCTTTAGAACACTATAAAATTTGGATATCAAACGGAATATCAAATAAAACAAAACTGAGGATATTTAGAACAAATGTAATCACTGTACTTTTATACGGGTATGAGACCTGGGCGCTAAATAAAAAAAATTACAGAAAATTCAGATATTTATAAATAAATGCTTTAGAACTATAACGAAAATTCATTGGCTAATTACTATCATAAACAATGAACTATGGAATATTACGAAACAAGAACTAATTAGTTTGACCCCATTAAAACACCGCTGGAAATGCATAGGACACATTTTAAGGAAACCATGCTCAGATATAAACCGTCAAGCATTTGAATGTAATATAAAAGGAAAAAGGAAGAGGAAGGCCCTAATTTGGAGAAGACACATACTTAAGGAATGCAAAGAAATGAACATGACATGAAACCAAGTGAAGAAGTAGCTATGAACAAAAATAGATGGAAGACTTCGTTTAAAATATATGCAACCAACAAGAACAAAACGTATTCAACTCCCAAATATTAGTTCCATTTGACTTTTGTAGCGGATAGACGTGCCGCTCCGAGTGCATGAAAGTTCAAGTGATAACGATTTTATACACAATAAACAGCTAGTTCTCATTATCTACATTACACTAAGATTAAATATTTTGTAAAAGTAACGGACATAATAACTAATAATCATTAGCGGTTAATAAATGCTAGGAAATTAAATAAAAGGTAACTGTGTTTACCTATTAAACTTCATTAAACAAATTCAAAATTTTACCAGCATAGAATGGCCCAGGAGTTAATTATATCCAACATGGCGTACCATATAATAATCCCATGCAAGTAATCCCAATGAACAACGTTATACCGGGTGTTACATTAGCTAACACACAAATGCCACAGTACTATAACTGTCAACAACAAAGTCATTCAATGTCCACTAGTAGCAACTTCATACCGCAACACAACATTAACCCACCAGCCTATTCCCACCCCACTCAGCAGCAACAATCAAACAACGAACGCCAGTACTACAGACTGATCTCAACCTGCGATGATGAAACAGAAGAAAACCCCAATGAAAACTCCAAAGAAAACCCATGGCAAAAAGTAAAACAAACCAAGCGAAGAAAAATAAATATACCCAACAGTCAAAACATTTTACTACAAAATAAATATAGCCATTTAACCGATGCCATGGAAGAAGAAACTAACACAACACAAGTAGAAAACAAGGTCCCACGACCACCGCCAATCTTTGCCTATGGCGTAATAAATTACCAACAAATGATAAACAAATTAAATGAAATCATAGAAATAGAGCAGTACAGCACAAAATCTCTAGCTAACAATACAATAAAAATCAATTGCAATACCTCTGATACTTACCGAAAACTGATTCACTTCATGCAAGTAAACCAAATTGTGCACCATACATATCAACCGAATGAGGAACGAGCCTATAGGGTAGTACTCAAGCACTTACATTTTACAACTAGCACAGAAAGCATTAAAAAAGAACTTAGTAATGACGGACATAAAGTCAGAAATATTATGAACGCAAGAAAACGAATAACAAAAGAACCTTTAAACCTATTCTTTGTTGACCTAGAGCCAGCACAAAGCAATAAAAATATTTATAAACCACCAAAAAAAGTTAAATGTATATATCACAGTGCATGCGCTGTCAGCAATATGGTCATACTAAAGCTTATTGTACTAAACCCTATGTATGTGTTAAATGCGGAGGGACTCATAGCACGAATAATTGTACAAAAAACAAAGACACACCTACACAATGTGCATTATGCAATGGTCCTCATCCGGCTAGCTATAAAGGCTGCGAATTCTACCAAGGCTTACTAAAGTCCAACAATGCTAACAATAGACTAAATATTCAACACAACCCGTTAACAGCCATCTCTACAGAAAACCAAGCTCAAACAAATAGTATCCAACAAAATTTAAGCTATGCAGGAGCAATGAAAAATAACAGAACCAACGAACAAAATACATTACGCTCAACTGAGAGTAGAGAACACAACGAACATCACACAGGAACACCCTCCATCAGCCTGTGCAAATTCCTAGATGAGTTTAAGGCTATGTTTCAGCAACTCGTACAACAGAACAGCATGGTGATGAATCTGCTTACCACGCTGATAAGTAAAATTCACTAAATTTCTAACAATAGCCCTGTGGAACGCCAATGGCCTTCTACAGCACAAAAATGAAGTTGAAATATTCGTTCATCATAATTCAGTGGACATCATGTTAGTCAGCGAAACACATTTCACAGATAGATCATATTTTCGCATACCTAACTTCACAACCTACATAACCAATCATCCAGATAATACTGCACATGCTGGGACCGCCATTTTAATAAAAAGTACTATAAGCCACATCGAACTGCCAAAATATGTAACTAATAACTTAAAAGCCACAGCCATTAAAGTAAAGACACTCTCCCATATTAATTAACAGTAGCAGCAGTATATTGTCCACCACGGCACAATATCAAAAAAGAAAATTTCAAGGAATTCTTCCAGACACTAGGGCATAAATTTGTTGCAGGTGGAGACTACAATAGTAAGCATACGCTATGGGGATCTCGACTAATCACAACAAAAGGCAGCCAGTTGGCTAATCTCATACAGGAAAATAATTACTCCTTCCTTTGAACGGGTACACCAACCTATTGGCCGTCAGACCCCAATAAGATCCCAGATCTTTTGGACTTTTATGTAACCAATGGGATCTCGCAAGCGTATATGAACGTAATACCATGCTACGATCTCTCCTCTGATCACTTGCCGGTAATTGCAACAATCAGTCAATATGCTATTCATAAAAAACCAACGCCCAGACTTCATAACAAAAACACAAATTGGGAACATTACAGGAACAAGATACAAGAAAACATAAAATTGAGAGTAAGTCTGAAAACTCCAGAGGAAATTAACACCGTCCTAACCACCCTAGTAAACATCCTCAAACAGGCCGCTCAACATGCCACTCCTCACACAGAATTCCAAAATCACAAGTATATAATACCTACGGTCTTTAAGAGGTTTATAGCAGAAAAAAGAAGAGCCAGGGCAAAGTGGCACTGTACCCATGCACCAGCAGATAAAACTGTACTAAATAGATTAAATAACCAACAGTAGCGTCAAATAAAAAAAATGAAAGAAAAGTCATTCTATGATTATGTTACCAATCTCAATAGATACGACAATTCCATATGGAAACCTGTAAAAAAGAAAAAAAAATCTAAGGCGCCAATACCTCCCCTCCGTAACACTGCAATAGCATATCAACAGTGGGCTAGAAGTGATAAGGAAAAGGCCGTCCTATTTGCAGACTACTTTGCTGAAGTATTTACGCCTAATGATGACGTTACAGACAATGCTATAGACAGACATTTATCCGAGATCCCTATCAACATACTAAAGATCAAATCCTTTACTCCGAAAGAGATTGAGAAGGAAATCAGCTTATTAAATCTTCGAAAAGCTCCAGGAATAGATAAAGTGACTACAAAAATGTTAAAGGAGATGCCAAGGAAAGGGTTAGTTTTACTTACCTACATTTTCAATGCTATCGCAAGACTAAACTACTGGCCAAAACAATTAAAAATTGCCGAAATAATACTAATCCTTAAACCAGATAAAGGACCCAACGACGTATCATCGTACCGTCCTATAAGTCTGTTACCAATTATCTCAAAATTACTCGAACGACTCCTCCCGCAAAGAATAAACTCTGACCCAATGACAGAAGATTGGATACCTATGCATCAGTTTGGCTTCCGCAATAACCATTCCACTATACAGCAAGTGCATCGAATCAGTCGCCAAATAAATCAAGCATTAGACCGAAAGAAATACTGTCTATCAGTTTTTCTAGATGTCAGTAAAGCCTTTGATAAAGTATGGCATACTGGATTACTATATAAGACCAAAGAACTTCTACCCATCATCTACTTTAAACTTATAAAATCTTACCTAAGTAGTAGAGAATTTTGCATCAAAGTCAATGACGAGGTGTCGGTCCGACGTCCAGTTAAATCTGAAGTGCCCCAAGGCAGCCTCTTGGGACCCCTGTTCTACGTGCTCTATACGGCCGATCTTCCCACCAATGAAAACACAACAATGGGTACGTTTGCCGATGACACTGTCATTCTCTCAACTGCCATTGACCCACTTATAGCATCGACCACTCTACAAAACCACCTAGACCAAATACAGACATGGACTCGTAAATGGAAAATCAAAATTAATGAGACAAAATCTGTGCAAGTAAATTTTACACCATGAAATGCCCACCATTATATTTTAACAATATACCAATACCGCAATCTACAAGTGCAAGATATTTAGGAATACACCTGGATAACAGATTGACGTGGAAAGAACATGTAGATAAGAAACGTAAACAGATTGACTTGAGGATGAAAGCACTCCAATGTCGAATTGGACAAAAATCTAAGCTCACGCTTGAAAACAAACTGTTACTCTACAACACTGTAATTAAACCAATCTGGATGTATGGAGCAGAACTATGGGGATGTGCGAGTAAATTTAACTTAAACAAAATTCAAAGTTGCCAATCAAAAATACTTCGTATGATCACGAACGCACCATGGTACGTCTCCAATCTGACGATTCTCAATGATCTAAAAATTCCTTACGTGAGGGACGCCATAAAAGAAAAAAGTACAAGACATCACAACAAACTGGAAACCACGTCAACCCCCTGTTGCACCCACTGCTTGATGCGCAAAATGGTAGAAGACTGAAAAGGAACTGGCCAGCAGATCTGAAACAGGATTAGCGAGGGCAACTCACTGGGGAAGCCCTTTTCACACCAACCACGACTATCCTAGTAATTAAAAAACCGCATATTAGCCTATAGAATGACTTGTAATTCTGATTGCTAATTAAATGATATATAATAAAAATAAAAACTCCCCAAATTAAGGTAAAGTGTTTAACATATTCAAGTTAAATAGTGAAAAGTGTAAATGGACAATTATAGCATAAGACCGACTACCTTATGCTATGAAAAATGACTCTGTCAGAGAAACGTCTTTGACTCCCCATATTCCTAAATCGAATAAAAGGACCAAAGAAGAATCACTTGGGCTTATTATGTTACTTTAACAGCAAAGCGAAGTATAAGCAGGTATAGAATGAACCTTCTTGGAAGCTATTATAAAGGTATTTCAACTACTTCCTATAGGTATTTACTGAAATAAAACTGATTGAAGCATTTCAGGAACTTAAGAATGCATAACAAGGATTTTAATTATTTTTTTTGTAAATAAAATCAAAAAATTCTGAAATATATAGGAGTACTTTGAAATATTCGAAATAATATTTTGTATATGCATTTATAAAATAAAAAAGACAAAATATGCATGCTTACAAAAATATGCATTTTGCATATCTCTCAAATTCTACTTATCATCGATGTCCTCTCTTTTTACTTTTAATTTAGATAAAGCATGCTTCATGTAGGCTTCTGTGGATTTCTCTAGTTTTACCAAAATTTTATCACAAATCGCGCTTATCGACACTCTCTCGGTGGGATCGTTTATCTGACATCTCCCAGCAACTGTTACGCCCGAAGATTCCGCTTCCCAATAATTCTGCTTGGATCAAGAAAATCAGTCTCATTATTTTGCACAGGTTACTTCTTTAATAGTTAACATTTTAGTAAAATAGTATCGATAGCTCGTTTTGATTACATATCAGTCAAGTCTATCTACGATTACTAATAAAAAAATATTGAAATATAAAAAAATTTAAAAACTCTCAAGATACAGCAGATACTACATGAACGCACCTCGTATTTGCGAGTTTCCGAGCCGCTACCAGTTGCATTCACGAGCGAGATTTAATTAATTAATCCCAATTGCTGGAGCTCGTCGCGAGATTCTGTTCGGCAGTTGGCAGAAATATCGGGAATGCCTAACAAGTTGCGGTTTGGTACTTCGTTAACGAACCGAGCTGCTGCAGTCTACTTTGCGCGCTGAGAATATTCCAAAGATTAGAATTTCAATCTTCATATGCAAATGTCGCCGCGCGGCTCGTTAACATAATTTGGCGGGGATCGGGTTTGCTCTTCTGTATACCGGCGCGCACGGAGCTGTTCGGTAGGCAGATGTTTTGAAGCTCCCTGCAATTTGGCAGCAAAAAGGTAACTTTGCACTAACAGCTGCGGTGATAATGAAATTTTACCTACAACATTCAATTTGCGCCTTTCGTAAGTTTTTCAATGGCACAAGTAAATTTGTTTGTGGTCTGTTTTGTTGGAAAGTGGGTGGATTTTAGAAAAGTTTAATTTAACCTGGTTGAAAGCGATAAAACATATACATATTTTTTTATTTTAAATACTGTAGATGGCTATGGGTATTTGAGGGGTTGTGGGCAGATCTGCCATATATATAAAGTAGAGAACTAGTCCTAATATACTTCCCTGTGGCACTCCTAAGTATATTGGATAGGGGTAAGTCAATACTTTCCTTAGTTTGATTTGAAAAGTTTGTCCTTCTAGGTATGACCCTGATAAGTTCATACATTTGTGAAAGATCCCTTCTAATTTTATATGTTAGTTCCGTATGCCAAACCTCATCGAAGGTTTGTCTAACGTCGAGGGATACATAAGTGCAGTATCTTTTAAGATTTAAGTCGTGGTTTATTTTTGTCACTATCCGATGAACTTATTCTATTATACCGTGTCCTTCCCTGAAGCCAAACTGATGTTGTGGGAGTATATTTCTGTCTACAAGCGCGGATTGTATTTTTTGTAGAAGCAGTTTCTCAAATAGTTTAGAGACTATAGGTAGCAGGCAAATTGGTCGGTAAGAGGTAATGTCCTCTGGGTTTTCCAGGCTTTGGGATTATTAGTATTCGCGCAACTTTCCACTATTCGGGGAATATTTTAAGTCCTAGAACTGTATTGAATATATAATTTGAAATATATATTGAAATAAATTGAGAATATAATTGAATTAATTTAAAGTTATTTTCTGGCAATTGTTTTAATAGACCTGTCGTGAGTAAATCATATCCTGGTGCTTTATGTGAATTAAGGCTTTTGATAGCAGTTATTACTTGTTTGAGTTTTACGGGCTTTAGATGAGGTTGTGCTTCAAGTGGTTCCGCTAATGTATGATGAATTATTTGTTCTGCTTTCACTGCGCAGGTTTCGGGTAATGGCTGGAATACTGTAGATATGTGATTTACAAATGCTGTTGCTTTTTTTCGTCGTTTCGAGCCCAGCTACCAACTGGGTTGCTCTCCAGAGCACTGTTAAAATTAGTTTTGTCTCGTGGGGATCTACTGTTTTTCCAAATACGCCAAAGTCTTTGTTTCTCAGCTATTTTCTTTTAATAATCAGAGGGCAACCGTCAAGTGTACCCTGTTCTTCGTTGTCAAGAGTTGCTTTCCAAGCAGCATCCTGTAAGGTTTGGTTGAGAAGTTCCACTGCATTGAATAGCTCTACGTTCGTTTTCAAAGGAATGTTTTATTTTACGTTTTCTTGGATGGTCTCTCGAAAATACCCCCAGTTTGTTCGTTAACTATACCGAGTGAGAGGGGTAGTTCTTGTTAATATTTTTGCGCTGTATGTTACGATTGTCGAGAAGTCATCAGACGAAAGATCTAGATTGGATTTAACTTTGGTGTGTCTATCAGATATTCTTTGATCACACAAAAATCTAGGAGATCAGGAAGTTTTCGTCGATTGGTAGGCCAGTAGGTAGCTGATCCGTTGATAGATATTGAAATTTGTTATCTTGGATGGATTTCAATAGCTCTCTGCCTCTGGTGACCGTAACCTTCGATCCCCAAGTTTTGTGTTTTGCGTTATAGTCTCTCCTGCTATAAAGCGGGGTCCAAACGTTTGGAAGAAGTTGGTGAACTCTTGTTTGGTTATGTTAAGTTTTGGCGGGCAGTAAATTGCAGAGAATACTATTTCCTTGTTCTGTTCTTTTACAACGATGGTGGTGGTTTGTAAGTGATCCTGGTGATATTTAGAAAGTTCATAGTACTTTAAAGTATCTTTAGCTATGAGCGCAGTTCCTGCGTGAGCAGTGTTGTCTGGATGATTGTATATTTGGATATTTTCATGTATGTTTTGTGTGCAAAATGTGTTTCCGATATCATCATAATATCAATGTGGTTGTTGTTTACAAAAAAATTGTTTGACTTCTAAACTGTATTGTGCTAATCCGTTGGCGTTCCAGACGATTTTTAAGGTGTCGTCCATTATGATTGAAATTTGCTGACCAGGGATGTTAAATGATTGAGCACAGTGTCCATTGTTTCTATCAGTTTGACCATCATTTTTTCTAGATTGTTATCTGATCTAGGTGAATTTTTATTGGGTAGTTGTTGTGTTGTAGTAGGCGATTCTTGGCTGATTTCGTGCGTTCTGTGTGAATACGTCAGTCTCTGTTGTACTAATAAGTTTGAAGGAGGTCTAGTTTCAGCTTGCCTTGGGCATAAGAGGGAAAATTTTCGTTTTTGTATTTCCTTGGCTACCGTACATCCTCTATAATTAGCTGGGTGGTTGCCCTGGCAATTAACGTATTTTACTTCTGTACTTTTAGTTTTACGCGTACAATCCTTGGTTAGAGGTGTTCGTCGCATCGGGCTGTTCTGTGACAATACTTTTTGAATGTCCGTTTGACATTGTTGACATAGAATAAACTTTCGCTTGACGTGTGGGGGTTCAAATCGTATTGCAGTAATAATTCAATTTTGTAGATGTTTTTGTAATTATCTTGCTGCTGAAGTTCTACAAAGAAGAGGGGCAGCAGAAGTTTTGTAATTCTGTGTTTTATATTATGAATGTTCGATACTTGATGTTTGTGGCTTGTAATTTCTGCTTCTACTTTTTTAAGATCGGTTGAGAGGTGCACGTCTCGCAGTACCACTTTATATTTTCTATTGGTTTTATTTTAACAATTGTGTTGTAATATTTGATTTGCGTGTTTTTTATCAGTTTGACTGCGTATTGATCTTTTTTTAACATGTCGATAAGGGGTTTGGTGTTATTAATCTCGTGAAAAAATATTGGTGGCGGTTGTACTTCTTTAATGCTGATATTTCCGATCCGCTCTTTGCAGAATCTTCGCCAGGAATCGTTATTACTTGTTTACTGAATGTTGATTTGTGTTTTTCGGTGAACAGATTGAGAAATAATGCGGTGTTACTTCAACTTGTGGCTGTGGTTGTAATTGTGAGACAAAGTATGGCTGTTGTAATTGCTGTATCGGTAAGTTTTGTTGAAATGTGCCTTAACTGATTTGTTGGTCGTACCTCAGAAGTTGTGATTTTGTAGCTACTGATACCAGTAGAAATTTATAGCCTGTTTGCGTTATTCGCATCGCCTGGTGCAGGAACACAAAACCTCACGATGCAAAAGTCAAACGTGAATTCCATATAAATTCCATATAAATATATATATATTTGTAAGTCTATAATTAGTAAGTGTAATTTGATAAAAAAAATATTAAAGCAAGATATTCATCCATAAGGATTGAGACCGCTCCTCCATGGAGTTTTAGCAACTCGAGAAGAATATGATGAGTCAGTCTTATGTTTTCACAGTTTTCTGTCTGTTTTCGCCATGTTTACAATCTTGCTCCATTTTTACTCCTTTATGTCTACTCTCCAGCTATGGCTTTCCATAATTTAGGTCGTTTTCTACCTGGTTTGTCCACCTTCTTCTTAGTCTGTCTTTGACCTAGTTGCTTTGAGTTTTTATTTCTTTTTTATTGTTGTTTCGAGATCTCTCCTGTAGACATATCCATATAATCTAATTATTTGTGATTTTACTAGGTCTGATTGTTGACGTACACCTTAATCTTCAATGCTTTATTCAAGTTTATGTTATGTAGCAGATTTTTAAAGATGTAATAGGCTTGATTCCCTACTTCTATGCTTTCTTTTCTTCGCCTCTTTCGCTATTTTTGTTAGTTATTACTCCTACATATTTGAATGTCCGTATTTCTTGGAACACATGTTTCCTCATTGTAATATTTCCTCTATTTATTTTTGTCTGATGCTTACCATGTATTTAGTTTCATTCTCGTTTATTATTGTGTCAATCAAGCTCTTCTTACTTCTTGCTACGATCGCTATCTTGAGAACGATTTGAGCATCCGTACCGAACGGACGCTGTGTTCAGTTGTGATTTGAGTTTTAATGACAAGATTTTTAAAATTATTAAATTTATTAACGCGATTCCACATAACTTGATTGAAGAGGGCAAGTGCGCGACCTCCAGCCGCTATCCACGCGATAGCGCCGCACGCCAAATGTGTTTTAACATTTCTTTAATACTATATAATAAATCTGTGGAGTTCAATAAATAACTGTAAGTAGAAATATTTAAGAAAAATGCCACACACGCAATCAGTACAAATAAAACCACCAAAACTAATTTACCAAGGAGCCAACGCCATCATAATGAACATCGATAATAATGAATCTAGCGGAACCAATACAAAAAAGCGAGGCTTATCATCACCGAAAGATACTGATATTAATAAACGCTATATGTTTAATAACGATACCCTACTTACGGAAAACCGATTTTATAACTTACAGAGTACATCAGAAAATTCCCAAATACCAGCACCGAAGCCAAGACCTATCCTCAACAGAAAAACCAAAAGTTCCACCCATATTTCTACCTAACGGCACGCATCACCAGAACATAATTAAGGACATTAAATAAGTGTTAAAAAAAGATTATTTTCCACAACCTGTAAAGGTACTCAATTAAGGATTAATCTAAACAGTCCTGATGATTATAGAGCACTTACCAAATTCCATGATCAAAACAAAGTAAGTTATTTTACATATCAATCCCCAGAAAGTGCAAATATTTCGGCAATAATAAGAAATGTCCCTATCTCTATCACTGGGAATGAAATCTATGCAGAATTAATTCGGTTAAAATATCCAGTAATTAAGGCAACCAGACTACTAAACGCAAAGAAAATCCCTATACCCCTTATTGCAATAGAACTTCAAAAAACCTTAGGAGCCAAAAGAATATTCAACTTAAACATATTATTACATTGCGTAGTTGCTGTAGTGCGGAGCGGCAATCATTGCTAAGAAGAACCTTTTCATTGCACCTCAGGACTTACAGGATGTCAGCAATATAGAAGCAATAGCAATAAAAATGAAAACAGCAGACAACTCTACGATAAAAGTAATATAGTGATATAAAGCACCAAATAAACAACTCACAAGGATCAAACTACAAAACATATTTACAAGCTCAGAGTCTGCTGTTCTAATTGGTGACCTTAACTACAAGAACAGAAACTGGGTTTGCAGGAAAATAAACCTCAATGGTACCAAACTTGAGAACCTTGCGTCAGAATTAGCAATACAAATAGCCGTATCCACAGAACACACGTATTATCCATATCGAATAGATCATTCTCCTGGCATATTGGACATAGTTTTTTACAAAAATCTGACCACACCAATTAACCAAATGGTCATTACTTAACTTGATTCAGATCACCTGCCAATAATTATAATCCTAGGCTTTACAATCCAACAATACCCTAAAATTCCCAAACTAATAAATGGCCCAATATACTGGAATGTATTCCAAGCATCAATTAAAGAATCACTGATATGCCCAGTTAATATAACTTCACATGCCGACAATGACAACGCTATTTAAAGAAAACGTTACCCAAGCAGTTCGCAATGTCACTACCACAAATCGATCACGTAGATACTCCGAAAGCTAACCCCCCAGTTGAGATATTTAAGCTAATCAAAAAAAAAACAACAAGCAATAAGAATATTGTGGTAAAAAACACGGGATCCTGCAATTAAAGCTCGACTAAACCAATTGATTAGAATAGTGAAGCAAAAATTAGACAAACATAAACTTCAATCTTATAATCACTATCTAGAAAACTTAGATCCAGGGGACCCAAACATGTGGAAAGTCACCTAAGAGAATTCATCGGCAACCTCAGATAATACCAACGCTTTGAGTAGATGATCAAGCATACACAGAGGATCAAGAAAAAAGTGTTTATTTAGAGCAAGTATTTACTACCATCTTTGAGCAAAACAACATGGGCCATATTGAACAAGTAAAGCAAGAAGTTAATATCAGTGACAACAATAATATTACTCTAATAATCCCAGTTTTGCCAGCAGTAATCAGAAAGTGCATTAAAAAGCTAAAATTCAAAAAAGCCCCAGGAAATGACATGATATCTAACATCGTATTTCCCCAAAATCAGTAGCCTACCTTACAGCAATTTTTAATGCGTGCTTGAGAACAAAATATTTTCCAAACGCTTGGAAATAAGCCTACAAAACCCGGCAAGAAGCATAGCGATCCAACAGCGTATAGACCAATAAGCCTGCTATCAACAATATCCAAGCTTTTTGAGCGAGTCATCCACAGACGTCTGACTAAATTTTTAGAGGATCGCAACGTTATACCTCCAATGCAATTTGGGTCCAGAAACTCCCACTCCACCAACCACCAGGTACTAAGACTTGTAGAAACTATTGAAAGAGGGGTTTAAAATAAGATTCATACTCTTATTGCATTTGTCGATGTTGAGCAAGCCTTTGACTGAATCTGGACAGACGGGCTAATATATAAATTGTTAAAAATAGGAGTTCCTCATACCTGCTATAAATTATTATATTTTTAACTGACAGAAGCTTCCAAGTAAGAGCAGGATATTACTTGTCCTCCACACGACATATAAAATCAGAAGTCCCACAAGGTTCAATTCTGGACCCAATCCTATTTAACACCTTTATGACAGACATTCCCACCATTCCCGATAACAACCTTGCGATGTATGCCGACGACACAGCGATAGTAGTCCAAAATGCTGACATACATAAAGCAAAAGAAAATCTCCAAGAAGGTATAGATAAACTAAATTCGTGGTTCAAACATTGGTGTATTAAAATAAACGCTACCAAATTCGAATGTAAAATTTTTACCCTCCGAAGACCTACAGAGCTACCCAACGTGACTATTGATAATACCCCAATACCCTGGAACCCTAGCGATAGAGCCATTAAATATCTTGTTCTATATTTGGACCGCAGATTAACATGAAGCTTCCATATTAACAAAAAACTAGCGGAATCGTACACAAGACTCGGCATGCTGTATACAATCTTAAAAAGAAAATCATCACTTAAGAATAAATGCGGAATACTTATCTACACGGCAACAATCTGGCCACCTATATTCACCTATGGCTGCAGCGTCTGGAGCACAACATCTAAAACGAACCTGAACAAATTACAAGTCTTACTAAACAAAGTGCTCCGTATCATCACGAATGCCGAATGATTCGTAATAAACACGCATTGACATAGGGAGATGGAATTCATAACTAATACATCCAGGAAATTCCACGATAACCTCAACCAGTGTAGTGGTGCAACACACTATGGACTAGGCGCAAAATCAATACATACAAGACTGAAAGGGAAGTTACCAGTTGACCAACTAGCAATTAGTGACAGTGAATAAATAACTCTTTAAAAACATATTAAAAGCAGTGCCGGTGAACACAAACAAGTGACATAGTTTTTTGATACCTCCTTCCAATGCTTTATTAAAGATCGTTATAGATAGGAAATTTCTCTGTCTGAATCTTATTTCTATGCTGAATGCATTTGTTATATTTTCACGTATTAACAAGTTTGCCTATGATACTATCAATGCCATTTCTGCCAAGTTAATAAGTTTTTATTAATATTAATAAGACTTTATGTCGGTTAAGGCTATCAAATACTCATTGAAAATCTGTAAAGATCATTATGTCCATGGGTTTTTCAATATCTGTGTCAAAAATGTATAGTGTCAATGACGAATCTCCATCTTCTGAATTCTTGTTGATAATCACATACTCCTGTTTCTAGATATGTGTCTAGATTATAGGATAATTGAAGGTAAATTTTATAAATATTAGTCGCATGTACTTTTGATATAATGTGGGGTTTTCTTTCTCCAGTCTGATGGCACGATCCCATTTTCCATATTTCTACTATTAATCTGTATATTATTTCTAGGGTGGTTTCGCTTGCTTGCTTAATTAGCTTATAATTTATTTGATCCGGCCCGGCAGCCTTCTCTGCTTTTAGTTTGTTTACCACCGTTTTTAATTCCTCGTAAGTTTATCGTTTGCTCTTTCTGCCTTATTCCTTTCTGTATTTACTTCTTTATCTCTGTATAGTTTCGTAAAATATTTTTCTCATTTTATTATCAATCCTTTTAATTATAGCTATTTTCTTGTAGCTCAGTTTTCTGATACGGTTAAACAGTTTCGTGTTGCTTCTGATATTTGCTTTCATTTTATCTGTAGACATTGGTAGACAATCTCAATTTTTGTTTTTACATGTCCTTGTAGCTTCTTTTCTTATTTTTTTTTGTATTCATTTTTTCAAGTCTTTGTTCAATTCCCGTCCTTATACAATTTAGTCGTACTTCCTATTAGTCAATTTAGTCCTTTTTTAAATGAATTTTATTTTTAAACAGCATGAAGTTTTACCCCGTTGGAACCGGCGTGTTCAATGTTTTCTGAATAAATCTCTGCTTCAACGTTGGATAAATCGCATGGGGAATGAAGACTTGCTACTTATGTTCTCGCCCCTAAGATCTCATGATCCCACTTCTTACGGCTTTCTTGAAGGCGTTTATGCACGATCTTTAACAACTACTGACGACCTGAAAAACTGCATCACAATTGCAGAGGCAAGACGTTCTTCATCGTGTGTGTGATGAATTTTACTTCCGTCTAGATGTTATCCGTACAACTAGAGGGGGCTGGCTCATTGAACATTTATAAACTTAAATATGAGTACAATTAAATTTTTTTTTATTTACTCATTTGCTAATTTACAATCTACTCCTATAACTAACAGAGTAATGAGTAAATATAAGGCAATGTTTTTGGCAAGCGTTGGGTACCGTCCCTTGACGGTTCTTCACTTTCTCCTAGTTAACTAGGTCTTCTGGCCATTGTCTTTTAAGTCTTCTTTCAATTTGTGGTTGGGTGTATAGTTCACTTATGAGTTGGTTGCTGTGGTTGGTGCTGCGTTGTTTGGATTTGTTGGCGTAGTGGTTGATCACTTCTTTTATAAAGGATATTCCAAAATCGTTGTGGAGGGTTTGATTGGACACGTACCAGGGAGCGTCGGCCATCATGCGAAGTGTCTTCGACTGAAAGGTTTGTAGGATTTTTGTGTTGGAGGGCTTACTGCATCCCCACAGTTCGATACCGTAGGTCCAGACTGGTGTTAGAATTATTTTGTAGATGATCAGTTTGTTCTCCAGAGATAGTTGAGATTTCCTGCCTAGTAGCCAGTTCATTTTCTTCACTTTTAGGTCCAATTGTGTCCTTTTTGCCTTAATGTGCTCTTTCCATGTGAGTCTCTGGTCTAAATGTAGGCCCAAATATTTTACTGTGGCTTTCTGTGGGATCAGAGTGTTATTTATGTTAACTTGTGGACAGTTGCTTCGTTTTGTGGTGAACGTGATCTGGGCGGACTTTTAGGTGTTGACCTGGATCTTCCATCGTTTTAGCCAGTCTTGTAGTTCGTTTAGGTGATATTCCAGTTTATTAGAAGCTGTTGCTGGATTGATATCGGACGACAAGATTGCTGTGTCGTCAGCAAATGTAGCCATCATAGTGCTCTCTGTGACGGGAATGTCAGCAGTGTATATTAAGTAGAGTAGTGGCCCAAGGACGCTGCCTTGCGGTACCCCAGCTTTAATTGGGTGGTAGTCGGAGAGTGAGTTGTTTACTTTTACTTGGTAGGATCTTTCATTAAGGTAAGATTTTAGGAGTAGGTATATGGGACTGGAAAAATGCCTTTTTAATTTATATAATAATCCGTTGGTCCAAACCTTATCAAAGGCCTGCTGTACGTCAAGGAACACCGCAGCACACATCTTCTTCTCTTCGAGACTTTCTTTGATTTTGTTCACAATTCGGTGGTATTGCTGTGTTGTGGAATACTTTTGTCTGAATCCAAATTGGTGTTCAGGGATTATGTCGTTTGTGAGTGTTGATTGGGTTATTCTGTCGAGAAGAAGTTTTTCAAATATTTTTGACATTTGTGGCAGCAGGCTTATTGGACGGTACGATGAAGGTTCGGTAGGTGGTTCACCTGGTTTTCCAATCATAATTATTTGCGCGTGTTTCCACTGAACTGGGAAATAGCATAATCGAAGGATGCTGTTGAATATGGTAGTTAATAGCACGATTGCCTTTCTTGGTAGATGTCTTGTACGAATTTGTATTGTTGATTTGTTTTCGAATTTCTGCTGGTGTAAAAGGCTTAACGGGCAGTGATAGTTGACAGGGGGCGTTAATATAGTCTTCAATTTCTTCATCTTGGTTGTCATTGTCTGAGACTGGAGAGAACACTTTTGAAAGATGATCCGCGAATACATTGCTCTTTTCTATGTCTGACTGCGCCCAGTTTCGATCAGGTTTTCTTATGGGTGGGGTTTGTATTACTGGCCTCTTAAATCTTTTTGTTGCTTTCCACAACGAATGGTCTTCGGGGCTTGGTTTAAAACAGAGTGGAGTTGGTGTGTTATCCTGTTAAGGTCAGTTTTGTCCTGAGGGTTTCTTGACCTTTGCCATTTCCCACGTGCTCTTCTTCTTTTTGTGATCAATTTTTTAATATGCAGATGAATATTATCATTTCCCTGGTTTGATTTGTTCCTTAGAGGAGTGGCTTTCCATGCTGCGGTTTGTATTGTATTCGTTAGATGATGTACCACCTCTTCGATTTCGAATTGCTCTTTGATACGATGATCCAGTCTGATTTCTTCATTTATTAAGTTTTGGAACATTTGTCAATTGGTATCTTTTGTGCACAAGGTAGGCATTGGCTCTCTGTAGATAACATTGGTACTGAGGGTTAATATTATGGCGCTATGGTCATGACACAGATCTAAACTAGACTTAATATCAATGTAAGTATTTGATATGCCTTTTGATATAGCGAAATCAAGTAGATCCGGAATTTTATTCCTGTCCGTGGGCCAGTAGGTTGGCTCTCCCGTAGAAATATAAGTTAAGTTGTTTAGTTGTATTGAACGGAAGAGATTGCGACCTTTAGGTGTGATTAATCTGGACCCCCATGTTGTATGTTTGGAGTTCCAGTCTCCGATTGCTATAAATTGTGTTCCAAGATAGTTGAAAAAGTCATTATATTCTTCTGTCGTGATATTATATCGTGGCGGGGAGTAAACAGCCGCAATAGTAGTTGGTCTAGGAAGCGATTCTAGTTTTAATAACGTCGCTTGGATTTTGGCTGTTTTAAAGGGTTGGAGGACATGGTGGTTAATAGTCGATCTAATTATGATGGCTGAGCCTGCATGCGCCGTACCGTCAGGGTGATGAGTATAGTAAATGGTGTAGTATGGGATTCTGATAAACGTTCTTTCAGTTAAGTGGCTTTCAGAGATTAGGAGAATATCAATTTTATTGTAGTTTAAATATAGGGTGATTTCTGGAACATAATTTGATAGCCCGTTTGCATTCCAGGCAGCTATTCGAATTGAGGAGGTCATTGTTTGGTCAAATTGCTTATGATCGTGGTAAGCATGGTGAGAATCATGCTGTTTTGGTTTAGTAGCTGGTTGAATAGGTTTTTAAATTCGTATAAAAAGTTTTGCATTGTATTAGTAAAGTTGTCATTATTATTATTATTTTTATTTTGATTACTTGTTGCTCCTGCGGTTACATGGGCATAACTACCTCTAGTTTGAGGAGGCTGTTGTGTTATCTGTTGAAAAGCTGGATTTGTACTTGAATGTAATTCGAGGATTAGTTTATTTGTGAGGTTTGGATTGTATTTATTTCTGGACTTTAATAGATCTCTATAAGTTGTGCAGCCCTTGTAGTTGGCAGGGTGCCCCCCGCCACATAGTGCACAGGTAGCCGGGGTGTCTTTGGTTTTATTACAGCTTTTTGAATCGTGTGGTTTGCCGCATTAAGGCAGTTGTATGCTTTCATACAATACGATTTGGAGTGTCCATAGGCCTGGCATCGGGTGCATTGTATTATAGTGTTTTTATGTTTTGGTGGTTCAACTCTTATTTTTGTATTTTGTAGGAATTCTATGTCATAAATTTCTTTATTATTACTTTGCGGACTTATATCGACGAAAAATAGTGGTAGCGGATTTTTTGTAACTCTGTGCCGTGCGTTGATGATATTTCTGACTTTATGTCCTTTTTCAGCTAGTTCTGTTGTTATATCTTCTAACGGGATTGAATGATGAAGACCGCGTATGACAACTCTATAGGCCCTGTCTTGTTTTAGTTGGTAAGTATGATATACTATTTTTTCGTCCTTCATATGCTGGATTAATTTTCTGTAGGTGTCGGGTGTCCGTGCATTTATTTTTACTGTATTATCTGGGAAGGTTTTAGTGTAGTAAGTTTCGTTATCTGTGACAAGAGATAGATTATCGGTCATAGCTTTGTAGTTGGTAACTCCATAAACGTAAATTGGGGGTGGTTTCGGGTCTTGCGGCTGAGTATTGTTCTTCATATTGTTCGAATTGTTAGTATGAGTTTGAATGGTACTAGTATCTGCTTCGGTGAGTGATTGAAATCTGTTTGTTGTTATAGTTTGAGAGGGATTTACGGAGACTGTTTGGATCTTAAACCTTTTTCTCTTGTTTGTGACGCTTTGCCAGGGATGAGAGTTTGTAATTTCAGAGTCATTCTCCATTTGTTCGTCTTCGTTGGTCGTGCAATCGAAAGTTTCTTACGTTGATTTTGTGTCGTTGTAGTTATTATTTGGCGGCATTAAAGGTTGTATGTTATTTAAAGGAGCGAGGTTAATAGGAAGTGGTGGGAATTGTTCTGTTGTTACTTGATTTTGGTAAAATTGTGGAAGTTGCATATTTATAGCTGCTGGATTTAATTGGTAATTGTGTGCATGCGGCTTTTGTGCTGGTATTTGATTTTGAAGTAATGTAGGTGGCTGCATAAGGGTGTAATTATACATATTGGTGTTTAAACCGGGCCCATTCCCGGTTGGGAACATCTTTGCGAGGTATAATGTGTTTTAAAAATTATAAATTCTTACGGTTTTTAAAGGTGAAACAGTTGTTTATCACTTGAGTTAAACGTTGATTTCAGCGGCATTGCGGCCTTCACACTTATAGGTTATCACAGCACTTGATATTTAGAGCGTTCAGGCACAACCTTATTCACCGAAACCCAAATGCGAACTGAGTACAATTAAATGTAATTTATATCATATGTATCACTAGTCTTAATAAAATATTGTCGACTTACAAAATTGGGTCCATCATTTTGAATCGCCCTGTAGTTTACTAACCATTTAACGTTTATTACCTGTTATTTAATACTACTAAACACAGCAACCTTTTCTCCAAATCTGTAAACCAGTCAAGTTAACTAGAACTAAGACATTTCGGAATCTGGTTTATTTTTATTTGGCCACAGGGTTGTGCAAGGGTGCTCTTTAAACCCTTTTAAACAATCATAACAAATTTATTGGTTAGGTGTTACTTTATTTTTGTTTTAATCAATCTTTTTTTTCGAAAAATTATATTACCAAACTGCCTAACAAATATTTTTAAGATGCAATGATTTGATTACTAAACGAACAGAATACCGCTTTTTTCTTATCAGTATCGTGTCTGTATAACTTGACAAATATCTACGACTTTCATGTCCAGTCGCCAATCGCAATCACGCGTGTGCCTTTAGCATATCCGCTAATTGTCATATTGCTTCGAAACAATCGACTCCCTTAGTACTGCAAAACTTATGTACATTACTTCGTCTGTGACAAAGATCAGGAGATCTAAAAGTCACGCATGTGCTGATCCTGAAACTTGGAAAAAAAGTATTCAGAAAACTAAAAACCACCACCTTATGGATTTCGATCACTAAACTCTATTTACGTTTCCTTTTTTAGGTCTTGGCATGCGGTTAATTGTAAACAAAGTGACTTCACTAATTTTTGTGGACAAGACTAGAAATAGTACGGGTTATTACATTACCCCAAGTTTTGGGGGTACAGTACGTCTTGGCGCCAGCCTCTACATTCTAGAACCAAAGCGTTGGTTGAACATTACAATCATGTTAGGTATGGGTACGCTATAAGATATTAAAAAATGAAAAGGATCAGTTAACTCTGAAGCATCGTTGAGTGTACTCCATAGTTTTTTTTAGGTTGTTATTACGGGAAAGCCAAAACGTTGCTTATGCGCGTGCCTAATCCTATTATGTAGTACAACAAGTTAGCTACACATAATGAACACTCTACGAGAATTGACAAAATGAACTGAGAATACTATCGCAAAATTACTATGCTCGAATTGTTTTGTGGTTTGGTCACAATACTCAACTTTACGATGTAGCCAAGAAGTATAGGAACTCTGACTACCAGGAAGAAGTAACTACTGATGTACAAGTGATCTAATCGCAACAGAAATGACAAATTCCCTGCGAATTGAAATAGAAGATCGATCAGGATCCTGGACAAGGTATGACTAACCTGGCAAAAGAAATTGACCTGGCGAGGTTAACTGTCAGTCTAATAGTGTACCAGGATCTGCACTATAAGACTTTCGTCCTGAGTAGCCGTCAACTGTTGACTGATATAAACAAGACAGACAAAAATTAAAAGCCTAAGCACTGCTGAACGACAAAGTTGTTTTTTCTAGGTTCTTTTTGGGCGACGAGATCTGAAGCTGGTCGTCGACAACGTGTTGTCAAGCTCTCAATAGAGGCCCTGTTCTAAGCGAATGTCAATGAAAGCCGTCATAAAACCAAGGAGAGCTAAGGGCTTCTATCACGAGGTAATGACACATACGGATAAGAAGATGCATTTACATACATTTAATGTTCTTTAAAACAACGTCTTTGAGCATCAAATATCAATCGTTACCATCCGTTCTGTCACATGATGGAACTGCTTGGTAGATTTAAACCGGAATGTTTTTCAAAGTACTGGCATATTTTTAGTAACCTTAAAATGGTGTCTCTTTAAGCTGGATTTGATCCTTGAAAATAAGTAAGGTCAGATAGGTCAGGTTTGAGTTCTAGCGAGATAGGCAGCGTTACCACGGTTTGCTTTGATAAAATCTAGCACTAGCAGCGATGCATTTAAAATTCCGGCAATTTGATGTTCAATGAAATTTGACTGTCCTATTCCATCTACTATCAATCTGACACTCAACAGGTTGCAGTCCCAAATCGCTTTTAGTTACATTGTCTGAAGTATGAGACGTTGATGGGCACGTTGTGCGTTGCTTATCATCCAGGTACTTTCTTTCTTCTCTGAATGCTTTATGTTATCTAACCACTTGTGGTTATAAGAAAGCATTCCTTCTGTAAGCTCATTGTATCATAGCACGCATCTCGGGTGCGGATTTTCGAGTTTAACACAATTTTTTATGTATTTTGACTCGCCACGTGATGCTATTTATAAATTTGCTAAGTCAAACTGCTTATATGACATCCCCCACCAACCGTCAGGCTTGAAGTCTCCGTCCCCAATCCTCTTGCTTAGACTAATAAAATCAGTTACGTTACTTTCTGGGCGTACCTTGTATATGCTCTATGTCCTAATGGGCACTATTAAGAATAGTAATATTATGATAATAATAAAACAAAATTGTGGTAAACTATATGTTTGTAAGCATTTTAAAGTTGTGCTTAAAAAACGATATGTCCGAGACGTCAGTATTTTATTTCACCCACAACTACAGTCGAACGGCTCATTTAGCAGACGCCAGAGCATCCTTGCCCGGTTAACGAAAACATCATACAACGGACACAAAGCCCCTTAATGGCCTTAGTTCTCTTTGAAACGACAGGAAATGATCCGAGAACAAGGTGCGGCTATCTAACCCAATACCCAGCAGTTCCTGTACGAGCATCCGACGTTGCCTAATGAATTGCTTCAGATTTGACTTTTGAAC
The DNA here is from genome assembly GCA_036346155.1 of Sinelater perroti. Taxonomy (NCBI): domain Eukaryota; kingdom Metazoa; phylum Arthropoda; class Insecta; order Coleoptera; family Elateridae; genus Sinelater; species Sinelater perroti. Next base: position 1,384,163 of record JARFIY010000016.1, on the reverse strand, counting down.
TCTGTATTTGCTTATAAATTCGCGTTATCTGCTGCTAAGCCTTGCCTAGAGCGGCAGATAATAATGAGACTTTGCATCTCGATTATTCCTGTAATTTAAGCAGTTTAAGGATGCTTTAAATTATTTTGCTTTAAGAAAGCCAGAAGCGATTTTATTTTAATAAGCTTTGGTTTATATATATATATATATATATATATATATATATATATATATATATATATATATATATATATATATATATAATAATGACTATCGTGACTCTGTTCATACAACGCCATGATGTAAGTACTATTTGCATGAATACAACAATTACTTATTGCCATTATCTGAAGATGAAAGAATTTAATGTGCGCCTCTGATTACGTGATCAGTGAATATTCTTAAGCACGTTAAAAAATTCCTGATAAAATGTACAACTCAATTATTTTTGGTTACTTTATAAAATTGAGTTATGTCTACCTTTCATGGTAGATAAAAGATGAACTCAGGGCGAGGTTGTTATGTAGAATATCAAAAGCCCAAGAGAATAAATAAAACATTTGATTTAAGTAGAAAATGAGACAAAAATAAATAAACACCGCGGATAATAAATAAATAATAATTATGTTGGATCGGAAGAATTAACAATAAAATTATAATTAAATATAGGATGAGACATGAATAATCGTAAACAGACAAGGAAATAGAAATAAAAAGTTTTTCGATAAGAAACTTACACTGACCATTTTATTATATTTTAGCATTTAATGCTACTAACTACAGGGTCCGACAGGGAGGTATAGTATTTTTGAAAAACCTGCCACACACTTATTTTAGAAGCAATTTTAAACTTTATTGTTTTCACACATTACTGGTACATTATAATAATAATGGTAAGGCCCTACGCACCGCGTGGGAGCACGGCCTGCGAACTGAGAGGTTAAGGCTCTCATACGTTCGCTCTTTCTGCCCGGTCGTTGCGCACCATCTCTGATGAGGGGCGATGTGGCAAGCACCGCACCTTAGACGACCGCCATTATTACCCCTTGTTCGAATGAACGCAGGTACTCAATTATTTTTAGTGACTGAGTAGACCACCCGCCAGGCATCAGAGAGCACCGGGAATTGAACCCGGGTCCGTCAGCATCGCAGCCCGCCTCTCAACCACGGGACCACGCTGGCTGTCACTGGTACATTGCCATTTAATAATACATAACAAAACTTAAGAAAAAATAATCAGCTGCGAAAAATTACTTCAGTTAGGTGCCGTCTATTTTTGTCGAGGCGTTCTTGTAGACGGGTGGCAAAATTGCCCATACTCTTTTGAAGAATGTCACGTGAACCCTTTGAATTTCTCGCTTTTTGGAAAGAGTGTTAAGGTTACGATGTTTGTTTATGTAAACTTTAGTTTTCAGGTAGCCCCATAAAAAGTAGTCACAAGCTGATAGGTCTGGTGACCAAGTAGGTCACTCCACATCCCCACGTAGGCGCACAGAGTAATGCTGTCTTAAAAAAAACATTGATGATCTTAATGTATGGGAAGTCGCCCCATCTTGCTGAGACCAATCTGTATTGAGATTAATGAGACGTCTTCTTAATTGCTGGTAGGAAATAATCACTCAACATTACAAAGTAGTGATCTGTAGTAACAGACAGTTCGTCCGTTTTCGCGAAAAAAATAAAGCCTATTAATGTAGTTCGAGATACGCTACACGAAACAGTCACTCTTTAGCAGTGCAGAGGTAGTTGATGCAATTATTGCGGGTTTCTGGGTGCCCAGTACCAAAATTCTATTTTCTTTACCGCTCCCGATAAATGAAAGTGTGCCTCGTCATTCATGATCAAAACGATATCGTCTGCCAGCAACTCCAGCATCGTCTCATAAAGTCGTCTTACCGCAGTACTTAAACAATCATAATTTTGTAGAAATGGAAATGGAGGTCTAAGTATAAAATTCGGCGAACTGACCTGTCTGACACCCGAAGAGCGCGAGTGCAACATACTTTCGAACGACCATGGTTGGCTTCCACTGTTTGTCGCGCCTTTCAATGTTTTAGCTGTCCGCACAGTTCGATCACCTCTTCATGCAGCCCTAGTTTTAAAATTCCTGTCGTTTGAAAACTATTCACCCACTTCATAATGGTTATCGTTTTGGAGCGTGACTACAACGACCAACATTAAAATGGTTTAGAAATCGTCGCTGTGAAAGTGCCATAGAACGACCCGTTTCAATGAAGGTGTTGTAAATAAACACAACGTGCTACAGACCAAAATTTTATTGCTACTGAAATCGTATCTGTCAACGAGTAGATATTAATTATTCCGAAAACATTTGACCCATCCTAACGCACATGGCAGTATTTTCAAAAACACCATATCTCCCTGATGGATCCTGTATAACTAATAAATTAAACTAAAATGAATGAAGACATAAGAACATTGGAAAAGTTTCGACTCTATAGAGCAAGAGCTTAAAAATACATACAAATAGTAAACAAGAACATAAATCAGAAATGGGAAAAGCATACTCAAAAAAAAAAAATCAGAAAGTCAAATAGATCTTATCTAAAGGCAAATACGGAAACGGACATAGTAGGTGTTAAAAATGACTGGAACTTAAAGAAAGTTGTAGTACAATTTTTTAAAGAAAATACAAATGAGTCTCCGCCGTTTTTCATCAATAATTGGGCATTTATTGTGAAAGAACGAAACCTTACGTTTTGTTTTGAAAGTATGTCCATTGCTAGCCATTACTTTTCCTCTTTTTGGCAGCATACGGATACTGCGTCGGAAGAACGTTTCATCTTTTGATGCTATCCACAAATCGACCCAATTTTTGGTGTCTTCCTATGATGTGAAGTGCTTCTCATACAGGCCATGTGCCATCGATCAAAATAAGTAATAATCGGAAGGGGCAAAGCCTGGGAAATACAGCGGGTGAGGTAGGACTTTTCAATTGAGTGTTTCCAAGTAGGTTTTGACCGACGCCACAACATGTGGACGAGCATTATCATGCGGGAGAATAATTTTGTCGTGTCTGGAGTAGTAGTGCGCACGTTTTTCCTTGAGTGCTCGGCTAAATCTCATCAATTATGTTTGGTAGAGAGTCCCAGTAATGCTGGTTTTGTTCGGTTTAAATAACTCATAATACAAGACACCAAGCTGATCCTACCAAATACACAACGTGAATTTTTTTCAATGAACATTCGGCTTGGCTGTCGATATTGAAGCACGGCCATGTGGTCCTCATGATTTCTTATTCTTTGTGTTATCGTAGTGGATCCATTTTTTATCACCAGTGACTCTATACAATGCAAAAAACCCTTTCGTTTATGCTTGGTAAGCAGCGTTTCACACGTGTAAAATCGACGTTCAACGTTTCTCAGCTTCAGTTCATATGGAACCCAATTTCCTTGCTTTTGAATCATTCCCAACAATTTTAAACGATGTAAATTGCTTGTTGAGTCACTCCTAATGTAAGTGCAGGTTCTTCTTGCGTTTAGCAGAATAATTCCGCGTCTTCGTACACTTTCGGCCTTCCGCTACGTCTTCGAAGTCAAACTCACCGTTTTAAACTTATGAAACCACTAACAACAACTTTTTCAGTTATAGTAGCTTTACCATATGCTTCTACAAGTAATCGATGCGCCTCAGCTGCAGATTTCTTCAAATTAAAAAAGTAAATCGAAAGTTCCCGCAAATGATGATGATTCGACTCAAAACTCGACTTACTGGTGGGTCCATCTTTTGTTAAACGGGGGAGACTTATTTGTAATTCCTTTAATTTGCATCTTCAGATCCATATAGGTAATCAAGATATAGATTATGTGAAAAAATAAAGATAACAAAAATTTGAATTATTATTATACTGGTGTCCTTTAGAAAAATATTGATAATATGGCTTCAAAATGCAAAATAAGGTACATAGATAAAAATAGATAAAGCGTTTATACCTAACACTCTGCAAAAGGAAGAACACTGTTACTAAATCTAAAAGATAAATGTGACACAATCTTGTAATAGTTATTCTCGAGATTATACATAATAAAAGAGTGAAATAAGAGACAGGTATAAATAAGGCGGGAAATGGAAGAGTGTGAGCACAGGCACCTATGGCAGCTCTTCTACAAAAGCAGTTATCAAAGCATATCCATAACGAGGTATGCATCGACTGGAATTAAAGAAAACGAAAAAAGTTTGGGAAGAACAAAAAGGAAAATAAAAGCAAAAAATGTGTAAGAATAAAGGTATTAGAAAATATAATTTTAAGAAAACACTCTCTGGAAGATTGATAACCAGGGTAGCGGATCATCCCTCCCCCTACAAATAAACCCAGAAAACAAACTAGGCAAAGCACATAACAAATTAAATAAAATAGAAAAGAAATAATAATACACACATAAAAGCAGAAATTTGTACAAGAAATGTGAAAAAGTCGGTAAAGGCTATGTGAGTTAGAAGAAGCATTAACAAAAATAATTATTATGTAACAAAGATTACAGAAGTAGGAAAGAAAAGCAAGAAGAAAGAATAAGTTATTCGTTAAATAGGATTTTACATATTCAAAGAAAAATTTAAAAGTAGTAAAGATAAAGATACTCAGATAAATTATTATTTTTAAAGTTTAATAAAAATAGAATATAATAAAGCCATATATATATATATATATATATATATATATATATATATATATATATATATATATATATATATGCACCCACAGAAACAGCATCAGAAGAAGAACTAGAAAAAGAGCAATGAAAAAGGCAACAAACGAAAAAGCAGGTAATGGTCATGAGTGACTTTAATAGTAACGTGGATGAATGGATTACCAGAAATTATGGAAAAGAGAGAGAAGCCAAAGAGTAACAGAACTAGTAAATTTTGCAATAAAACATCAGATGTGCATAAGGAGCGCATTCTATAAGATCTTTTAGAAAGATGAAAACTAGCACAAAAGTAAAGAAAGAATTCGAACTGAATATGGACAACAGGCTAGTACAAGCAACAAAAACAACGTAATATTAGACAATAAATAACGGTGAATTTGATCAAAAGATATTAAGCGAAGAAAAATTTAGAGTTATAAAATGTGCAGCCTGCATATCAAAACATAGACAGCAGAATGCCATGGAATAAATGCGAAACTCATAAAAGAACATAGAGACTTAACAGTGCAGGTGATCTACATATTGAGAAATCAAATATGAGAAAAAGAAGGAATTGCAGAAAACTGGCGCCAAGAAATAATAATCAATTTGCGAATAAAAGGAAATTTAAGTGAGCGTGAAAACTGGAGACCCATAACTTTGTCACCTGTACCCAATAAAATTCTGACAAGGGTTACAGCAGAGAGTAAAAAACCCTATTGGCAGAATGCTAAGAGAGAATCGAGCAGGATTTTGATGCTACAGATCATATATTAATCATGCGAGCTGCGTTCAAGTTCTATGGCCTTCAAATTTTTTTCTGAAAAAGTACTTTAGCTAACAAAGTTGAAACTTCTGTTATTTCTACATAAGGTCCGTTTAAACGCACATATTAAACAATGGCGTCGCCTTGGTTCCATAGCTGTTTAAAACACTTTTTTAGGGGTGTGTTTTGCCCACTGGAATAGATGTAACAGTGACTCAGATGGAAAATGAGCAGCCACGGGAAATGTCGCTTATGGACGGAAATTTTTGGTGGATTTTTTTTTGGTGGACATTGCCACCCGCGCAGCCTTTAGTTTGCCGGTCAGCATTTGTGGGACGCACCTTGAAGAAACTTTACGCATTTTTAAATAGACCCGCAAATCCTAGGGAAATGACAAGTTTAAAGGCGTATCGACGGTTTTCCATATCAACTTGCTTCACTCGCGTAATCATGGTTTTGGTCCGGCTGGTCCATGGCCGAATCTGCTTCACACACCTTATTTAAACTTTTGCACCCACGACCCACATTTTTATATTAATAACGCCTTCACCGCATGTTTCATTCAATTGTAGATAAATTCCGATGGGTGTTTCACCACGCAAGAGGAGAAAACGAGTGATTACGCATTGTTCTTGAACACCAAATGTTGTCCTATAAAATATAAAAAACAATACTCACTGCAACGGCAATAATTCTACCCATGTGCATTATATGGTGCTGCCATTTTAAAATTAACCGCATCTTCCTACTTTCTTTTACTGCCGAGAAAAAATTTAGAAAGCTTAGAACTTGAACGCACCTCGTGTATACACAAGAATTATACTAGAGCAAACATATATAATAGTTCCCCGTAACAGGCCTTGAAGGCCCTTTGGGGTCGTAACAGGATAGGTCTGCTACAATCTAGAGCCTACGGTGCACAATGGTAGTAACACGGCTAGCGCTAGTACCGACCGCCTATTATTATATCATATTTTGACCTCCAGGTACTCATTTATTGCAGCCTGAGTCGAGCTGGGCCGTAAAAATGCCAGCGTTGAATTGGCGAGAGCGGGATTCGAACCCGCAACTCTTGGTTTCGTAGTCTAGCGTCCTATCCACTAAACCACCATTGCTCTTGAGCAAACATATATAATGAAGAAAAAAGTATATGTGAATTTTATTAATTTTGAAAGACCACTACTCGATAGATTAGCAAAAATAATGTGGAAGATTTTAAAACAATAAGGATTATCGGAGAAATATATCTGAATTACAAGGTTCTTATACAGTGGATACACAAAGAGGATAGAACATTAATGAGCAGATAAAAAATAGATAAAGGGTCCGCCAAGGCTGCAGTCTGTCAGTAAAATTATTACAAATTGGATAATGAAGAACATGTAAGATAAAAGAAGAGATATTAACTGGAAAATATTTAACAAGTTGGAGAATATAAAGTACGCTGACTACATTAATGAGCAATAAGACAAGATTATAAATAAATAAAAGAGGACAAAAATGTGAAAAACCGATTTAGACAGTAGAGTAAAGGTCACATAGATGAGACAAACATAGAGAAGTACAAGAGATGCATTATTTTCAGAGCATAATAGAGTTAGAAGGCGGAACGGAAAGGAATATCGAAAGAAGAATTCAGCTAGCACAAATGCTTTCAGCACACTCAACAGGGTGTAAAAATCATTAAGCGTATCTCAGAAGACTATTAGAAGATTATTTTACAAAAATGTAAAAGGCGTATTATTATATGAGGTCGAAACATGAACAGATACTAAAAAGCTTTTGAATAAAATACAGACATGTATTAAAAAGTGTTTGAAACAAATATGCATTATATTCTGACTAAATACAGTTACTAATTACTTTACGGAATTACTCAATGAAAGAAAGTGGAAATAACTATTGAAAAAATTAAATTGAGATGAATTGGACATACACTTAAAGAACTTGTTAATAACATAACAAAATACGCACTAAGTTACATAATACTTGAAAAGTAGGAAGACTGGCAGAATTATTGAGGACAATTTAGAGCGAATTAGGACCATATGGTATAATATGGAACAAAGAGAAACAAATCAACAAAAGTTAGAAAGACAGAAAAAATAGTGGAACAGCCATTGAAAAATCAATGAGAGATTTTTTATGGTAATTCATTAGCAATCAGAACAGTTTACATTAAATTTGTTCTATGAGCTAATTGTAGGACTTGTGTTGACATGTGAAGGGTGGCCCCCAATGGTGTTTGCTCTTTTATTACAATATATGGTTTGACAAAATAATTATAGATAACCCATTACATATGTACCTTAATCTGAGCTAATAAGTTATAATTAACCTAATTTACACTAATTAATGAGATGGTGCTGTTAATCGCACGGCCAGCTTCTTTTTAGTCATTTAGATTGCCTGGCTTCCAGTAGTGGTTGGACGTTGACATTTGGATGTGATATCAGTTTGTTTTGATGTTTGGTTGCCATTTTCTCTATGACTTCTGTTATAAAGGATATGTTTAGGTCTGTATGAATTGTCTGGTTGGATACGAACCAGGGGGCGTTAACGATAGCACGCAATGTTTTTGATTGAAAGCGTTGAATAATGTTGATGTTTGATTTCCATGAGCATCCCCACAGCTCTATACCATAGGTCCACGCCGGTTTCATAATTGCCTTGTAAATTAGGACTTACTTTTCAATAGATAATGGTGATTTCCTGTCTAATAACCAATGCATTTTCTTGACTTTCAAATCTATTTCCTTCCTTTCTTTAATTATATGTGTCTTCCAAGTTATCCTGGAATCTAAGTGCATCCCTAGATATTTGGTTTCTGTGAGTTGTGGTACCGATGAGTTATACATTGTGATCTGAGTGAATTGTTGACGTGAATATTACGTTTACTATCTTTGTCTCATTTACTTTTATTTTCCATTTTTTAGCCAATCTTCAAATAAGTAGATATATCGTTGGAGCAATTGACTGGCTACACGGGGTTGTTGTAAGTTGCTAATATGGCCGTGTCATCTACGAAGGTTCCAATTAATGTATCTTTCATCTTGGGTATATCAGCAGTGTACAGTATATATAGCATGGGACCTAGCACGCTTTCCTGAGGAACGCCTGAATCCATACTGCAGGGATTTGACGTTGCATTACCGTGACGAACATGCAAACTACGCTCTGTCAGGTAGAATTGCAAGAGCAGGAAGTATTTGTGGGAAAGTACTGTTTTGATTTTAAATAAAAGTCCTCTGTGCCACACCTTGTCGAACGCTTGAACAATATCAAGAAATATTGTTGAACAATATTTTTTTTCTTCAAAAGTTTTGTTTATTTTGTCTATTATGCGATGACACTGTTGAACGGTCGAATGTTCATGACGAAATCCAAATTGATGGCTAAGTATCCAATTTTCTTCTTTATGTTCTTACAGAAGACTTATAGGTCGGTAAGATGAGACTTCATTCGGTGGCTTTCCAGGTTTCAGCAATAATATAATTTCTCCCATTTAAATTTCTTGGGCCAGTAGGACATCGGAGTACCGCATTAAATATTGTAGTAACTACAATTAACCCTTTTTTGAAACTCTTTCAGTACTTGTCCTGTCATTTTATCAGCTCCCGGTGCTTTATTTTTTGCTAGCATATTTATTTCTTTGACTTCATGCGGAGAAACAGGTGCAATTGGAAGGCTAAGCTGTAGTGCTGAGTCAAGGTGGTTCTCAATTTCTTTATTTGTGTCTCCAAAATGAGGAGTGAAGACTTTTTACTTTCCTTATCCTATAATAAGGAAAGTAATGTAATCGGCGGAAATTTGACCTACCCACTTTTTCACATTTCTGGACGAATTATAGCCTCAGGGCACCAAAAAGTTGGTTTTAGCCATTGGTTCGTGTGTGTGTGTCTGTATGTCTGTCGGTTTGTCAGTAAACAGGATATCTCGAGAACCGTAAGAGCTAGAGACTTGAAATTTGGTATGCAAGTTACTTGTAGGTAGGGGACGCAGTGCGAAGGTACAAAAAATTTATGAGAATAAAAATGATTTGTTATCACGAGATAAACATGAATTTAAATAAAGTTGGTAAAATAGGAACTCGGAAAAAATTGAAGCTCAGGATTTTTAATATACCGGGTGTTCATAAAATGTTTCAGGGAATTTACATTACCGGATATATCAGAGACGACCAAAAAATTACAATGAAATTTTTTGATCAAATAAATAAATAAGGCCAAATAAATAAGTTCCAGCCGATTAAAAATTAATTAAACATACCAATCAGCGCGCTCCGAGAGCTTCCTGTCCCACTGCGGGCGATAATGGGGAAGGCCGTGCGGCCGAGCGCGCACGGTTACCTTCAGTGACGTAGCAAAATTTTAAGTACGGGTCAATTATTGTCTTTTACCGTTTATTTTAATCACCTTTCGAGAGTTGGACTCGCGCCTCGTCCTTTTTTAAAATAACAAGTTCCGGGACGAGAGCAGCGCAGGGCCGAGACGATGGAGCCGGTATAATGTATAATAATAGGATAAGGAAAGTCGTGTGATGTTCACACCAGATTTTTTAAAATGATGTGCAAATGTGTTAGCTTTCTCTTTGTCAGATCTGTCCCATTCTCTTGTTTCAGTTCGAATTGGAGGGATTGTAGTTTTCGGTCTTTTAAATCCTTTAGTTGCTCGCCAAATTGCATAATCACGTTTAGATAGCATAGAAATATATGCATTAAATTTATCATTTCGGAATTCCTTTAATTTAGCCTTTAAGTTGTTTGTTAATCTGTTGTATTTGTTTCTATCCGTTGCGTTACGTGTTCTTTGTCAAGTAGACCTTGCTCTCCTTTTCTGCTATTAATTTCTTGATTTCAATAGGAATTTTATTCTTTATGTTCTATTTGGGGGTGGAATACTTAACCGCTTTTTGTATAATTTCAGTTAAATAATTTGTAACTCGATCTAATTCATCTGGTTCTTTTATTTTAATATTTAGGTTAACGTTTATTTCAATGTAGTTTCTAAAGGTTTCGTAATTTGTATATTTCTTATATAACAGACTATTATGTTGTTTTATAATTACCGAAGAATTAATCGTCACAATAATGGGTGAATGGCCCGAAGAGAGATCATAATTTGATTCTACAGTGGTATAATTTGGTGAAATAGCGTTCGTGACGCAGAAATCCAGCAAATAGGGTACTTTCTTGGGGTCGGTTGGCCAATATGTGGATTCCCCTGAGGAGAGAAACCAAAAGTTCTTTTTATTTATGCATTCATAAAGTTACCTTCCTTTGGTAGTAGCTAATCGCGAACCCCAATGGGTATGCTTAGAATTGAAGTCACCACTCGCTATAAACGATGATCCAAGTGTATGCAGAAACTGATAGAACTGGATGCTATTAATCTTGTGTTTTGGCGGACAATATATCGCTGATATAACCAATAGTCGTGGTAACTTATTGACTTGAATGGTTGTAGCTTGAATGCGATCTGTTTTGAATTGTGGTAGTTCATGGGCTGTTCCATCGGGATGCTCTGTATGATAAATTAAATATGTTGGGATTTTGACATGTGTCCTTGTTGTGTAGTGAGATCCTGAGATAAGCATTATATCAATAGAATTTATTTTGAGGAAAATTTGAATTTTGTCCCTGTGTTGTTGGAGCCCATTGGAGTTCCATACAGCTATTCTTAGAAATTCCGCCATTATGATGCTATTTTGTTTATAACTGTAGTCAGCATATTTAGGATAGTGCTATTTTGCTGAATTAGCTGGTAGAATAGATTTTCGAACTCATTTAGGAAATTTAGGAAAATTGATTCATTTGATGTTTGTGTACGAGGGTAAGGTGAAAAGTTCTCCTCCTGACACAGAGATGGTGCTGCAATCGGCAAACAATTATGCTTCCTGCTTGGGTGTATGTATCATTAGTTCGTATGACTAGTTTCAACTTGTTCGTTCAAGTAGTTTGTTTACACGAATATTTCAGTAGACATGTTGCATGTTTTTTGTTAAAATGGATAAACTTGAATATCGTGCGGTTATAAAATTATTTGTTTTGGATGGATTAACCACTAAGGAAATTCATCCGAACTTGACAAAAATTTACGAGGACTCTGCTACTTCCATGTCAACTGTTAAAAAGTGGGCAGCTGAATTTAAACGTGGTCGCACATCTCTCGAATATAACCCACGTGAAGGACGGCCAAAAACCGCAACCACACCGGAAACCATCGAAAAAGTGCATGATATTGTGTTGGACGATAGGCGAGTGAAGGTGAGTGAGATAGCTGGGGCTGTGGGGATATCGGAAGAAAGGGTGAAAGCGAAAGCTCTCCGCAAGATGGGTGTCGCATTTTCTGAATGCCGATCAAAAGCAAATGCGTAAACGATTTTTGCAGCAATCTTTGGAGCGATTCAACAGAGATCCGACCAATTTGTTGCGGCGATTTGTTACCATGGATGAGACATGTGTCCACCACTACGCCAGAAACGAAACAGCAGTCCAAGCAGTGGTTGGAAGCCGGTGGTTCAGCTCCAAAGAAAGCGAAGTCGATCACATCTGCCGAAAAAGTGGTCAACGTATTTTGGGATGCGAAAGGCATCCTGTTAATTGATTATCTTGCAAAAGGCAGAACAATTACAGGCGAATATTACTCCAACCTTCTTGACCAGCTGGATGCCAAAATTCGTGAGAAGAGTCCTGGCTTCAAGAAGAAAAAAATCATCTTTCACCAGGACAACGCACCTGCGTTGGCGATAGGAAAACTGAGGGATTTGGGGTATGATTTGCTTGGCCATACCCCCTATTCTCCTTATTTGGCACCCTCAGACTTCCGTCTGTTCCCAAAACTTAAAAAAAAATTGTTTCTGGGAAGCGCTTCGCACCCAATGAAGAAGTTGATGAATATTTTCACAATCTTCCAGATTCTCACTTCCAAGTAGGAATACTGATGTTGGAGAGGCGCTGAATTAAGTGTGTTGAAGTCAAGGGAGATTATGTAGAAAAATAAAATCATTTTTTAACTGAAAGTCGCAGTCTTTTATTGTCAGGCCGAGAACTTTTCACCTTACCCTCGTATGATTTGGGTTGGATTTAAAGACTTGGCTATACTGCTTGTTAATGGGAGAATTATATGAAGGATTTGATTAGAGAGTGATGGGAATTGACTTTGATTTAAGGTTGGAGCTATAGTTTTTCTGATGATTCCAGTATATGGTGGAAATCTTAAAGGTTGTTATTTCTTTTGCAGTTCTCTATAGACGGTGGATCCTTTGTAATTTCCCGTATGCGGACCTTCACATAAGACATACTTTGCTGGAGTTGTGTTGCTTTTAGTACAAGTGACGGTATTGTGGGCACCTCCGCATTTCACGCATGCATAATGTTTATTACAGTAGGCTTTCGTGTGATTGTATGCCTGACAACGTGAGCACTGAACTAATTCTGTTTTTCTCCATCCTCCACGCTAATACTTGTACGGTGTAGGTATTTGAGTTTATAAATGTCTTTATTATTTTCTGCCGGCTCTAAGTCAACAAAAAATAGGGGCAATGGATCTTTAGTGCTCCTACTCCTAATATTGTAGATGTTCCTAACGTTAAAACCTTTTTCGGTTAGTTCTGTCTTTATATTCTCAATGGGAACCGAGTGATGAAGATTACGTATGACGACTCTATACCCTCAATTTTTTTTTAACTGATACGTGTGATGGACTATATTGTTTGTTTGCAGGTGTTTTATTACTGTGCGGTATGAGTCAGTTGTTTTAACATTTACTTTAATAGAATTATCTGCTATCGCTTTGCAGTCATATTCTGTTTCCGAAATGACAAGGTTGGAATTTTTGAACATATCCGGAAAATTTTTAACGCCATGGATAAAGACAGGAGGTGGTTTTGGAGTACTTTCTTTTTGACTTTTATTTCCGCTGCTTGATTTTGTATCATTTCCACATCATCTTCTTGTGAAGCTAGTGGTGCATATTTATTTGTAACATGAACGTCAGCCTTTGTCTTTGGGTTTCTTTTGTGATATCTTCCTTTTCTTATTTTTTCCTACCTCTTGCCAAGAAATTTCATATGCGGGTGTTTCAAATTCCGAATCTGATTGCAGTTCAGTACATACATAAAGGTGAAGTGGTGTGGGTGGAAGTTGAGAAATGTTGCATTTGTGTTTGATATGGATTGATAATCTGAGGATTTGTATTTTGCACAAATGCAGGGGACCTGACAACGTGTTTCCATTATTGAAAACGTAATTTGGCTGTATAAATGTATTGGATACTTGCAATACTTGTTGCTGTTGATACTGATTTTCGTAATGGAGAAAATTTGGTATGAGATTAGGATAAATATTATGTTTGAATTTAAATTTGTTGCCACAGCTGTACAGTGAGGACCAGCGGGCTGCATGGCCTGACTTGATGCCATCCTCAACCATCCAGAAATTTGAGTTTACTTATTAGCCACGAACAGCAACAATCTACAAATAAAATTTGTGTAGATCCACGTATGTATTTGTACTTATCTGCACAAAAGGCCAATGTTTAATCGCAGTTGCACCGTTCACAGCTTGATAATGCAGTGAAAATCCAAACGGATGCACTCTTTAAACGCTCAAACCGAGCTATCAATGAGAGATGTAGAGTATATGGTATTCTGTCATCAAAAACGCAGCTTTCAAAATACTCAGGCCCTCCATGCTTTTATAGAGATATAGGACGACGAAGAAAAAGAAGATATATCAAAACTTACAAAATGAGCAAGTGTACAAATGTTTCATTCTAACTTTCAAAGACGGACATGGAAATATGCGAAATAAAAATACAAAAGAGCTAACAGAGAATACAAAGAATAATAAGAAAAAAAATTAAAAGAACAGAATGACGCAAGCACTATGATCGATTATATAGATCAGAACAAAATGACAAAAAAGTGGGAAAAGATTTTTGCAAATATATAAAAGAAAAGAAGAAAAAATAACAAAAGTAGTTTCCCAAAAAATCAGAACACCATGAGTAACAGACATTAAAATATAAGGAAAAAATCAGAAATAGATAAAACCACTAAAAGCAGCCACAAAGAACTACACATAAATATATAAAAAACAACGGAAAGAAGAAGCACTAATAACCCAAACTTTAGTCTTCTTCTTCTTCTGTCGTCAAGGTTTAGGCCATTCTGCCTGTTCCGAACTTCATTTGATTAAGACCATCTTTTCTTCGGTCTTCCTACATATCTGCGTCCTCTTGGGTGGTAGTTTAGGATTTGTTTCGGTATTCTTTCTTCTGTCATCCTATTAACATGTTGTTCCAATTGTTTCTGTATTCTTCTATTTTGTCGTTAACGTTGAAAATTTCTAGTTCTTCCCTTATTTCTTCATTTCTTATCCTATCATTCCTTGTGCAACCTTTAACATTTCTGAGAAACCTCATTTCCGCTGCTTGTATGCTTGATTTGTTTTTTGTGTTTGTTATCCACGATTCGCTTCCATAAGTGAGTATAGGGACGGCCATGGTCTTGTAAAATTTCATTCTTGTTTCTTTTCTTGTTTTGTGTTTTAGCGTTCTATTTATTGTCCCGCAAATTGCTTGGAATTTATGAATCTTGTTTTCTACATCTTTATCATTTTCGTATGTGGTGTCGCAGCCTAAGTAGTTGAAATGAGATATCTGTTCTAAAGTCTTTCCATCTATTATTATTTTCGATCGCACTGGTTGTTTTCCTTGGAAGGCCATTATCTTTGTTTTGTCTTTAGATATTTTCAAATTGTAGTTTTCGCAGAGTAATTTGAGACGGTAAATTGATCTTTGCAGATCGTCTTCGTTCTTTTGAATTATTGTTAAATCATCGGCATATAGCAGTAAGTTTATGTTTTGTCGTCTCGTAGTTTTATCCCTGGGTTTACTTGTGGTTTCCAGAGTTTAACCACGTCGTCGATATAAATATTAAATAAAGTGGGTGATAGCCCACACCCTTAGTCCTTGTTTGAATTTTATCAGACTTACTGCCGTTGTTGTTTATTACTATGTTTGTGCTAATATATAATGATCTTATGATTTCTATAAGGTGGTTAGGAATCCTTTTCTTTCATTATTTCAAGGAGTTTATGTCTGTCTACGCAGTCAAAAGCTTTTCGAAATCTATAAATGCAAGGTGGGTTTCCAAGTTGAATTCTCTTCTTTTTCAATTAATCTCTTTAAAACGAATATGTTGTCACTACATGAGTGGCCTTTGCGAAATCCAGATTGCCCTTCGTCTAGTAATACCTCAGCTATGGGTTTTGTTCTTTCATTAATTATTTTGGAATATAATTTATAGGTGGTGTTTAGGAGGCTGATTCCTCGATAATTTGAGCATTTTGAGCGGTCTCCCTTTTTAAATATTGTTATGACTTCTACTGTCTGCCATTCTGTTGGGATCTTTTTTTTTTCGCCAACATTCATTTAAAAGATGTAGTATTCTGAATTCTAGAAGTGGTCCTCCATATTTCAATATACTAATTCCATCGGGCCCTGCAGCCTTCCGGTTTTTCATTTTCTTTAGGCATTTTCTTAGTTCTTCTATGGTAATCATGTCAATTGTAAAATCAGTTTCATCAATATCTTCCTGTATTAAAATATCCTGTTCGTTGATTTCTCGATTATTCCATAGGTTTGTATAGTGTTCCTTCCACTCTTTGTCGTTAATCGTTTTTAATTTTGCTACGTCCTTTACTGTGCTGTTCAAATGTTTCATCATTTTATAAGCGAATTCCAGTCTTCCATATACGTCGTGTTCTATGTTGCTTATCAGTTTTTCCCAAGATTCTTCGTGGGCTTGTCTTACGATTTGTTTTACTAAGTTTCGTTTTTCATTGTAGCGTTGTTTATTTTCGGGGGTTCTTCTTTGTAGATATATTAGATATGCTTCTTTTTTCTCTTTTATTGCTTTCTCTACTTCTTCATTCCATATTTTTAATCCTCTAGTTTTCTTTCTATTCTTTTTCTTCCCTACTGCTTCATTCGCTGCTTTAATGATGCCGATCTTTATATTATCCCATTCTTCATTGATTTCATTACTACTGGGTGTACGTAGTAAGTGTTCTTGTAGTCTGTTTTGATATAAATATCGGGTACTTTCCTCTCTAAGGAGATGTATTTTGAAAACTTCTTCTGGGTTATTTGTGTTTGTGGTTTTTCGTTTCTTCCATTTTGTTAATAGGGTTATAGTGGCTACTAGAAGATAGTGATCTGAATTTATATCACTTCCCCTGTAAACTCTTGCGTCTTGCACGAGGTTTGTCATCTTGTTATTGACTATTACATAGTCTATGATTGATCTTAATCCTCTTGCTGACCAGGTGTATTTGTGTATATCTTTTTTCTTGAAAAACGTGTTTGTTAGTTTTAGTTCGTTGAAAGTAGCGAAATGTCGTAGTTCTTGTCCATTATTGTTGTTTACGTTTTTGCCGCATGTGCCTACAGTTCCTGGGATAGGGTCTTTTCCCACTCTTGCATTTAGGTCTCCACTTATTATGAGGTGGTCTGTCTTTGTATACTTGTTTACTACTTTCTGTAGTTGTTTGTAGAACTGCTCTGTTTCCTCTTTCTTTCCCTCTTCAGGGGCGTATACTCCTATAACCATCATGCGTCCTCTATCTATTTTCATTCTGGTAGTTACTATTCTTTCATTGATATATTCGTAGCTTACTATTTTGTTTCTCCACTTTTTATTGACCATGATTGCGACTCCACTACTTGCCCGTCTGTTTTGAGGTATTCCGCTGTAGATCATTATATAATTATTAGTTTCTTTAGTGCCTTTTAGTTTCTTTTTTGTTTCACTTATAACTGCTATGTCTACTTTTCTTTGCATAAGTTCTTTGTCTAATTCAGTTTCTTTTATTCCTAGCCCTCTAACATTCCACGTGGCTATCTGTATTCTCTCCTTAATTCCAGCTCGTTTGTCCTTTTCACGCCTTTTTCGTCTACTTGGTGATCCGTCCGGTTGATTCTCATGAAGTTTGCCAGTAATTTAAAATCCCCTGGCAGCGTTACGAGCGCTGTGCAGGTTAAGCCGGTAGTGGGGCTGCCACTTTTCTGCCTCCGGCAGGCAGAGCAATTTCTCAGGTTACTATCCTTTAGACACGTTGCCTTCTCTACGGCTGTTGAGCCGTGTCTGCTCATTGCAACCGCCCATTCTGGGTCAGACGTTGCAGACTCTTTACCATATCTGGTTATCCTCACTTATTTAGCCTGCGGGTCAACGCAGTTTCCAGGGTGTTGCACGTGGAGCCATAAGTGAGGGTTGGGCACCCTGCGGGGACCAGCTACCGGGAACCATCTCCCTTTAGTAATTGATGGTTTAAATAGAATTGGAAGAAATAGAAGAAGCAATTGCAAAACTAAATAGAAACAACTGGACAGAACAAAATAAAAATATATATATATATATTAATTTTAGAAATAATTAAAAAAGACTAACCAACCAGCCTTTTTTTAATGAATCGCCTCCAAATAATTAAAAACCATAGATAAGTCGAAACAATACAAGATAACCGTTTATATATCGTATTAATAAATACAAATACTGAGTCACAATAATATAAAAAGTCAGTAAGTATCTCGTAACACTAATAAACTTATTAATAACTGACAGATCGTAGAGGAAGAGTCTAAAATAATGGTAAGTATAAAGGACATTCTAAAGGATATCTTTTTTCCAAGACGTGCTAATAAACCACGTAAATTACATTTCAGTGCACTGACAAATCTTTAATAGAAAACGTACAAATGTAAAAATGTTAATTTTAGAGACAGCGATTAAGGATTTGAAAGAAGATTGAGAAAACTGTTTTCCGACAGGACGGACTTCCACTCCATTGAGGAAACCTCGTTGATGACTTGGCACTTATATTCTGACCTCTTGAGATTTTGTAACTTGCGACTTTACCTTACGTGGTTTCGTAAAAGAAGTAGTTTATGCACCATCTCTACTAATTTTGGACGACCTATAAAACCGCATCGCAAATCCAGTGAACTTAGTGACCCAAGACAATCTTAATCATGTATGAGATGAATGCTGCTACCGTCCAGATGTTATTCGTGCAGAAGGGGGTGGGGGGGGGGGAAGAAAGGACACATTGAATATTTATAAACTTGAATGAGCGTACGATCAAATGTAATTTATATATTACTAGTCCTAATTTTTAATTGTAGAATTGAGTCCATAATTTTAATTGTCCTGTACATAGAGAAGATGGTGGGGTTGAAGTTGTTATACGTAAACAAGAGGAAAATATTTGGCAACAACAATGAGAATATATTTTCTCTTATCCCACTCTTTAATAAATTAAGAGTAAACATTACTGTAATATTGACAAACACAAAATAAAGAAACAAAGCAAAATTTAATTTAGAAACTATAGAAAAATTAGTAAGAACAAACAGGAAGGTTTACTTTAGAATGTAAACGAACTTATGCATTTCAAAGTAAAGTAAATTCTGAGAAAAAGTCTTGATGAACATATTTAATCCAATTCAGCTAATTTTTGGAAAAAGAGACTACATTTAGCAAGATTAATTAGGAACTGAGAAAGCAACTCATAAAAATACGTGTTGAGTGTATTCCTATAGGATAACATTCAGACGATTTGAAAAAATAAATAAGTATTTGATATTTGGTGATAAAGTATCTTCCAGTTACAAGAATGTGTACTATAGAACATAATAAAAAGTTGGCTGTTGTCAAGAAGACAAGAAACTGTCAAACCAAAAGTAGACCGTTATAAATAGCAATGAAATTACTACTATAGGATGGCAGAATAAAACATTTTAATTACAAAGCCCACCCTAAAATATTGGGCCATATAATACAAAAAAGTACAATTACAATAACAAAATATCTATATACTTACGAGAATTCGGCATAATATCATAACATTTCTTGGTTACAACAATGATTAGATAATATTTTTTGACAACAACAACAGTTACATATTAGTTTTGATAACATGGAAGTACTGATTAAAGAAGCGACCAATGCAAAACCTGACATCATAATGGGCACAACAGATAAAAACTGGGGGACAATAGACTTCAGCAGTAGAATGGCAGTACAGGTCACTTGGTCTCAACGACTTGAACAAGCGTTCTTTAGACTCTAGAAGAAATGTTGCTCTTGTCTGACGTATGCAGATATCTCTTAGGTATACCTAATTGTGTTTTAAAAAATCGGACATCTGACTAGATCAACAGTTAATTTTCTTGAGGTGATGTTTATCTTCGGGAAGCAGACCTCTGATGGCCTATTGGTCTCCTGTGAAAGTACTTCAGCTGCTTGAAGAAGAAGATGTCGTTTGGTTGAAGGCAATCAAATTGGCAAAGCCAGCTTTATTTGCCTTGGCTACTTCTCCAGTTTGTCCTCTCTACTGATCCACGAGGAGTAGAATTGGTAGGTCAGCGGGTGCAGGGGCTATCGACTTCTCCAGGTATATCTTGTGATGTTCTGTTCTAAACTTCTCTGAAGTCCTTAGCAACTGATCATTACATCATTGAAGGAGTTTCGGAGATCAGTTACTTTGAGTCTAACAAGAGGTCCGAATTGGCCACCAGATTCTTTAAGACAAAAACGGAGTGACCCAACAACTGTTTCGTTTGCAGTGATGGTTGGTTGCATGCTTTAATTATGAGTTATATTGTTTACCGGCTCCACTATGGCTACTGTTGCTTTTCCTCCTCTGTCAAACTCCTGATAGTGGTTGCAGCATAGTTAAATCTTCTTTGATCAAGATTCCAAACCCTTGATAGTGGAATGTTGTGCTGCTGAATCCGATTAACAACTTGAATTAAGAATGCTGTCTTCATTTCCACCTCCTTATCGAAAAAACGGAGGTTTGGAACTCTTTGGCACTTAACCACTTCTGTATCCGTTGAAAGCTCTTGTCAACAATCGATCGAAAGCCTTAAAGTCCATCATTTCCAGCTCTCGAACCCTTGTCACTGCTCATGGCTGAAGGTGGCAGGTCAGGAAAACTTTCTTTTAGACCTTCCGAATCTCGTGAAACTTTTCCTGAACGTACTTCCGTATCATCTTGAATTTGTCGAGGTTAGATCCACTTTACTCAATCTTCATTTGCATGATCTTGAGTTACTTGTAGGTGTAGAGAAGTGTCTGAGCTTGGGCAGCATTGCAACTTTTGCTGGGCCATTAGTGTTAAAAGTATTCATGACCTCCTCCACCTTCTCAATCGTAATGTTTACAACTGTCGATAATGATGGCGAACTGGATAAGGCCTCCGGAAGATATTGTAGATCCTGGATGATCTAGTTGATAGTTGGTGAGGATAAGGCATTTAGAGAAGTAGATCCTGTTTTTTTCATGTAGTTGATGATTTTGACAACTCTTTTGTAATCCTTGTTTGCTGGTGATTGCATGTCTCGGATGGTATGGGCAGCAGCTGAATCAAAACAAAAAAAAAGTATACTGCTTACTGAGAAACAAAGAACATTGAAAAAGAGAATAGTTAGAGAAGTACTTACACTTGATCTTTGAAACTTGATTTTGAGACTTTGGGGGTCTCCTTGCTATTTCAGAAACCGAGCCGTTCCGGAGCAAACACCTTGGGGGTTGAAATACGATAGGTTGACATAGTTGGAGAAGCTATTGCAAATCCCGAAATTTTCATTTTCATGTCTTGCCGAATCTTGGTTAAATAAAAATAATGTAAGGTATAAAAAATATTGTGTGCAGCTTCAAACTTCTTCAACTAAGTTTATATATATATATATATATATATATATATATATATATATATATATATATATATATATATATATATATACAGCACCACAGGCCTTGTAGATTCATGGCTTCAACAGTTTCTATTGTTCTTTTTTACTTTAACCTGTGCTTAGCCTTCTCTTGCCATTTCTAAATTACCACTTCTTCTAGGTCTTCTTCTTTGTCCTTCATATAGTATGTTCTCCTTGTATAACCTTGCTTGTTTTTCTTTGCATCCTGGTAAAAATGCCTTATCTCTTTGTTTACATAATAGTCCTATATTTTCTATAACTTCTTTTCTATATAATCCTTCTTCTTTTTCTGGAAAATTTGCTTTGTTTCCTTCTTGCTCTATCATATGTACTTCTGTTTTCTAGTGTCATTTTTCAGCTTTTTTATCCTTTCTTTGTTTCTCTGTTTTAGGATAATTCCCCATTCCCTGACAAACCGATTTTTTTTCATTTTCTCTTTCCTTATGATTTGTCGACTTCTATTTCATTCTTCCTGAATGGTGTTTCAATGATTTTGATAAACTTTGTTTATATTTTGCTTTTGCTATGGTGTTTTGTAATTAATTTCTTAACTTTGTTATTACTAGTGTATGATCCGATTTGTTCGCCCCTCTGTAACTTCTAACATTATTTATCGATATTGCATGATTTTTCTCAATTACAACGTGGTCTACCTGTTTCCTTGTTCTGCCATCAGGTGATGTCCATGTAACTTTGTAAATATTCTTGTGGTCAAAGACAGTGCTTATTATTTTCATGTTCTTCCACTTTGGTTTCTACCTCTACCTCTTTTTGAAAGTAATCGTTATCCTTTTGTTTTACCTTTGGTTCCCCGGCTGTTTCTTATCGAAATCTCCCTTTTGAATTACTACGTTTCCCTAGCTTGTTCTCCAAGTTGCTGATCCTATTCTCTGTCTCTCCTTTTTCTTTTTGGTAGGCTTTAGACTTTCTTTCCACATCTTTTATCTTCTTAAATTCTTTCTTTACTTTGGCAAAGTCTGTCTTTATATCCCATATTTTTAGATTTATTTATTTCTTTGTTTTATCCTTTACCTTGTCTAGCTTTTTCAGGATTGCTTCCATCTCTTCGTTTTTAACTCCGGTCGTCTGCTTCTTCTTTTTTGGCCCTTTTTTAGTTTGCTGGTACAGTGGTGTTCGTGTTGCCCTCGCCTTTTTAGCGAACGTTTCTAATCTGTTTTTTAAAAACATTGCAAATTTTTGCCGAGATTGCCCAAATGATATAACATTTTTAGGAGGGAAAATTTACTAAATGGAAGAGCTGCGAGAAACTAATTAAAAAATTTTTAATTAACGAGTTAGGTTGCAGACAACAAAAACAGGCCGTTTAGCTGAAAACATTACCGCTACGAACGATGTGATGATGGAGCGTCTTAGAAACTTCAGTGCGCCACTGGTCACTGCAATTTTTTTCGCCCTTTTCTTTTACCCTGTCGTGTGTTGAATGTAGATTAGTTGTCTTTTCCTTCATTCAGCCATTCTTTCCACTCTTTCTGAATGCTGCCATTATATTAAACCCTTCTAATGTTTTGACTTTTCTTTTCCCGCGTCTATTATTTGTTGTATCAATTTTTTTCTTAGTGTCCTCTACTTTTTTGTGATTTTTTGCTTTCCATGTCCTTCTCACTGACTTATTAGGATTTATCCTTGCCAAGTAACTGTACTGCCTTAGTTGCTTCCTTTTTTATTTTATTTTTCTGTCCACCCCTTGTTAATTTGTTGGCGACTTTATTCCATCTTGTCCTACTAGCAGTTTTCTTTAGATGTTTCATTTTTATTGCATGTCTTTTCAATGTGTTTCTTCTGTATCGTCTAATTTTCACTTGCATAAATTAGTGTTGATGAGATTATGGCATCATGTATTTTTATTTTGGTTTTGTTATTCAATTTCTTTTTCCCGATATTCTCGTTAGTACATAGTACAATTTGTTTGATTTTCTCGCCCTATTTGTTAATTTTTGTACATCTAGGTTTCCAACGTTTATTATTATACTTCCTAGGTAATCGCACGTCGTTAATGTCTCAAGGTTTGTGTCTTTCCATTTTATCCAGTTCTTTCTCATTTATAATCACTATTTTTAATTTGTGTGTGTTTATTATTTTCTCTTCGGCCCATATATCCGTTAATATTTGCATCTCTCCTTTTGACTTCGTTATAAGTACGACATCATCTGCGCATATTAATGTGTACATTAGTGCGTCTAGCCTTTGACATTCTATTATAGTTTGTAGGTATTTCGCTTACCAGCTTACTCAATACTATTATAAATAGCAGAGGACTGAGCTTGTCGCCTTGTTTAATTTTTTTCCATTCAATCTCTTCTGATACCCTCCCTGCTATCCATACTTTTCTTTAATTTTTGGAAGTGCTGCACAATTTGAATAAATCGGTTTGGAATATTAATTTCTTTCAAGCAGTTCGACATCACCTCTCTCTTTATTGAGTCGAATGCTGCTCTTAGGTAGATGAACGTCAGATAATCTCTTCTCTGCTTTCTAGACTTTCTATCAGGCTTTTTATTATACAAATATATTTTCCTTGGTTTGCCTTCCCGGCATAAATGTTGCCTGTTCTTCTATTTCCTTTTCTACTAGTTATCTTACTCTTTCTCTATAATTTTTGTATTTATCTTGAAACTTGTAGTATATATGTGATAGGCAGATGGCTTTATAGATGTCATGCTTTACTTGTTCTCCTTTCTTGTGAATTGGTGCCACTAAGCTCTTTTCCCAGTCTGACGGGATTTATGTTGCTTTCCATGCCCTCCTGCAAAGTTTCCAGAACCAGTCTATACCTTTTCTCGTAAATATTAAAACAATTACGGATCTATTTTGTTTTCTCCTGCTTTTCCTGCTTTTTATATTTCTTATCGCTTCTATTACTTCGTCCAGTCTGAAGTTTTCTATATCTAATCATTCTTCGTCTTGGTCTTTGTTTTGTTCATTTTCTTCTATTGTATTGTTAAATTGATCTTAATATTGCTTTTACGCCTCTAAATTATTTTTCTGTAAGTTATTTTCCTTGTCTTTTACTCCACGATTGTTTTTCTTTTCTCTCCTTTCATTACTCTTACTCTAGCCCAAAATCCTTTGTTATTAGTTATGTGGTGTTCCTGCAGTTCATTTCTAAAGTCTTCCCAGCTTTTTCTTTTTGCTTCTTTGGTCATTGTCCTGACTTGTTTCTTCATTTTATTGTATTTTTCTTTATCTTGTTCGTTTTTAGTTTTGAGATGCCTTTTTCAGATCTTATTTTTTTATTCCGCCAATTGGTTCTTTTTTTGTTTAGTGTTACATTTTATTTTACAGACTTTTCTTCTTCTTCCTCTATTGTGTCTTTAAAGATGGCCCATCTTTCTTCCACTGACCATTATTTTTTCAGTTTCCTTAATATTTTCAGTTTCTGTCGGTTTCTCCCTATATTTTGTTTCAATATCTTCTTTTTGGATTTATTTATATTTATTTTATAGCGAGAAAGCTCAAAGGAACAGATATATGGATTGATGAAGATTATACCAAGGAGGTAATAGAGGAAAGAAAAATGTTAATCCCACATATGAAAGAAGCAAGGAATAAAGGATATAGAGCACAGCTAAAATATAATAAATTGATAATCAATGATGAAATATACAGAGCAAATGATCTTACAAATAAAGAAGAACTGATAAAGGAAGATAGGACTGAAAACACATCAATAAAAAGGACTACAACAAAGAGATCACCGGAGGAACAAATTTCGAGGAACAATTAAGAAAAATAACCCGAACAGGTCAAAAAACTAGTACGTGCAGATAAGCAGGGGATGACGGTAACGAAACTGGCAATGGACAAGGAAACGACATAAAGGATTGGAAACTTGGAGTATGGAATATAAGAAGTTTAACGAATAAAGAAGAAGAAGTTATATATGAGTTTAACAGAATAGGAACAGAAATACTGGTACTTGCAGAGACAAAAAAAAAGGAAAGGAGAAAAGATATTAACGGACGGACACAGACTAATATACTCGGAGTGAAAGAAAATGCAAGAGCGGCAGAAGGCGTGGGATGCATTATAAACAAGAATTGGGAAGATAAGATCACAAACTGGACAGGGTGGTCGGAAAGAATCCTCACGGTGGAATTAGAAATGCAAGAAAAAGAAAAATAACGTTAATTGCAGTCTACGGACCTGACGAAAACGAGAAAAAGGAAATAAAAGATAAATTTTGGGAGGATTTAGCATTAATAACAGAAAGAAGCAAAGGGAAAATATTTGTAGCAGGTGACTTCAACAGTAGAGTGGGAAGAGAAAAATAACACAGAAACGGTGATAGGAAAATTCGGCGAAGATAAAAGAAATAACAACGGAAACAGATTAATAGAATACTGCTCCCGTAATAACCTAATCATAACAAACTCATTCTTCCAGCACAAAAGATACACACAATTACAAGAGAGGTTAAAAGCAGAAATGAGAGATCTATATTAGAATACATACTAGTAGAAAAAATAACAGGCAGATGGTGAAAGATGTTAGAGTCAAAAGAGGAGCGGAGATATACAGCGACCACTACCTATTAACGGGAAAGATAAAGAGACCTGAAAATCAAAAACAAGCAATAAGAGAAGAATATGCAGTTCAGAAAGAAACAATACGTATTTATAAACTACAAGAAACAGAAATAGCAAAGAAATACGAGAACATAATAAGAAGAGAACTACTAGCAGATGAAGAAAAGCTAGAACAGATGAATGTGGAAGAGATGTGGAAGAAGATAAAGAACACTCTAATAAACGCAGCCAGATACGCATGTGGTGTAATTAAGACAAATAAGCATATGAAGAGAACCGCCTGGTGGAGTGAAGAAATAAAAGACCAAGTTAAACTAAAGAAGAAGAGGTGGGCAGAATATTTAATGAAAAAAGACAGAAGAGGCATATAAAACATACAAAGAACAACGTATAATAGTAAAACATATGGTAACAGATGCGAAAGAAAAACGTGGCAAGACTTTGGGAAAAAGTTAGAAAAAAAACAGCAGAGAGAACCAAAAACTATTCTATAAAGTTTTAAAAAACTTAAGGAAAGGGAAAACACCAGATAACACAGTAATAAAGGATAATAATGGAAAGGTACTGTCAAACCCAATAGATATAATGAACAGATGGAGGCAATACTTCCAAGAACTCCTACAGACCCAAGGCACGAATAATGAAGAAAATACACAGACAGAAGACAAACAACAGCATAGAAAACGAAGAAGAAGGTATAACAGAAGAAGAATTGACAACAGCACTAAAGAAAATTAAAATGGAAAGTCACCAGGACATGACAGAATCACTGGCGAAATGTTGAAAAAATGGGAAAACAAGGAACAAAGGCGCTCTTAAAATGTTTAACAAAATATGGAAAGAAGAGAGTATACCAAAAGATTGGGAAGTAGGACAGATAGTACCAATATTTAAGAAGGGAGATAGGAAAATATGTAACAACTATAGAGGCATAACGCTGCTGAGCATACCTTTAAAGCTGTTCGAACAAATAATTGAAGGTAAACTCCGAACTGTCATAGAACCAACACTAACAGAAGAACAGAGTGGTTTCCGTAAGGGTAGAAGCGTACAAGACCATATATTTACAGTGAAACAAATAATTACAAAAATACTTCAATACAACGAGAAAGCCGCCTTTGCATTTATCGACCTCGAGAAAGCTTTCGATAGAACACCCAGAGAGAGTATGGCAAAATTTAAGCAACAGAGGAATAAGCCCAAAAGTAACGAGAGTAATTAAAAGTCTGTACCAAAAGACAAGGAACTACGTGATAAACAATAACAGAACATCAGAGGAGTTTACTACAAATGAAGGTTTAAGGCAAGGAGGGTACTGAGTCCGGCATTATTTATCATCTTTATGGATGAAATAATACGAACATGTCACCAGAGGATCAGAGGGTTAAATGTAGGATATAGAAAATTACAACCTATATTTATACGAAACTGTGCATTTGCAGACGATATTATAGTAATGGCAGGAAGCGAAGAAGAACTACAACGAAACCTACTGATATGGAACGAAGAACTAACAAATAACGGTATGAAGATAAACGCCAATAAAACACAAGTGATGCTTATTGGGAAAGATCACCAGAAGATAAAGATGCAAATAAATGGAAGAAATTAAACAGATAAAACAGTTCAAGTATCTAGGGGTCACTATAGATAATAACGGAAGACAGGAAATAGACATATCTGAAAGGATAGAGAAATGTAATAAACTATATTACGCAATGAACGCAAATTTTATAAACAAAAGAAGTGACACAAAAACCAAACTTACGGTGTATAAAACAATCTTCAGGCCTATTATGACTTATGGATGCGAATCATGGGTATTGACACAAAAATGAAACTAAGATTAGAAGCCACAGAAATGAAATACTTAAGAAGAGTGAAAGGCGTCTCCTTGAGGGATAAAATCAGAAGCAGTCAGATTAGAGCAGAATTAGAAATTAACCCAGTAACAAGCTTCATTGAACAAAGACAATTAGCGTGGTGGGGCCATTTACAGCGGATGGATCAAGATAGACAAGTCAAACGAATATGGGAAACGAAGAAAGTAGGCAAAAGAAAGGGAAGACCACAGGAAACATGGGATAACACTATAGGAAAAATACTAACAAGGAAAGGAAAAACAGTGGAGGAGGCGAAAGCAATGACAAACAACAGAAAAGAATGGAATAAATTTGTTCATAACACAGACAATCCAGTTTAATTCAGTTTAATTAAGTTAAGAATGTAGATAAGTATTGTATAATGTACATACAAGCCAACACCAATAAGGTAAATGGCTTTTGATTATATATATATATATATATATATATATATATATATATATATATATATATATTTATTTTATAGTATTTTAGTCTTTTTCTTGTACTTATGATATTGCCTTCATCTGGAATTAAACATTTCGAAAAGCACCATGACGTGGATCTTAACAAAATATTTGTATCTGCACCTATTTAACATTCAGTTAGTTCAGTAATGAAAGCTAGACGATCATTTGGTACGTCAGATGTGTGCCGACTGGGTAGTAGAGAATCAAGAAGTTGATGGCAATTTTTCTAAAAAACAGTCTTTAGCGACGAAGCGAATTTTCACTTTGGAAGGTATGTTAATGAGCAAAATTGTTGTCGCATTTTGGGCATAGAAAATTCTCTGGTCATTAAAGAACACCCTACGCAGAAAGAATAATAAATTGGTGTCGATTTCATGATTGTAGAGTGATAATAAGATAATAGTAGATTTGTTGGGCCTTACTTGGACAACATGGATTTGGATGACTTTCGGTTTTAATAGAACGGTGCCGCCTGTCATACGACGCGTGAAACAATCTATTTGTTGGAGCATAAATTTAATGGGCGACTTATCTCCCAAAACAGCAAAGCTAACTGGCCACCAAGATTTTGCGATGTCACACCGTGTGATTTTTTCCTCTGGGGATTTTTGAAGATCAAAGTTTATGCTCCAACAATGTGAATGTCTTCTAACTTAAAGGCGAAATTATTAAGAGTTTTTGTAGGAATTATGTTATGCAAAAAAGTAATCGAGAATTTTGTGAAAGTATCACATATTCCATTTCATTCATATCCCACATTTAATTGCAATATTTACCTTTAAAATAATATTATAACATAATATAATAACGATTTGGACAAGGCAGGTGGACCACAGTTGCTCGTCATGTAAGATAGAGAGAAAAAATCAACATTTTTTCTGATTGGTGTAAATTAAAAGAAAACCATAATAATGAAGTTCCGATTAGTTACAATTTGTTGGTAAAACACCATATTTTAATAATGTGTGTGTATAAATAAGGGTAAATTTCATCTTGTATCAGAGTGGTAAACAACGAGCCGATAGTTTATTTATTCTGAATATTGAAACATTTTGATGGAAGCGACCGCGATTGTGCGGATTGGCCGGCAGACGCACACGTTAATAACGCTACCACGTCCGGAACTAAATTGTGCTCCGGAAAATCCACTGCAAAGTATTCCGCGTGTGACCACAATTCGAAAGCAATTTCCGGTGTATTGATTTGGAGAAGACAGATATTTATTGCCCATCCCTACGCTGCACCGTGTGAGCGCGCTGACAGATTGTAGCCGTCACAGCGGACATTTAAGTGCCGGGAAGATACTGCCCTATGGCGTCGTTAATTATAGCAAACATCCAAACGCAAGGAAAAATATATTGATATAAATAAACTGTCCAATTAATCTCGAAAAAGGACGGCAGGCAGTAACAGTAACAAGTAATCACCCACGCTCCTTTATGTTTTGTTGTGATAACATTTAAGGCGGTTGCTTATTTTATCTTTGCTCTCAGCCTACGACATCGCCACAATTCTGCTTAATTAAAGAGCCTTTAAAATAAACTTTCAATTTTGTTCTTGTTTTTTTATGAAAAATTTTATTAACTGTATAAGCCGACCTAAACCTGATAAGCGCATTTTCGTAGTGAAATTTCAATGCTAGTGTAATGTTGCCTGCAAATTTTCATCTGCCTTCCCTTAAATTTTTGCAAGGTGGGAACGTAAAACAATTTATTTACATATGACAACAGTGGGATAAGCCGGTGCGGCGACCTTATAAAAGTAAGATATGCAAACCGATACTAAAGATAGGCAACCACATGTACGCTCAGACACGCCACATTTCATATCAGCTCTCTTCGTTTACTTTGGATTTAAATATATAGTAGATGTTTTGTTGTTAGCATTATAATAGTTCTGGTAGATCAGATTCCTTATATTCATAAGTAATATTGTAAATTTGGATTATTGTTAACTAGAGATAATTCTACAACGCCTATATAAGAGAATTTAAACAATATTATATTGTCAAAACTCATATTTCGCTTTAATTTTAACATTATATATTTATAACTGGCCTGCTTAACTAACAAGTAAACGTGTTTGGTATTATATATTATTAGAAGGTGAATCAGAATTTTCAGATAAAAACCAGAGAGTGGCGCATTCCATCGTTTCATCATATGGTAGAGAGCAATAAAAAAGGAAGTTGATTTACTTACGTGTGTGTATCCAGCTTCGTTGTTAATTACATTTTCAATTTGTTTTGGAATGTGTGGACTGGTTTTGACAAGTAGTTTTATAATAGAGATTACCATTTATCTTAAATTCTTTTGAACGATTGTTCCCTTGTTTTCGATTTTGGTTCTTTAAATCCTGGTTATTGTAATACACTCCATACAGGTTCAATAATATTGAGATCTAGACTATTTTTCACTACAAAAACCTATGGTCTAAAAAGGAAACATTTTATTGATTTTGGCGATTACTGACTTGATGTTCTGTAGCAAGTCTTTGTTTGTAAATTAAATTATTATTATCAATAGGTTATAAGTATATGGGTAAGATTTTTGACTTTTTTTGTTATGGGGACTGAGATATAATTCTGTCATTCCATTTACAGTTGTTCCGTCTGCAAACATGATGTAAAGGGGCTTCTTAGGGACACTATGGTAAATTAGTTTTGTATTTGTTGTCCTAATTTTTGTGACTTGCTTATTAGGGTTGAGATTCTATGTAACTGGCGATTCGTCGGTTTAGAGAAAGTTTTCCCTGAGTTTTCGCCCTAATCTACCTTGATGGCAATAACCTTGTTTTTAATGTGAAAGGCAAAGTTAAATCAATCTATTCTTGATGTTTTTGTCGATCAATAGTAGTTTTTTACATAATTATAAATCGTAGATTTTGATATTGTTTTCGACTGATTCTTGAATTCTTGGCACACGTTTAGTTCTGGTGCACTATCTGATCGAAGCAGCGAGTGCGTCCCTCATTTGCTTTGTAATTAATTTTTTGGTGTTCGGCGATAATTTTGAATTAACTTTTGTACTGTATTGATGGTCATAACTGTTCCTCTTTGACCAATTTTTCATCGTACGTTTTGAAACTTTCAATCCTTTAGCGATCTTCCTTATTGGCCATCTCTGATTTCTTAAGGTTTGAATTTGGATTTGCTTTACTTTTTTTTAGACTCCTCTCTCTCTCTCTCTCTCTCTCTCTCTCTCTATATATATATATATATATATATATATATATATATATATATATATATATATATATATACGATTTTTTGACATTCCTTTTTCTGTCTTGCTTTTTCTTTCCATCTTGTGACTTAGGTCTCTTTCAACTTTGTTCATCCATGTTGGCCTTGGTCTTCCTCTTCTACTGGATCCACCTAATTTGTTTTCGAGAACTTTTTTGGAAGGCGTTCTTCAGACATCCTCATCACATGTCCTATCCATCTTAGTCTCTTGGCTTTTATTTCTCTTATTAGGTCCGGTTCGGCATACAACTCTCTTACTTCTCGATTTGTTCTTCTTCCCCATGTGTCTTCTACTTTCTTTCCTCCGTAGATTTTTCTCAATACTTTCCCACATTCCTAGCCTCTGTTGATTTGCTTTTGATAGTGTTCATACTTCACTCCCGTATAAAACTATTGGTCTTATTATGGTGTTATAAATTCGCACTTTTAATCTTCTCGACACTACTTTACTTTTAAGCACTTCATTTAGCGCAAACACACACTTGTTTCCAGTCATTATTCTTGCTTCTATCTCATTCGTTACTGTCGGTGTTCTCGTGACAATTGTTCCTAGATAGGAAAAATTTGCTACTTCTTTAAATTTATACGTTTTTTCGCCTGTCCTTAATTCAAAACACTTATTTGTTTCAAAATCATCGTTACTTCATCTCATGTATTTTGTCTTCCGTTAATTTATTCTTAGACCCATTCTTTGGGCTGCTTTCTTCAAGCGCCTTATCACCTCCTCCAGTTCTGCTCTACTTCTTGTTAGCAGAGCAATGTCGTCTGAAAATGCTAAACATTTTGATATACTAAGCCTGATCGATGTATGCCGCTTTCTCTAATAACCCTTTCTAGTGCTATATTAAATAGAACACCCGAAAGTGGGTCTCCTTGCCTTAGTCCTTAATCAAATCTTGTTAAATCTCCTTCCATTTTTACTCTGTTTTCCGTTTTCGTTAATGTCATTTTCACTAGTGTAATTATTTTCCCTGGTATGCCTGTTTCAATCATTGCTTGTCACAGTTGATTTCGGTTAATGCTGTCATACGCTTGTTGGAAGTCCATACATAACACATATGTGCTTAATTTATGCTCGTAACTTTCGGCCTGTATTTTTCTCAATATAAAGAGTTGGTCTGTTACCGATCTACCTTTTCACAATCAGCATTGGTACTCTCCCAAGGTTTGTTCTACTGTATTTACTATTCTGCTCTTGATGTATGTGGCTAGAATTTTGTATGCAATGTTTAAAAGTGCTATTCCTCTATAGCTTTCTCTGTCCAAGATTTCGGTATTTTTTCTTCCTTCCATATTTATTGTATTAGGGTGTGTATTATTCGATGTAATTCCTCTCTTCCATATTTTATTAATTCGGCTTGTATGTCATTGCCTCCTTGACTTTTATTGTTTTTCAATTCCCTTATTACAGTTATTATTTCGTCTAGTACGGGTGATTTCTCTCCCAAGTTATTCTCTTGTTTTAGATCTAATAATTCCTGATTATTCTCTATATCAATATTATCTTCTAAACTTTTGTTTAGTAATTCCTCAAAATACTGGGCCAGAGATACAGCTGTTGGTATTTAACCTAGTGCAATTTTTGTTTCGTGTGTTGGTACAGCGTTTGCTATGAGCGTATTTAATTTAACGATTATCAACAATAGTGTGTTATTGTTGACATTGAATGTTTTCAACTGACAAACATAAACATTGTGATTTGTGGGCCAAGTGTACTGAACTGTAATGCTTAAACATGCCGCACACATGCTGAGTATGCCGATATAGTATTTGTGTATGGGTTTTGTAATGGAAACGCTGCTGCTGCTGCTTGTAGAGAATACGGGGGACGATTTCCTAACCGCAGACGACCAGATTCCAGAGTGTTTACTCGTGTTTTCAATACACTGCGTGACACTGGTGCAGTACCCAGCCGTCATATTTCATCAGAACGTGCAAATGAACAGACTGTGGATAAAGTAGAAGATATTATGCAGTCGGTAGAACGTAGTCCTTCAACAAACACATGTAAAATTTTTGCAGGTATCGGTGTTCCACATACAGGTGTATGGCGAACATTACTTAGGCACGGACTCCATCCGTATCATTTACAACTCATTCATCACCTTCGAGCAGGAGACAAAGATAGAGGATTGAAATTTTGTCGTTGGATAATTCCATTTGTATATTCACTGATGAAGCCATCTTCACTCGTGACGGTATCAATAACACTCGTAATGTACATCACTGGTCTGAAGAAAACTCACATGCCATTATGAAGACACATTTTCAAGAACACTCCTCTGTAAATGTGTGGTGTGATTTGATAGACAATCAGTTTATTGGGCCCGTTGTGTTACCACATCGTCTTACAGAGCCCCGTTATCTACACTTTCTTGAAAATGAACTTTCAGCATTATTGGAAGAGATTCCTTTGGCTACAAGAATGCGTATGTTCTTCCAACATGACGGGGCTCCTACATATTCTAGTGGTCTGGTGACACAACATCTTAACCTAACATTCCCCGAAAGATGGATCAGTAGATATGGATTTTTGCCTATGGGGATGGTTGAAAGGCGTATTCTACAAATCAAAAGTCAACACAAGAGACGATTTGATCGTTCGGATTATGTATGGTGCAGCCCTCATCAAAGAACGCCAAGACGACCTCCAAAGAGCTACACGTGGTGTTATCAAGAGAAGTGAAAAGTGCATTAAAGTTGGTAGCGGAATTTTTGAAAATCTACTTTGAACGTCCTCATGTAACAGCTGTACGTCTGGATTCATTAAAAATTGGACACGTTGTATGGAATTTTTTATTGCAATTCGTCTATACTGCCACCCCCTAAAATATTTACTATTCCTCCAGAAACACCTTGTATATATCCATGCTAGTCAGGAACCTTCTCTAAAATTAATTCAAAACGTCAATTCCAGAAGGATACTTTATCTAGGATAATACGTGACAAAGCGCTATGTATAAAGTTGTGTCAAAATCGACCAGGGATCGTTAACCAATACCAGGGTACATAAGATTCCTAACTACCCTGTAAGAGACTTAGCTATTCCGGCTCTTAAAAGGGGTTAACTTTGCTGTTATCTGAAATTGTGTTCCCAAATAGGATCTTCCATTTACTTTCTTCCTAAAAACATGGCAAATAAAACTAGGTAAGCCAACTAACCAAAATGCTACGTACAAACGTGTTACCAAAACCAAATATGAAAGCCTCCAAATTACATGCCTTAAAAGCTCTAAAACAAAAGTATGACATTCCAATTTACAAGCAAATAAGGCCAATACTACAGTGATCCTAAATACAGCAAACTACATCGGTAAAATGCAAAATTTACTTGAATCTTGCGACTATCGCCTCCTACCACCTATCTCAAAAAGAAAACCAAACTCTTATTACTAATCCGAATCTACCACATGATACCAAAAACTTCTCATATCCTGAGAAAAATTCTCCAGAATTCCTAAATTGTACAGTTTCTCAAAAATCCATTAAAAACATTTCTAAGCTAAATAACTTGCCAAAACTCTTCAGCCTATTACAGAACAAGCGTCATCCTACTTCCAAAGCTCCTATTTTTTCCAAGAAATGGTCAAAACCTTTCTTATTTGATATTGTCTCTTTGTTTATCAATATCCAAAGCCACGATACTCTATAGCTTTAATTATAAACAATCATATATTTTTCTTAATTAATTGTTACCTATCCAACACATATTTTATCTTTCAAAATAAACCGTCTAACTAATAGTGCTCCCATGGGTTTTCCACTTTCACCTGATATAAGAAATCTTCTCATAACCGATTTAGAAGAAAGGCGCTGATCTTATTTTACTTTGAACTTCCTGTAGAATACGATATGTCGATTATATTTTTATTATCTGTCCTTACGCACGAGGTACGATTCGCAAATTTATTTTTAACTAAACCAAGTTCATAGTAATATCAAATTCACCATGCAAAACTGAACAAAATAATTTCATTTCATTCCTCGATACCCTAACAAAGAATTCTTTAAATAACGGCTTTTATTATACTGTCTATAAAAACCCCATTCATAATAAACGCTACCTAAATTCATTTGGCCACAAAATTCCTCGTCATCAGATCCATCAGACTTTCCAACAGAACTCAAAACCATTACTACCACTATACTGCAAAGTGGGTATTTCAATAAAATCTTGTCCTATATAATCTGAAATATCAACTCCCAATTCCCAAATTGTCCTGACAAACAAAAAGTGTTTTTACCATACATCAGAGCCATTAACGATAAAATAAGCTGCATACTAATGAGGCAAAACATACGTAGGACTCTCGCGACCAATAGCCAGATAGCTGATTTTATTCGTTTAGCAAAAAATCATTGCCTCAACTAATCGGCAAATATCCAGCTATTGAGCATTCTCTGGTCGTAAAGAAAGACGGTGGTTCGGTAATTGTGAAAAATAATAAAGAAAAAACCCACAAAATTAACTTTCACTAGGCAAAAACAATTGCTTCCATTTTCATCGCACCAGCAGGATTATTTGCGAGGAAATTGAAATAGAAAAAACGCTCACAATGCCTGAAAACAAAAGATGATAGCCAGCGTTCACCCATCATATGGAAATTTCTCTTTACTTCCCACCATGAATTACCCCTAAAGCAACAAACTTTTCCCAACCCAATGCATCACCCACCAAACAACATTCTCGCCAAACGTTCAGTTCCAGGTCCATAAATAGCAAAGCAGAACACATCAAACATCAGTTCGGTAGAAGTTTTTTTGTAGAAGGAATGGATGATAACCAAATTAATCCAGAAGAACAGGTATAAAACATCATCTTATTTCACTGAAATGAAAGGCATTGACCCTCCTTTCGCTCATCCCACCGTCATTGCGTCCCTCATTTGCTTTAACGAGCCTCCTCCCCCACCAATATATTTCTTTTTTCCATCCTCTTTCTCCTTTCCCCAATTTCTTTCCCATCACCTCTGCATAGTAACAGTCCACGTGAATGGTTTCTTTACCTTTTCAGTTCTTCTTGCTAGCTGGTGATCTACATTCCTGGAGAGTTGCATGTAATAAGTGTAGGTTTTCATCTATTATAAAAATAAAATGTAGTTCGGTTTTAGAAGACTATATTGTACTTACAATAATAGTGGTCAGTCGACATCATGCCAAAGTGTTTTATATGTGATGCAAGTTTGGAAAAGCATAATAATAGTACAACTGTGGTCAAAGAGTAAGGGCTAAGTTTACGCCAATCAAGTTTGAAGACGAAGGACAGTAAGAACAAATTTTGTTGAAGCTTAATGCATGTAAAAGATGTTATACCAATTAAAGGATGATAGAAGCTCACTTACTCAGGCTTGAGGAAAGTACTTTACAGCCACAAACAACAAGATCAAAAAAATGTGTTTAATTTTAAAGACCCATTGTTTACTATGTTCTCAAGAAGTAAAATTGGAATTTCTTGCTAAATATCCTAATGATAAAAAACATAAAGTGCACTGCATCCGCCAGCTAGAAACCAGTAAATCAATTTTGCTCGTAAAAGAGGCAATAAGTGGGGTGCTGCTGTCATCACTCATATCTCCAATGTTTCAGATTTAGTTGCAGCGGATGCGCAGTACTACAACATTTATGAATGTATTGAGAAAAATTCAGATGATTATCAATTTTCTCTCACTGATTTGATAGGTAAAATTTAAGGTGATTATCTTTCTCACATACAACCTGTTAAAGCACAGATGTTGGAGAAGTATGGTGATGGTATAATAATATTCATTTCTTCTAAGCCACCGATTGTGCATTTCGTGGCTCAGGGATCAAAATATTGGGATACTCTTGATACAGCAATCGTAAAAGCTTAGAAGAAGGAAGCCGCGTGGTTGATGAAACTGGTGCGATTGTGGTCTTTGTTTTTCAGTTTTTCTTTTACATTAGATGGATATCGCACTTTTTATGCCATGGGAGATATTTATTGTATTACTCTATCAAGTACTGTAGCAGCAGTCAAAAAATTGAGCGCATGACCACAAATCCCGCAGCTGCTGTTGTAGAAAAAATTGATGCAGTTGATTTGAAGACATAACAGGGGAGATAGCAAAGGTTTATTATGTATTGAAGTGCAAAACCTTGGAGCTACGTTTATTTTTTTATCAACATAACACCATCTCCTTCACTATTGTTTTGGATGTATAGCAAATAGAGGTGACCTGACTTACCGAAATACAAGGGTTTTATGGCGCAAGTAACGTCTCATCTCCCTTTCAAGCGAACTCGCGTTGCCTGTTTATTATTTCTGAAAGTCCCACCATCAGATTACGATACTATTTTCACTTTCTATCATGTGCTTCTGAAAAGAGCAGATGTTTCAACCACTTTTAATCAGCCTGTTTACATTAAGAAAAGGGCGATTGCCTT
Source organism: Sinelater perroti (assembly GCA_036346155.1). Taxonomy (NCBI): domain Eukaryota; kingdom Metazoa; phylum Arthropoda; class Insecta; order Coleoptera; family Elateridae; genus Sinelater; species Sinelater perroti. Next base: position 1,346,456 of record JARFIY010000016.1, on the reverse strand, counting down.
GGAAAATTTAAAGGTCAGACTAAGAAGCTTGCACCTCTTGAGATCCTTCACTCAATAAGATTATCGCTGCACATGCATATGTCAGAACATTAAGAGCACACTTCCTGACTCAATTTACAATTGCAACTCTAATCTTAAAATTAATGGGTTTTATAACTAAACTGATGACTACTGTTGTTCCCAACATTGACAGTCCACAGGTGTTGATTACATATTAGAACACATGTTTCCAGGAGTTAACCGTTACATTTGATGGTTTTTGTGTTTGTAGTATATTTGAGCTAACTGTAGTTATTACCGATATATAATCAGAGCTCAGATTGAGGTTGGATTTAACACCCACACACCCTTGAGTAAGGCCTTTTGTAATATAGAAGTCAAAAAGATCCGGTAACTTTTCTAGGGTTGTAGGCCATAAATGGGTGAGAAGGTAGATAGATAACTTAGCTGTAGCAGGTGTTGTGATCTGTGAACACCAAATCATGTTTTTTTGAGTTGAAGTCTCCTCCAGTCAAAAACCTGTTTCTAAATGTGTTGAAGTGGGCAGTCATATTCTGTTTGTTTGGACTACACTTGTCGCTTGTATGTCGTTTTCTTGGTGCTTCTGTATTTCATAATATTTGAAGTGATTTTTGATTCATATTGCTGTGCCTCCCTTTGCAATCCTGTGGGCATCTAGATGTGGGGTGTGGTATAAGGTAAAGTTGGATATATTAATATTCATATTACCTGAAAAGTGTGTTTCAGTCTCTAGCAGAATGTCATTTTTATTATAAGTCAGAGAAGTTTCAACTTGTTTTGTTTTTGTTGTATTAAGAGACATGTCAAGTTATCTATCTTGTCATTTAATCTCTTTATTTCAGTTGTTAGTTGGCTTATTGTTTCTTGCTGGTTTGCTGTTTTAGGAATAAGATTATTTTATTATCTTGTTCTGTTAATGGCTCCAACACAGCACTGTTGGTGTTTGCATTCCCATTAATTATTTGGTTGTATGATAAGTATTTTATTTTGTTTTGATGCACTGCGTAAGCTTAGTTTTTTTATGAGTTCCTTAAACAGTATTACCGCGTTTAATAAGGGCTTCATATTAAATATTTCTGTATTGTTTGATTTTTTTCTTCAAATTAATTACAAATAGATTTCTTAGAATTGGCTTGTCTTTCTATATATAAATGTTTGTAATTGCTACTAGTGAGTGTCCGGATTCTACCAGCGCATTTCGGATTTTTTGTGTTCAGTGGTGTGGTGTATGTTTCGCAGTACTACTCTGAACTTCTTGTCTTCATCTAAAGTGTACGTGTGCCTGATAACTTGTTATTGTCCAATATCTTTTTAATTGTTTTGCAGTGTTGAATTGTGTTTACTTGTAGTTTTATTTTCTTCTCTCCATTATCTGATAATTGTAGCCTTTTTGACGATGGCCGAGTTTAGCAAGATGAGAAGCGGTTGAATTTTATCTACGAAGTGTATGGTGAATGATGGGACGTTTACCTTATTTTTTGTATTTGAAGTGGTCGTATTGCTACCATCTTCTTTTTGTTGCGTAAGAGGTTGTTACTTATTTTGCAATTTAACTTCTGAGGTCTGTTTTGTTTGTTCTTTTTTTGGACTGTTGTTACGGCGTTTTCTTTTGTTTCGCGCCATCACTACTTAAAAGTCATTCGGTCTATGTATTTCAGGATCTTCACTGGTGATAGACTGGCTATCATTTATTCCTGCTAGATTAGTACTTTGTGAAGTGGTTGAGTTAACAATAAGATGCTGTTTATCATTATGTGGCTGCATTTGATAAGTTGTCTGTTGTAAAGGTGCGTACGATTGCATGTTTGGATTAAATCGGTTGCGTTTCCTGGTAATCCCTACGTGTGCAGTGGCTAGTTTGGGTAAGCATATTGTGTTTAAATACATTAGCATTAATTAGTGCATTTTGAATATGTTGGTATGCAGGCGCTAGTAGATACTGATATTGAGCTGTGTTTGTTTGCAGTTGTTGATTTGTTTGCAAATTTTAAATTAACTTATAATCTTTATGGAATATTCTTTCTTAGTGCTTGCTGGTGCGCGGCGCACTGCGAGACAATGGATAATACTGACCTTATGCTTGAACTTTGTTATCACAAGACTTATAAAGTTAAATAATATATTAGCTAAGCTGGAACTAATGAACCTTACTGCAAGGAATTCAAGCCACAGCTGTTAGGTTTTTTGATTTTTTTGCCGCCTTTCATAATGAATGACGGTCTGGTCTTAGTTTAGCGACATAGTGTTGAAACGTATCATTTCGGTCTTCTTGTAGAGCTGTATATAATGCATGTATTAGCCTATTTAACATCGTTTTATCTTCAGGGTATCTCATTCTTTGCCACTTGCTACGGGCCTTAAATTTTTTCTGGACAAGCTTAATGGTACCTTGTGTTGTTCTAGTAAAAATTTACTCCTTTTTGGAGTTCATTGCCATGGCGCTTCCTGTAGTACTTTGGTAACATCTTAAACCACGTTCTCAATTTTGTGAGGTTCTTTTTTACGAAAACTTAACTTGATGTTTTTATTAATGAACTGCTGAAATAGTTCCCAGTTGGTTTGCTTGGAGCCAGATGCAACAGTGCACCTTTTCAGATAACATCAATCCTTAACGTTATTATAATAGCACTGTGATTAGAGTTTAGACCACGATTTGACTCTATTTGACTGTATTTTTTGGATATTTCTTTTACTTACTTACTTACTTCCTCTTCTCCCATCGTACCTCACGGTGTCGGGGTTTTGAGCCATTGTTTAAATGAGTGTCTATCCCTTGCAAGGGTTTGGATTTGTGTTAGGGTCTGTCTTCTTTCTCTTGCTGATTCGTTGAGGTTGTCTTCCCACTTTCGCTTGGGTCTTCCTCTATCTCTCCTTCCATCACAACTCATTTCAAAAACGGTTTTTGGGTATCGTTCATTGCTCATTCTCACCGGGTGTCCATACCATTGTAGCTGTTTGGTTTTTATTTCTTCTACCAACGTTATGATTTCTAGTTCATGGATCTGTTACGGAACCTATCTCTTTTTGTTTTGCCCACTATCCGCCTTAGATACCTCATCTCTGCGGTTGTTATTTTGGATTTATGTTTGTCTGTTATCGCCCATGTCTCGGAAGCGTATAGAAGTGTAGGGGTATATATTGTTTTATATAAGTACATTTTTGCTTTTATATCTATTTCTTTTTCCCCTATCCATGTGTTGTTTACTTGATAGTATATCCTATTTCCTTTGTTTATTCTGCGTTTTATTTCTTGGTCTATTCTTCCGTCCTTACTGATTAGTACTCCTAGGTATTCGTATGTTTGTACTGTTTGTATCTGTTTTCCGTCTATTTGTATATCTATTTCTTCTTCGTTTTCCTGTTTTGTGACATGCATTACTTTTGTTTTTTCTATATTAATGGTCATCCCACTTTCTTCTAGGTGTTTTTCCCATATGTTTATGTTTTGTTGTAGCTGATTTTTGTTCTTTGCCATGAGGAATATGTCGTCGGCATATATTAGGTCTTGTGTCTTTACTGGGATTAGGTTATGGTATCCTATGTGGGTGTTTCTTGTTTCTAATTTGCATTTTTTGTTTATGTAGTCCATGTATATCACGAATAGGAGAATAGGGCTTAGGCTGTCACCTTGTTTGATACCCCTTTCCATTTTAAATTCTTCCGATACTTGGTTATGTAATCTTGTTTTTCCAATTGCTTTACTATTCATGTTCCTTATTATTCTCCGCAGTTTTTGGGCTTACTTCTAGTTCTTCCAATGCTTTCCAAATGTATCTGTGTGATACCTGGTCAAAGGCTCCTTTTAGATCTAGGAAGAGTAAGTAGATGTCTTTTTTCTTCTCTAATAGCTTTTCAGTTATGGTTCTTACTGTGTATATATAGTCTTACGTATGTCTTCCTGGTCTAAACGCAGTTTGTTCTTCTTCTAGTTTGTCTTCTGTTTCATTTCTTAGTCTCTTTTTAACTATTCTTGTGTATATTTTTAGCGCTACTGAGGATAAGCATATAGCCCTATAGTTGTCTGTATTTGTGGTGTCTCCCTTTTTATGAATGGGTATTATTATGTTATTTTCCCAGTCCTTCGGGATCTGTTCTATGTTCCATGCTTGTTGTAGTATCTCTTTCATCCATTTAATTACGGTCGGGCCGCCTTTTTTTTAGCATTTCTGGAGCTATGTTATGTTCTCCTGCTGCCTTACCATTTTTTGTTTTCTTCAGGGCTTCTATTATTTCTTCTACGGTGTCTTGATTATCATTTCCTTCTTGAGGTTGTTCTTCTATCTGTATTTCTGTTTCTTCTTCTTTAGATCTTTTTGGGTAGTGGTCTTTCCATGTTTTTAGTATTTCTACCGCTCTTGTTTGTAGCATTCCTGTCTCATCCTTAATATTCCGCACTTTCGGTGCTCTGTTTCCCTTTAGGCGCTTAACTATATTCCAAAATTGTCTCTGGTTTTCTATATAGTTGTCTTCTATCTTTCTACCGAATTCCTCCCATGTGTCTTTCTTTACTTGTTTTACCGTGTCCTTTGCTTCGTTTCGCTTTACTAGGTAGTATCTTCTATTTTGTTCAGTTTTATTTATTATATATTTATTCCAGGCTTCTTTTTTGTTATTGATTTTGTTATTGACTTCTTCGTTCCACCATTTTGTTCGTTTATGTGCTGGGTCATGTTTTATTTCTTTTTCTCCACAGACTTCCTTTGCTGTTTTTGTTAGGGTATCTTTAAAAGCCTTCCATCGTTTGTTTATAGTCCACTGAATTCCTTCTTCGGCTTCTTGTATTTCCAAATTGTTTAGATCTCCAGTTAGTTTGTTTTCATATTTTTGTATTTTTTCTGGGTGTTCTAGTGTTTCCAGTTTGATCTTTGTATAGCTCTTCGTTCGTTCTTTAAGCGGTTTCCTAATATTTGTGTCGGCGATCACCAGTCTGTGTTTAGTATTTAGCTCCGCCCCTCTTATTACCTTTACATCATTCACTGCATATCTCATACTTCTCGTGTACGTGATGTAGTCTATCATATTTTTATGTCCTAGTTCTTCTGCTTCATATGTTACTTTGTGTATTATTTTGTGCTTAAAGCATGTATTTCCTATTAGTATTTGGTTAGTTATGCAGTAGTCTATCATTCGCTCGCCATTTTCATTTACTTCACCTTCTAGACCATGACCTCCCATTATTCCGTGTCCTTGTGTTATTTCTTATATGGGCATTCCAGTCCCCTATAATGAGTACGTGTCTATTTTCGTTTTTTATTTTCTCTATGGATCTTTGCAGGACTTCATAGAAGGATTCTTTATCTTGTACGGTGGCGTTTTCCATGGATGCGTATATTTGGATTATTCCGACCTTCTCTTGAAGTTGTAAGTTTATTGTTATAATTCTGGAATTTATGGCTTCCCATTGGTTTACTTTTGGTTTACTCTTTGCTGAGGAGTATTCCTACCCCTTCTGTTGTTATGTTTCCGACTGGCGTGCCCGTATATCTGAGCGTGTACCCTTTGTCCATGTTTTTCATTTAATTTCCTTTCTTTTAATTTCTGAGATTCCCAATATTTGAATCTTGTATTTCTCCATTTCATCTATATTTTCGCATTCTTTTCCTGTTAGAGATGTGATATTCCATGTTCCAAATCTTATCCGATTTTGCTCCTGTCGTCTTCGTTGTGACCGTCCTGTTCCGAGGCTCATATTACTTCTCTGAATATGTTTACAATGCGCGGGTGATTAGCCCAGCCGCATCGGCCCCGTTACCTCGGGACAACTGGTATCAGGTTATACTCCCCGATGCTGGATCGCCAGAGCCCCGTCTGTTATCTAGCAGGGTGTACGGGGCAAGTTATTTGCCACTCTTGCAGGTGGGGTTGGCATTTGGGTCCTAGGTGTTAGTGGACCCCTTACACCCCGGATATTTCTTTTGTAACGACAAAATCCATACGATCAAGAATCTTATTATGATTATGAATGCACTTAAAATATTTTTTCTCCGACCTTCACCCACATTTAACCTTGTATGCCTCCTTATTATAAATAATTTCTGGAAAAATGTGGCAGTTTAAGGTCAAGTCTAATCGATCCAAAGATTTTGGGAAAAAAATTAATGATTCCGTGCAGTCTCATCAGCTGCCACTAGGTGGCCACACCTTCAGGTGGGCACTCCCGTCACACCGCAGCCGTTACACCCCACAAGCAATAGGCTGGCCCCGATGTCAATCCCACAATCTTCAAAATATTCGACCAAAACTCGGGTTGCAAAACCGGTGGCCTGCAATTAAATAGATAAAATAAATTTAGGTACTGTACAATAGCAAACATACCTTCTTATCATCGTCCGCATCGGAAATGGTGAGTGAGGTGCAGAACTCTAGCTCAGTGTTCACCTGAGTCATCGAAAGCAGGTCAATGAGCATGTGAAGGTTCACATGCTCATTGACCACTGGTTTCCGAGTGAAACCACCGTCTTCCCGCCGTTCACATTGCTGCCTAATTGATCGCTTTCTATTGTAATAAATGGCATCGTGCTGGGCAGTTGCCAACGACCGCAAAGAACTGATGCTACTTTGGATGGAGCCTTTGGTGATCTGGTGAGGTACAGCAAGCTGGGAGGCCAGCAAGTTGAATGTCTCAGATGCTGTTTTGTGAGACACTTTATTGCGTACACAGGTAACAAGAAATGATTTGGGGACAGTAAGCTGGCGACGTTCCGACTTGGGTGCAGCTAAATCTGCTAATGAGTCTTTGCCGCTCTCTTCTTCCTTCTCATCATCGTCAGAAATGATCTCAGATAGATCAATTTGAGGCATAGCTTTATTTTGGTCCAGCAAATGTTCCAGCACCTTGCGTTTTCGATCTTGGTTGCGATTGAACTTATCACTCTTCGCATGGAGTTTCTGCGATCCAGTTGAATCAACGAAAGGGGATATGTGACGGAGCCGCTTGCCGCGCTGGTCGTCTAGAAACTCGACGTCACTATTCTCAATTAGCTTGATGCACATCACACAATTGCAGTCAGTTCCCGGCTTAGATTGGCAAAGAGCAATCTCAAGAGAGAACGACATGCGGCCTGGTGCTCCTGGATATTCGCTTTCCACTCGTCTGTCTTCTTCTTCGCCGCGTGCAAATGAAACCAGTGCGCCACTTGTTCCTCATAATGCTCGTATAGTCACTTGACTTTTACCTTGACGGCGTTCAGATTTTGGGCATAGATACTTACGCCCATTTCTCAATGATGGGCGCCTTATTTGGCCAATGTATAGACCAATTCGTTGATCGTCTTCGAGTTAGAGCAAGGTTGCTGGTGATAGTGAAACTTGTAGGAGCGTAGAATGTCGTTTTTTAAAGGTAGCTGAGTGGCTGGAAGCTCTGAAAAGTGGCCCAAAACCGGACACAAGGTCACCTTGCAAGTTAAATAGGTTTTGGGTGGCACTGGAGTGGCAGAATTGGATAAATAGTTATAGAAATTGGGTAAAAACGCGCGCAACAACCGCCCACACAGCAAATGTCTACTGTGCGTTGACAGTACAGTAATGTAGTGGGTGCGTGACCCATCTGGAGCGGCAGCGACCACCTGAAGGTGTGGCCACCTAGTGGCAACTGATGTGACTATTCGAAATTATTTTTTTTCAAAATTTTTGTATTTACCAGACTTGACCTTAAACTCATCAGATCAGATGTACTGTTGCACAATTTGTAGTAGGTTTTGACCTATGGTTGAAGTAAGTTTTGAACCTCACATCATATGTTTGGCATTCCATTCACAAACCACTAAAAAGTTTGGCCTAAGAGCAAGAAAAAGCTGTTGATTTTCATTAGCTAAAATTTGGTGCTCTGGTGGACTATATATTGCTGCGTTGTACATAGTCTGGGAAAATGTTTGTATTTTTATTACCGCACTTTGTATTTTATCTGTGATGTATGATGGCAAAGGTTAGTCTTTTAAAGCATTATGTGTAATAACAGAAGGCCCTGCAAGGATATATACGTTATAGTTTGGTATCTTAACGACTCTTCTGTTAATTCTTAGCGCTGCAGCCACTATTGCGCAAGTTTAATGATTAGTGTTAGCCTGGATAAAATCATGCGTTTTGGATGAGCAGTTGTATAAACATATTTTTAAACTCATTTAGAAATTTCTCTGTTATATCGCCGTTTGGTCCCGATAAACAGTGCAGCCTTTATAGATTGCTGGGTGTTATCGAATTCCCACACTTCACCCAATTAAACAGGTTCATGCAATCCGTTTTCCAGTGACCATAATCTTGACACCTGGTAGATTGTATTATCACTTTTTTGACTCGAGCAGATTCTACCTTAATTTTTGTATGTTGTAAGAACTGAAGATTGCAATTTTTTTTTTGTTTCTTTTTGACGTTAATACTATTTCTGTCCGAGTCCTTTTTCCTTCAACTCATTTGTTGGCGAAGGTGCTTAATTAGCTTTCTCTACGTCTCTAAAGTCTTTATCTTTACTTTGTTATTTGCTAAATATTTGTTTATTTGTTTTGTTTGTTGTGACCAGAGCCAAATCGTAGTCATCACCTTGCAATGTGTGACACCGTAGATATAGATTGGGGAGGTTTTGAATCTCTTGTATTTTTATTTCGTGATGTGATTGGTTCATTTTGGATTTCATTTATGTTTCTGTTTAGATTTGTAGATTATTTTATTTCATTTTTGCGTATACTAGTTCCTCGTGCGTTCTTTTCCTTTTATTAAAAACTTGCCTATTATGTTTCTTTGTTTTTGCTTGTTTTAGGGGATATTATTCATCCCCACTAATCACTACTTGATTTGTAGTTGCTTCTTTTATGTTTGTTTTTCTTTATAATTACTGCAATTTGCTTGAGATGTTGGCAGCTGATTTTGATATATTTGTGGGAATGGTGGACTTGCAGTAGGATAGGATACCTAATTTTGATGGTCGCATAATAGGTAGATTAAACATATTGTTTATCGGTCCTGGTGCATTCACATTTGAGGGCTTAGGGTCGTTGTCAAGCCCTGTTGGAAACAGGGGAGTTGTAAAATGTTTTAAATGTAGTTTTATCTCCGATTTTCCCTATCAGCAGCACTTCACTTGCACGTTAAAGATAACCCTATTCGAATTCAACTTTAAATTTAAGTCAAGTACGAGCAGTGAACCGGTTCGGATGACTTCCATGCGCTCTGTTAGCAGTGCGATACGCTTGATCTCAATGCTATTTATATTAAATCGAAAACCAATCACCTATTCAATTGATGCCTCAGTCGCATTTTGGAATCACGCCAGTATATAGCCAGGTAACACCCCAATCTTCTATTCCATATTTATGTAATAACCAACAATATATATCTAATATACAAATCCTGAATGTACTAATTCAGACTCCAATCCAAGCACCCAATATTACTACACCAATGCAAACAAATAGAGTGCCGGTTAATAACTCAACATATAATATGAGCATGTCTGATTAATGCAACTGATAATGAATCTTCTTTTACAACTCAAAATAATGAATGGCAAAGCCAAAGAGTGGGAGCCAGTAAAAGGCGAAGAAGATCAAATCACCCAATACAGAGCGATACAGAGCATGTCTTGCAAGATAACAGATACTCTGTCCTCTGTAATCTTAATGAAGATATTACTGACAACACAAATAATGCACAACAACAAACTAGGCTTGCTAAACCACCACCAATATTTGTACACGGTGTCACGGACTACAAGAAAATGATAAATGCACTAACAACTGTTGTAGAAGCAGAACAATACAAAACAAAAACATTGGCTGATAATGTAGTTAAAATAACCCCTAATACTGCTGACACATATCGTAAACCGATCACATTTATGAAAAACTCTAAAGTAATGTATCACACATACCAGATGAAGGAAAATAAAGCATATAGATGGGTAATCCGTAATCGACACCAAACTGTAACTACAGAAATAGCTGAGTCATTATAGGAGAAGGTATTCAAATTGAATAATTGCGGGTAAACGGGAGACCCCACACCGTTTACCCATAAAACTGCGGGTGGAGCTACTCTATCCCACATCCGTGGGTAACAGAGGCCGCCTGTAGTAATGATGTGGGGGAGAGGTTCACGCAAGTGACCTCGTCGGCAACTCGTCAAACGAGGCAGGAGAAATCCTGCCAACACGAGTACTATCGACGGAGTATTTGCTACATCGATTAGGCCCCAGGCCTACGTAGACGTTAGACCACATGACGTTATCCCGTTAAAACTGTTATGCAGGCCATCCGATCCCACACTTGTGGGCAAAGGACGCCGGTAGCAGTAGCGATATGTGGTAGAGGTTCGCCCAAGCGACCTCGACGGCTGCTCGTCCAACGTGGTGGAGGAAACTCTACCGACACAAGTGGGGCTGCGTTTCACTCTACGACGCAGACTCGTAAAGGTTCTTTGAGCCACCCTATCCCACAATAGTGTGGGTAACGGGCGCAACAAGTATCAACTGATGTAGAGTAGAGGCTCACGCAAGTGACCTCGACGGCCGCTCGTTCAACGTGGTAAAGGAAACTTTACCGACACGAGTGGGTAGTGCGTCTCACCCCGTGGCGCGAGATACCCGTAAAACTGCTAGTGGAGCTACCCAATCCCACAATTGTGGGCAACGGATGCCGCTAGTCAGTAACAGAGGGGTAGAGGTATCACGAGAGTGACCTCGACGGGTACTCGTCAAACGTGGTAAGGGGAACCTTACTGACACGAGGACTAAGGGGAGGGGGGTAGCCAACTGGGGCGGCTTCCCAGTTCCCCCTCATTGGTGTTGGACTCTTAGGGGTGGTGGCACCGCTTTAGGAACAGGTGGGACTTGTTGACCTTTGTGTGAGCATGCCCTTATGCGGGGGAGGCTTCGGCCTGCCCCCATCGCCCGTCAACTATACCGGCCCAATGTCGGTCTGACGGGCGGAACCGTAACACCTCCGGTACTCTGACCTAACAAACATTAAGCACAGAATTGATAAAACGCCTCTCCCAATGATTTTTGTGGACTTTGAACCTGCAGTAAATAATAAAGAGATTTATGATTTACAGTACTTAAATAATTAAGTAATAAAGGTTGAACTGCTGCACAGAAATACAACCATTGTACAGTGCATGAGGTGTCAACAATACAACCACACCAAAGCGTATTGTAATCGTCCGTACGTATGCGTAAAATGTGGAGGTCTTAACGACACTGAAACCTGCAAGAAGACCAAAGAAACTCCAGCCAGATGCGCATTATGCGATGGTGATCATCCGGCAAATTATCGAGGTTGTACTGTACATAAAGAACCTCAAAACAAATTAAGATCAACCATGCACTCACAACATCGTCATGCACATATAAATACATCTCAACAACAACCACATCAAAGCAAAACACCACTACAGTCACCGTATACTCGGCTTATATAGTCAGGCTGCGCAGAGAGACACATCGCAAGTTCAAAACCAAGATGTAACATTATAAAAGTTCCTAGAAGATTTTAAAGTCATGTTTGCTCAATTAATGCAACAAAACAACATTGTAATGAATATGTTGTCCACAGTTATAAGTAAACCAATCTAATAATGTCTAAATCGTTACGTATATCTTTATGGAATGCTAATGGCATTCGACCAAAAATATATGAAGTTACGTAATTTTTAAATCTGAATGATATAGATATATTGCTTATAGCTAAAACACACTTTACTGACAAAACTTACTTAAGAATACTCTATTATACTTGTTATCATATGGAGCATCCTGATGGTACAGCTCATGGAGGCACAACTATTCTAATAAAGACTTAAATTGTTCATCACCAATTAGAAAAGTACGAAGAACCATTTCTAAATGCAATCACTATTCAAGTTTGCAAATTACCAAATCCAATCACAATATCAGCTGTATACTGTCCACCAAAACATAAAATCACCACAGAAGATCTTAAACCATTCTTTCAGTCACTTGGTAGCAATTTTATATGTGGCGGCGACTACAACTGCAAACATACATACTGGGGTTCACAAATAATCACCACAAGGGGTCGAGTACTATATAAACTTTTACGCGAGCTGAGGATCCTACATATTGGTCCACGGACCCTGACAAGGTGCCAAACCTGTTGAACTTCTTTGTAACACATGGTATTTCATCCAACTATATGAGTATAGCTAGTAGCTTTGACCTGTCATCTGACCATATGCCAGTCATCTCCACAATTATGAAAATACAACCTAGGCTATCACTGTACAACACAAAAACAGACTGGGAGACATATAAATGTTTTCTGCAAGGGGACTTACAAACCAGTGTTGGTCTACATACCTCTCAAGAAATAGAGGATGCGACGAACCACTTTATCACAACAGTGCAATATGCAGCTTGGCACTCAACGCCGAAGATTACAAATATGGTACGTGAGGATGGAAATATTCTCAAAACAATACTTGAGCTAATACGGCTAAAGCGTCAGGCAATATCCAAATGGCACAGAACGCACAATCTTGCTGATAAAAATTTATAACAGGTTAATCAACACCATAAAGAAAAAAATTAAAATGTTCAAGCAAGAAACTTTTCAATGCTATTTAACTACACTCTCCCGCGCAAATAATAGTATCTGGAAAATTTCTAAAGCAAATTAGAGGGCACAGACCGTGAATCCGCCAATAAGAAAACAAAATAACGAATGGACAAGAACAGACCAGGAAAGGGCAGATCGGTTTGTGCAACATTTTACTGAAGTCTTTACTCCCCATTCCAGTGAACCAGATGATGAGATTCAAACCTTTCTTCAGGCACCCCAACAATTGTCACAGCCCATCAAAATCTTTACCTATACCGAGGTTCTTGAACAAATTAAGTAATTAAACAATAAGAAAGCCCCTGGTTACGACTTAATAATGGCAACGGTGCTTACTGAACTACTCAAAAGCGGCGTACTGTTTTTTCGAAATATTTTTAACTCTATACTGCGACTTTATTATTGGCCATCTTCACTAAAATTTGCACAAATTATTCTAATATTAAAACCTGGAAAACCCGATGAAGAAGTTTTATCTTACAGGCCCATAAGTTTATTGCCTCTGTTGTCTTAACTACTAGAAAAGCTTATAATTAGAAGATTATATAATACCAATATATGGGAAAATTGCGTCTAAGACCATCAGTTTGGGTTCAGGAGGTACCGCTCTACCATACATCAATGTTATCGAGTTGTAAACATTATTAACAAGGCTCTCGATTCTAAATCTTATTGTTCAGCAGTATTTATTGATATAGAACAAGCTTTTGATAAAGTATGGCATAATTGCCTACTGTACAAGATCAAGACCTTGCTTGCTAATGAATACTACCTTCTTTTTAGGTCTTACTTGTCAGATTACTATTTTCAAATAAAATACGGACAAGGGTATTCTAACCTCCACCCACTTAAATCTAGAGTGCCACAAGGAAGCGTCCTTAAACCTTTGCTCTATATATTATACACTGCAGATATACCTACAACATCAGATACATACATTGCAACTTTTGCTGACGACACTGTCTTCCTCTCTAGCCACACCAATCTTAACACAGCCTTCTTAAAACTGCAAAACCACTTAACTATCCTACAGACCTGGCTGAATAAATGGCGAATCAAAGTAAATGAAACAAAAGGCACTCATGTTAACTTTACTTAAAATCGTGCAGAGTGCCCACCAGTGTATCTGAATAATACACCTATCCCACAAGCAAATGAGGCCCGTCACCTAGGTCTTCACTTAGATAAACAACTCACTTGGAAGTCCCATATACTAAAGAAGAGAAACGAAATTGATTTGCGAATCAAAAAAATGTACTTGTTGCTAGGTCGAAGATCATGTCTCTCTCGAAAATAAGCTGCTTCTATATAAAGTCGTAATTAAGCCCATTTGGACTTACGGCATTGAACTCTGGTGTTGCTCCTGCAAGTCAAATGTCAATATTATCAAATGAGTACAGTCCAAAACTCTACGAATGCTTGCAAATGCCCCGTGGTATGTCAGCAATTTGATATTGCTTAATGACCTTAACATAACAACGGTGGAAGATGAGCGCACGGTAAGGAGCAAGTCATTTCCTACGATTTCAAGTCCATTCAAATAGTCTCGTCTCAAACCTGTATCGGGACCACCCTCCAAGAAGACTAAAAAAGAAGAAATGGTCTAATGATCTACTAGGAGGATAGCCCTGATGAATCGGGATAACATCAATGGATGGGTTCCCCCTCACGTCAGTAAATGTGATAACATTAACTCATAGAACATAATTGTATTTATATTTAGTTCTGATTGTTAATTGCTAGTAAAAAAATTTAAAAAAAATAAATTTACGAACGGGATTATCGCTTACCGTAAAAGAACGTCCGCGCGCTTAGCAAACTCAAGCCAGAATCAATGATATTTGTTATTTTATATTGTGCTATATTCATATATGTAGTTTTTCCTTGTAATAGCAGTCCTTTAAAAAATACTGAGTTATTCGATAATACCGTTTATGCAAGCAACAGATTATCATTCCATACCCCGCTTGCGCATCGAGCTGTTTGAATTGTTAAGACCCTTCTCCTCATAAAGCGAACCGGGGCTCGCAGCAGAAAACCCCGAACTTTCGCCGCCTGCAACTTTCTCGCGCCTTATCCCGAGCCCCGAGGCGGGAAGTCGCAATCTGTCGCCGGTCGCATTGACTTTTAAATCGAATAACTTCATTGTTAATGCGGCATCGGAACCACGAGAAGGAAGCAATTTCGACAGGCGCGTGCAGCGGCGCCAACTAATTACCCGAAGGAAAGGGCGGCCGGCGGCGTTGTTTCGGCCGCGACGCGGGCAAAATTAATTTTTTGGAATAGCCGCCCCGAACAAACACGATCGGGATTGAAAACAAACATCAAATTTAATTTGCCGCGGAGTATTAATCAGCGCTTTATTTGCGACGAGACCGCAGATGTGTGCGGCCCGCATCGATTCGCCACAAAAGGGCCTGCAGGAGCGGCGTCGCTAATTATTGCGAAATAACGAATTCCGCGGAACGCCGTGCAGGCCCCGGCGCACATAACTTGGGATTAATAATGTTGCATAAGTAATTTTAATAACAGGCCGGATTGAAGTGGGGCACATTAATATAGTCGGAACTGCTTTTAAGGCTAGTAAACAAGACCCAGCATTGGATGCACCAACATGTTTAGCTTATTTACAATATTGTTATGCATATTCATGCCCGGAAGTAACTGCAGTAGTTGCATATCGCGAAGGGTCGTCGTTCCTTCCATATTAATTATTCATAAACCGAACTGCATGTCTGATAGACTTACACAACTGGAATGGAACTTGGCTCTGTCCCATATATACAAGAAAAAACAGCTCATTTATCTTCAGACAAGAAAGTTGAAAAAAGTTCGGCAATTTTAATGATCAAGTTCTTTAACTTAATTCTATTTGTTTACATGAAAACGTTTGGTATCTTATTTCATTATGCTTTACAATCTAAAATTACAGTTACTAAAGTAAGCGTTGTTACGAATAATGCCATTTGCAGGCTATAACATGTTTAGATTAGTGGCTGTGGTTAGACGCCCCAATCGCAAGAACCGTCCAAGCCCCTCGTTTTGTTCTTTATTCATTTAGTTTAGCACTGTATTCCTAAAGAGCGGATACTTCCATAAGCAGAACATAATTGTTTGTAAATTCAATTGCAGTTTGCTATTTGCAAAGACTGTTTTATGTTTTTTATTGTTGGATGATTACTACAAGGCTACTACTTGCTAGACAATTATGAAATTACATATAAAAATACACAAACTAGGAAAAGGCACGTTCTAAGCTAAATATTTAGTGCAGGGTTTCGTCGACAATTGAAAAAAATAAGCCAATAATTGCTGTGTCAGACATGTATAAGACTGATAATATTTGTTTGGCTATATTCGGTTTTACATAAATCAGAGTTGTGCCGCATGTGCCTACTAATAGCAAGAATTGGCCACGTAGCACATGAAACATCGATAAATGGCGCAAACTGTCGAATTAGTTCATTTGTATTTTGGTCTATAACAGGTTAATCGTAATCCAAATCGAAAATCAAAAAACTTTATGAGAGGTTTGGCAACAAACCGGTTCGAATTTTTTTTTTTATTGAAATCCCAATTTATTTACAATCTACACAAGTTGCATTTAGTAAATTCTGTGATAGATTATTTGGACATGAGAAGCATCCCCAGTAGGATGCTTCTGTAACAATTGTCATCTAGATGAGTTTTGAGTTTTTCAGTAAAAAAGTAAACTTATAAACTAGATCTTAAAACTAAAATAAAACTAACGCAAGACTTAATATTGATTAAGTAGGGAATCTAGTGGGCAAGTCATTTGGTATATATTTTTTGGAGTCTTCGATTGCGATTTTGGGGAACTATAAGATCCGTTACTAATGTGTTGGGGTTTGCACTAACACGGTCACTGTATTTAGCGCTGAAACGGCTGACTTCTTCTTTCACTGAAGGCACATGAAGATCGTTACGGATAGCCGTGTTTGACACGAACCAGGACGCGTTCACAATCATGCGCAGCACTTTAGATTGGAAGCGTTCTAGGATTTCTTAGTTAGAGTTGGCAGATGTTCCCCAAAGTTGAATTCCGTAGCTCCATACGGGTTTGAGAATTACCTTCTATAAAAGGAGTTTTTTGCTTAATGATAACTTCGACTTACGTCCCAGTAGCCAGTACATCTTGGTTAAAATTAATCCCAGCTGCTTGCGCTTACTGAAGACATGCTTGCGCCATGTTAGCCTTCTGTCAAGATGTAATCCAAGGTACTTTATTTCTTCTTTTTGCGGTAGAGGATTGTTCTTTATCTGAACCGGGGGACACGTATCTCTGCGCAGGTAAAGGTTACTTGAGTTGACTTAGACTCGTTTATTTTGATTCTCCGGCTTGTTAACCATTTGTCAATTGCAGTTAAATTGGCTTGAAGTTTTTGTGAGGCTGCGACTGGGTCTCTGTCATTAGCCAGAACCGCGGTGTCATCCGCAAATGTAGCTGTTGTGATTTATGGTATTGTCGGGAGGTCTGCTGTGTATAAGAAATAGAGCAGTGGTCCGAGAACACTGCCTTGGGGTACACCAGCGTTGGTCCAAAAAAGATTTGTGGTTGCAGTTTCGTATTTAACCAGAAAATACCGATTAAGTAGATAGGATTGCAGGATTAGGAAGTAGTTTAGGGGGAGGAGTGTTCTTAGTTTGCATAGGAGTCCTGTATGCCACACTTTATGAAATGCCTGTGATATATCTAGGAACTCAGCAGAGCAGTAGTGCTTGTCTTCAAAGGCTTGATTGATTGTTTGAACTACCCGATGGATTTGTTCAGTTGTTGATGAACTTTCAGAACCAAACTGGTGGGATGGTAGTAGCTCTTTGTCATCAATAATTGGGATTAGTCTTTGTACTAAGAGCTTTTAGAAAACTTTAGCTACTATAGACAGAAGGCTTATCGGTCGATAGGACTTTGGGTCGTTGGGGGTTTTTTATTAGGCTTTGCGATGAGTATAATCTGTGCCACTTTCCATTGGGATGGAAAATAACCATTCTGAAGGACTGCATTATATAACTGAGTTAAGTACTGTGTACCGATGGCAGGTAGCTCTTTGAGTATTTTACCATTTATTAAATCATACCCTGGAGCCTTTTTAGGGTTTAGTGTGCTAATGACTTCATGAACTTCAGCAGCTTTGAATTTTTTTAATAGGCGGTTCAAGTTGGTACGGTTGAAACAGTGTTTGAGTGAGGTTGTCTTCTTCTTGGGGGAGATTTTCTGAAGGATGTGGCTAGAACACAGATGTTAAGTGTACAGCAATTACGTTTGCCTTCTCCTTATCGCTTCTTGCCCAGCTGCCCTGGAGGTTACGGATGGGCGGAGAGAACCTTTTTAGTTGTTTTAGTTTTTTTGTTGTCTTCCACAGGGAATAATCCGTCGCTTCCGTGGGTTATAAGTCTTTAAGGAATGTATCGATGCAATCGCTTTTGTTTTTATTAAGGAGGTCTTGTAACTCTCCAGTTGCTTTGTTGAGTAGTAGTTTGCTTTCAGGTGTACGCAGCCTTTGCCAGTTTCTTCGAAGTCTTCTTTTATTTAGAATTTTTTGTTTAATAATTGAGGGGTAATCAGGAATTGTGACTGTATCGGGTATAATTGGCGTGGCCTTTCAACATGCGCGCTGAATGACATCATTGAATAATTTGCTGCAACCTCTATGTTTTCGGGAGATTTCAGTGGAATATTTAAGGTTAGTTCAACATTTACGACATACCGAAATGTGTTCTAATTTGTACGATTATTGCTTAATTTAGGGGTTGTTTCTTTTCTGAGTGGTTTAGTGGTAAGAGTTTGGGAATGGTCAGAGGAAAGTTCGAAACAGGATTTTATATTGGCATGACTTTGATGAATTCCTTTTGTTATGCAGAAGTCCACCAAATCAGGAAATTTGTTTGGGTTCGTGGGCCAATATGTGGGTTCTCCCGTGGATAGGTGCCGCAAGTTATTGTATTTCAAGAGTTTTATTTAGTTCGCGTCCCTTTGTCGTTGTAATTCTGGAACCCCAGTCAGTGTGCTTGGCATTGTAATCGGCGCCCGCAATGAATCGTTGTCCAAGGGTTTTGAAATAGTTTGTAAATTGTTCTTCTTTAACAGCATGTTTAGGGGAAATACCCGCCGAGAGGTTGAGGGTCCTATTTGATCCTCAATTGACACACTTGTTGCTTGGAGAAAATCGCTACTGTGGCTTTCTAGTTGATGGTGCTTGATTGTGTTTCTGATTATTATGGCAGACCCGCCACGAGCTGTTCCCGCCGGATGGTTCGTGGTATAAACCGCATAATTTGGGATTTTGATAAAGCTCCGATCAGTAAGATGTGTTTCCGAAATAAGTAACACATCAATGTTGTGACTAGTAATAAATAGTTTTAATTCTTCAAGGTGCTGTGACACGCCGTTGGCGTTCCATTGGGCAAGCTGTAAGTGTCTGTCCATTATTTAATTTTTGCAAGGACTGCTGTTCCTATTTGTTCTGATAGATTTAACATTATGTTTTTTAATTCTTGTATGTCGTTTGCTTGTTGGTTTGGATGGCTAGTATTTGTTGTTTGTGGGAGATTTACAGAGTTTTGTTGTTATACTGAGGCTATTTTTGAATACGATAGTCCCGGTTGTATTTGTTGGTATTGTCTAATTTGTGGGGGTGGTATGTACTGTTTTTGTTGGGTTGGAAAATGTTTACTTTGTAGCTGTTTATATATAGTACATCCTTTGTAATTCGCAGGATGGTTTCCTTTACACAGGACGCAGCGGACATCGCGGGATTTTTTTTTCTTTGACATTGTTCCGTGAGGTGATCGCCTGCACATTTTACACATCTAGCGGGTAGCTGGCAGAAGTTCCTTGTATGTCCGTAACGCTGACAGCGTACACACTGTGGAATAATTTTTGCCCTTGGGGTTCAAACTTGATTTTGCATTGCTGCAAGTATTCTACCTCAAAATGCTTTTATTGTTAGGGACTGGTTTAAGCTCGACATAAAACATTGGGAGAGGCAATTTAGTTTAAATTGTTTATATTACAAATGTTTGTGACCTCGTGCCTAATTTTCAGTTTACCTTTGATATCTTTATCAGTCGATGGAGTGGTGTAGAATTTAGCACCACTTTATAATTTCTCTCTTCTTTTAGTTTATAAGTGTGAAATTTGTACTTTTCAGTCAGAGCTTTTGTTATTATTCTGTAATATTCAGGTGTTTTGGGCTGAATTTTTACTTGATTATTGGCTAGAAGCATCATGGTTGTCGTTTGCTTTTCTTCTAGCAGTGGTATTTAGCGGTGCACATAGTTAGTACACGATTTACAAAATGGGGAGGTTTTGAGATTTTCTCGTTAGTGTTATCAGCGTTTGATTCATGTTGTGCATCGTCACTTTCCATGTTTAGATTGGAGTAGCGATTTCATGTTGAGGGTGGGCTAAGCCGATATTCGCTCTCTTTAGGGTGTTTATTTTTGATTTTCACTTCATCTAGATTTCTATTTCTTTTATAGGAAGCTATGGTCCAATTATTAGTGTTTATTTGGTGGCTGCGGGGTGCGTTGGAATGAGTGTTTTGTTGGGTTTGATAAAAGGTTTGGGGATAAAATGTTTGAGTTTGTTGTGTTTGAAGTAGAAAATTACCTGGTGTTTGATGGAATTGGCTGTAGAAGATCTGGGTTTGGTCCGGTGTCAATACTGATGGTTGCATTAGTGGTGGTATTTGGGGGTTGCACCCCTCCCGGAGGCTGGTGGTAGGCCATAAAGGCCTCTTTGCTGCGGCTTCGTTCAGTTATATGCGATTAATTTAACACGCAGCGTTAAATTTAAAATTTAGAAATATATGTGGCAATAAATAAAACCCGATTTCGCAGGTTATCGCACTTTTAACCGCAAGATACGTCTTTCCTATTCGAAAGTAAGATAGAAACTTGGTTCGAATGAGTATTTACTTTTGAAATCAGTTCATAACCATAGGAGGAGTTGCAGTGTTAGTTACAACAAACACATAGTCACATTTTCGCAGTTTTATATTGTAGGTATTTACTAGTAGTAATTTACTAGACACTAATTCTTCTTTTGGTATATTCTAGAGTAAGACAAAAACAATTTTAGTGCAATTTATGAGGGAAATTTGTTATTACTGTTAATGGTGAGTAGTTCCCAGGCCCAGGCCCTTTTTTTCAGTTATTACCTACAAGCTGAAACTTAGCGGAACTGTTCATCTAAACGAGTTCGTTACTGTAAAAACGCGATGTAATTAATTAAAGTTTATCCATCTTTTAATTATTTAAATTTTATTTTCTTTCGAAATATAAAAACAAAATTTGTCGGACAAGAAATATGCTGCATCGTTTCTGTCGGACACTTATTCTATTTTATATAAAATGTATTTTATTACATGTGTTATCAATGTCGGACAAGAGGTAGTAAATAAAGTAACTACCGGGAAATTAACATGTTCAGGGTTTCCGCGTAGGAAAGAAGGTGAGAAGAAAACATACCCCCAAAATTTCGACACGTTTCACGTGTCGGACGCTCTCACAGAATCGGCCATACGCTTTATTGTTTGATTCTACCGTCATTGTTTTGCAATTAAAATAAAAATTACATGGTAGCTCATAAAAAAATGTAGAATCGTCAAATTGACACGTTTAAGAGGTAGAGGGGGGAAAACGCTGCCTATTCAAGACTTGGCAGATGAAAAATTTGTCTGACTCGTTTAGATGAACAGTTCCGCCAAGTTTCAGCTTGTAGGTAATAATTGAAAAAAAGGGCCTGGGCCTGGGGACCTTGTATGCTTGTTGAAGCCGAACTTTTTTAAATGAAACCAATTATTTGAACTTTTTTTAACTTACAATTTAATCAGCAATCTTAATAAATAATTCTATAAGCTAATTTTCTGGTAATATACTAAAGTAGCAACAGTATTTTCGTATAGGAAATACCGTGGTGAGGACTCTTCTATTGAAGAGACGTTTGGCACTTTTATTGAAGTCGATTGATAACTTTATTTTTAGTCTTATACCCTTTGGTAAATATAGTAGTGTTTGTGAGAAAGGATTCACACGTCCTTCTAGCTTTTGGTAGTGTTTTTTCCTTACTTTTTATTACTTGAACAAAAATTGAACCTACATAAGCTATTCATAGACTTCAGACAGGCCTACGACTCGGTTATAAGAGAACAGCTGTATCACGCTCCCAAAATGATCCAAGTACCAAATAAGATAATTAAACTGGTATAAATAACGCTTAGAGAATGGAAATTAGAGTTGCGGTAGAAGGTGATCATGGCTAGATCAAAAGACGAACTCATCAGAATATTTAAGGCTCTTGAACAAAAAGCAAAAGAATATGGCCTCCATATTAATGAGAAGAAAACTAAATACATAGAGATGAAAGATAACACAATCAGGGAACAAATGCAAATCAAGATCATGATAGAACAGCTCAAAGAATATATTTTTTGAAAAGGTTGAAGAGTTTGAGTACTTGGGCATAACAGTAACTAGTAAAGGGGACGAGATCAAAGAAATAGATAAGAACATTGCAAGGAAAGGTAGAACGGCAGGAGCGCTTCACAACCTATTTAGAGCCAAAAACATCTCATGGGCAGCAAAACTTAGATTATACCAAATCGGTAATACAACCAGCAGTGCTGTATGGATGTCAGTGCTGGGTCATAAACAGAGAGGGGAAAAGAAACTTAATGTCTAGGAACGTAAAGTGTTAAAAAAATCTTTGAGGGCATCAAAGAACAAAGAAATGTATGGATAAGAAGAACAAATTTTGAAGTTAAGCAACTGCATCGAAAACTAACGATAAGCTAGAAAGTCGGGGCAACTAGATTACGATGGCTAGGCCATGTTTCCAGAATGACGGATAACAGATGAACAAAAAAGGTATGGAGCAGAGGAGGAAGGAGAAGAAGGAGAGGACCGCCACAAAGGAAATGGCTGGAGGCATGAGAAGAAGATTTAAAAACACTGGGGATATGAAAGATGGCAGAACCTAATCCAGGAACATAAAAAATGAGAATAAATAGCAAATAAAATAGAAGCCATGCGCCTTTAAATCCAGCAGAGCTGGATTATATATATTTTCTATTACTTCTTAAATAAATGGTATAGTAAGATCGTTATGAAGCGTGTCATTCGACAGATACCAGGGTCTATCCATAAGTACATATTGGCTTTATTATAGTTCTGTACACTAACAGCTTTTCTAAGGACAAGTAAGGTCGTCTTCCAAGAAGACAGTACAATTATTTTAATCTCTAAATAATTTGTTTTTTGCATTTTATTGTTTTATGACATTGATTTTTACAGTAGATTGGTAAAATTAGCGTATTATCAATAAATTTTTGAATCTGGTTTTCAAATCCATAAGCAGTTTTCTGTTAAAGTTTACACTGAGGTCAGAGTACTGCTGATAAGGAAAAAAGCCAATCTAAGGGGTAGCTTTATCGGTACGAGGGGGCGCTATTGGTATACCACGTCTTTTTCCTCACGATATTCTCACTTTACGATATTTTGTGGGCCAAACTTACTTCCTGCTATATTTTATGTGTTTTAGAATCAAAATGTGGCGAAAATCCGAGGTGGTGTCAAAAATATAACAAAACGGAGAGCTGCCTAGTCTAAGACCAACTTTAATGCGCTACGTCTGAAGTGAAAAAATGGAATGACCGTGAAGTCTGCGTTTAAACAATACGGGATTTCGAGGCAAACTTTGAGAAGTTATTTGAAGACAAGTTCTGGCGCAAGGTTGTGGAACCTACCTTACCAAACATCAAGAAACAGAATTGAATGCTCGTATCATTCGATTGCAAAAGGTGGGGATGCCTATTACTCCAAAATTCATCTGACACACAGTCTTCACTTACTGTGCACTGAATGATATTTTCCATGCATTTTTATTGAAAGAGGGTTTAGCTAGGTGGAAGAGGCTCCATGTTTTTTAGTACGTAATCCAAAGGTTTCACAAAAGAGAGCGCAAAATCTAAAATTGACTACAGTTATGAAACTGAGTGACCATTTTACTAAATTTCGTGAGTTCATGATGGAAGCGAATGTTATGGACGAGTGTCAGTCTATTTACAATATGGAGCAAAATATTACCCACTTACTTTTTACCACCACCAAAGTGTGCTTGCAGAAAAAGCCAGTCGCTCTGCACACATAGCCGTCTTGCTCTAATGCAATCGACCGTATGATTATTTTTAAGGGGCCACGACTTAACCAAGGTGGATTGCCGAATCTACCTCCTAAATGTGAAACAGGCGTTACCCCAAAAGGCAGTATAATATCAGAAATTTTCATTAAATAAACTATAAATCAGAAAAACATTAGAAGACATCATTGGATGGACTCTAGTAGATAAGTACCTAGTTTAAGATTTATCAGAACAAAATTAATGGTTCGTCTCATAGACTAGTTTTAATTGCAGGCACAAAAGTGCTATTTAAAAAAAAATTAAATAAACTGAACTCTTCCCAAAATAGAAACCCTCTCATAGATTACTACTAATTTTTGACGGCGCCTCTTCACATTTTGATGCAAATATTGTAGAAGCAGCTGACAAGAGTGACATAATGTTTTACTGCTTGCCCAGCAGCACCTTTGTATCCTTTTGGGACCCCAGGTTCTCGACTAATGGGGATATTTATAAGAATCGTCGCAATACTAAGGGTGTATTTGTTTTGCCTTTTGCTAAGGTGTAGCCTCGATCAGTGACCTCTCCAAATGTCATGTCTGGGTTTCGTGCCATTGGGATATACCCATTTGACCCTAATGTTATTCCTGATGAAGATTTTCCTCCCAGTGATGTTACATAATAAAAGATTCCTCTATATTTTTCTGAACCCGCTACTTCTGGTGAAGCTGAATCCGTTGCACTTGACGAAGCTTTCAGTCCAGCAAAAAATGCGACTTGTTTTCAGAAGAAAACAAAGGAAACTTTCGAAGAAGCACGCAAAATTGCCTCAACCGGGAACTAGCGGTACTTAGCGATACTGCTGGCTCTGTAGTGAGGACAAGGTAGAAGACATGATTTTATGTACATCATATAACACTCACGTTAACGAGTTGCGTGCTGAGGTGCTATACAAAGAAAAAAATAAAACATGTTTGCCCCCAATGTAAAAAACATTAAATCCTTTAGGGTTTTCACTCATTTTCGGCTTGTGCTTCCAGTTTATCAGGTTTTCAATTATCTGTTTAAGTTTAAATTAAGTTTTTTTTCAATAAAACTACTTATTTGTCAAACTTAGTGCCTCTAAACTTGAATGATAATGTGTTATTTTGGAGTAGCCTCAGTGAAGACTGTGCCTAATAAAGCCAGTTAGACTTTCTATAAAATTTTAATTTGAATAGATTAAGATCATTCAATCTACCGGATTTGCTAATGCTTTCATGTGAAGGAATAATTAACAAAGTTTTGCGCCAAATTTGGTAAAGATATCTTATAATATCCAGGAGACATTAATTTCAAAATATTAGGAGAGCCTTATTTGGCTCAGGTACCATTGATTCTGATATTATTATGTTATTGATGAAAACTGTGGGACAATAATTTTTTTTAAACGTAAAAGTTATTTGTGTAAACTTTGATTTGTTAATTTTTATTTCCTACTTTTAATCGTGTAGGAGTTTCAGATAATCCTGTACTGCTTGGGTTTTCATAACTTACAATTATATTCGTATTGTTGGCGAAACTACCAGTTACTGTATTAGAGCTTGTTGGTACATCTGACGTATGCAGGAGGTAAAGGATTTGGCCTAATACACTGCCCTGGGGGACTCCCGATTTAATTGGAAATAAGTTTGACGTTAGATGTAACTTAAGAAGGTTAAAAGTTGATAGAATGAAACGTTTAAGTTTGTAAAGGAGGCAATCGTCCAAAAAGTTTTTAAAAACCCATCATGCTCTGCCTAGGATCATTCTTTGTCAATTAGGGTACGGATTCATTACTTCCCTTGCGATCGGATTGCTTGCGGTGAGTTGTCCTGTTAGCAGTTACTGCATACTGTTGGTTAGATTTCCTATACTTCTTGACTACGCCGTAAACTTGAGTCTCTTTGTAGCTAAAAACATTACACAATCATTACTACCGCTGATTTTCCGGGGCGCAAAAGTATTTAAGTATAGCAGTTCTGCGATCGTATTCTCGGCTCATTTTGTCAACTTCTAACATTGGATTGTTTTATTTAATAGGTGTACAACTTTGCTTCCGCCATTTTTCCCGACATTCGAAGCTTCATTGCAAAAAACTGGTTATTGATTTAAGGTTAAAGGCATTGTTAATGGCAGGCTACTACTTTCTCCCATCTTTCGGGCACCGTCAAAAAACTGTTTATCTTTTGGGATGATCCACGTATCGATCCAATTTTTGACTTCTTCATCAGAACGTAAGTTCTGGTCAGCCAAACTGTGTGTCATTGATCGAAGTAAGTGATAGTCAAAGAAGGAAATGTCTGGAGAATACGGATTAGGACTGCTCATTTCGACGTTTTCAAGTATGTCAAGCATTCTCATGCTGCAAAATCACTTTATCACGTTTCTCGTTATATTGCGCCCGTTTGTCTACCAATGCTCGGCTCAAATGCATTAATTGCTTTCGATGCAGATCGCCTGTGATTGTTTCAGACAGTTTTAGCAGCTCAGAATACACTACGCCGAACTGATCCCACCAAATACAGAGCATGACCTTGTAGCTGTGAACATTCGGTTTGGCCGTCGACGTGGATTTATAGACGGGAAGTCCCCATGAATTTCTACGCTTGGGGTTATAATGAACCTATTTTTTGTCTCCAGTCACAATTCTAAGCAGAAATTCCTTCCGTCTTGCCTTTTAAGCAGCTATTTAGAAGCAAACTCAATATCTCTCGGCTCCAATTAAATTCAATTTTATTGTTTCTGAATTATTCCCATAGCTTTGGGGCGTTTTAAAATGGCTTGTTGAGTCACTCCTAATGATTCTGATAACTCTTCTTGTGCTTGACATGAGTCTTCATGAAATAATGCCTCAAATTTTGCATCTTTAAAACCTTTTTCTTTCACCGCCATGTCGGTTTTCAATGTCAAAATTACCATTCTTGCAGCGGTCTCGCCATAAGTATTTGAAAGCATTCGATGAGCCTCAGCCGTAGAAAATTTAAACCTTCCGCAAATGACGAGATTTTGGCTCGTAAATTGACATTTTCAATAGAGAATAACTACGTTTTTCAATGGAGTTATTTTGACAAATGCCCAAGCTTATTGTTTGACGTCTACATCTGTATATTTTCTCCACCACTTACCGCATAAAGCCATCTATTAGAAAACGGCGGAAGCAAAGCTCTACGCCTATTTGTATTTTTCAAAAATATTACTACCACATAAAAGCAGTTTCTGCGACAAGTTGGCATTCTGGCAGATAATTATTAGGTTCTAGAAGAATTTGACCATCCTGTTCCCACAGTTGTTAAAAAGACATTAACAGTTAAACTGAAGCATTACATGGCACTATCATTATAAAGTTACTAAACAATAAGCAAAGTTAACAGCTAACATCTAGGGCTATTCTAGTTTTAGTTACAATACTGAATGATTGCAATTAACATCTAGTCGGCAGCAACATTCCAAAAAAATTCACACGTAATATGCAACAAAACAATCAAAACAAAATATTAGACATAACAGACTATGCATTAGTCATCTGGCTAATACGGTAGCGAGCAAATTATATGAATCTTTCCCATTTTTATACTTGCTCATAGACTACACAACAAATGTGTAAGTTTGCAATGCTTACTTATTCTTTATCGTTAAGAACACACACACTGCAGCTAAGTAGCGGCTATAACCCAAAATATTAAATTAGTAATAATGGCAAGGCTCTAACATCCTGCGTGAGAGCACTGTCTGCAAATTGAATGGTTGAAGCTCTCATATGTTCTCTCACTGTTGCCGGTCGACGCGCACTATCTCTGATGCGAGACGATGTGTTAACCGCTACGTCTTAGACGATTGCTATTATTAACCCTTGTTTGAAGTAAACTCAGGTACTTTTTAGTAACTGACTAAGTCACCTGCCAGGCATCAGATAGCTTCAGGAATGGAATGATCCCAGGTACGTCCGCACCGCAGCTCACGCTTCATCCTCGCGAGCACGCTACCACCAATAACCACCTGATATCTACACGGGAAAAATCTAGAAGCTTGTCAATAACCACTTGGAAAACAATCTTCTATTCCGTTTTCAATTGCTGGAACTTCTTCCCTGCATTTGGTGCTTTCTTTTCTGGCAGCCTTCTTTCCAATTTATCCCACATGTATTCAATCACTTTGAGGTCGAGGGACCAGTTGACCAGTTGAGAACATTATTTTTCTTTAGATGGGACTACCCATAAACATCTGTGCTACTATACTTTGGATCATTATCTTGTTCAAAAATAAATACCCTTCTATAGATATGGCGTGCGTAGGGAAGCAATTCGTTCTTGAAGAGGCCATTGTGCCTTCAGTGCGTACTAGGGCATATATCATGACATTGTTACCGTCATGTTTAACGGTGGGAATATGGTACTTGGGATTAGTGTAAGTGCCCTTAAGATGCCGAATTTATGTCACTCCGTCACTCAAATTTCATATGCTTACTCCCGTCCGACCTAAATAATTCTATATTATCCCACACGGTGTTCTTCTCACTGCACCTTCGTTTTTCTGCTCTTCTGATTTATGATGGGATTCTGCGAAGCACAGGGACAACAGATAGTCCAAACAATTACATCGACGCAGAATTCTGAAATGGCCTATACTTCGTGTATTTAAATTGTTTATCAAAGACGGTGATCGTCATTCCACTTCTGCGTCTTCATGCGCTAGCATTCTGCTCGGTAACAGTCGAATTGCAATTGTTGTGAGTTTTAACCAATCCAAAAACTCCACAGATGTTTATAACCAAGAAAATAAACAAGATTGACAAGGAAAAATTAGGTAAATATACAATTTGATCGATTTTATAAAATAGTTACCTTACAAATGGTGAGATTTGTTAAAACATGCTAGAGCACACCCCCCAGAAGCACTGTGTCAAAGTTTCCTAAAGATTTGTTTACGCGAAAAGAAAATATGCATATTTTCACACTGCCTGTCAACCGGGAAACGTCTTGGTAAAATTCATGTGTTGTTTATGAAGGTGAAAATATTACAGAGCGATTCAAATTAAAGCTCAAGATGTTTTTCTTGAATAAAATGCAAAATGTTTGAAGAATCCTAATTTTACTGCTATCGCTATTGGCATATTAAATATGTCTATAAATTTTAGCAAAATTTTCCATAATTTTATTCTATAAATGCCGCTATACTAGTCAAGTCGCTGTCGTGAAAAATGATAAAAAATGTTTTTTTTTGGGGGGGGGGGGAGGGGGGAGAGTGGTATTTAGCTGTGGGCCCATTTTTGACGTTTTTTTTAAATTAAAAAAATTATTGTGACCTGAGCATTAAGTTTGAAAAATTGTAAATGCCAAAAGCAGAAGTATTTTCTATCTATTTTTATGTCCTTTTTGAATGTTTGAGAAGGGGGAGCTACAATCGGCCATTTCCAAAAAATCGTAAAATTGCGATGACAAGCGGAATTTTTTGACCCAAAACCAAAAGCATTCAACAGATTTTGATATTTTCCACCTCGGTTTTCAAATTCAAGCATTTTGGTCCGAATTCTGCAATTTGGCGCCACGTTGAAATTTTCTAACCTTGGAAAAATTGAAAAAATTTTAGGTTAGGATACATGTAAAAAAAGAAATTGTTAGAGCTAGTAGAATTTTTTATGGCGAAAATTTTGAGCCCAAGCAAACCTATTTTGGTTGGGATCCGGCCGAGATATTAATGTAAACGTGTTTGGACCTCTTCTGGGTCCAATTTTGGGTCTTTCGGGAAAAACTTTGAATTTTTGAAAACTAGATGCATGAACCTATAGAAAGCTAAAAATGCGTATTCCTAGCTCATTTTAAAAAGAAATTGGCAACGATTTTAACAAATAAAAAGTGTTCATTTTACTTTGGAGAAAACGACTTTATGGTCGATAATAGCGTGTGATATGTGAATCCAATTTAAACTTTTTTTTGAAAATTCGTTAAATTGACATTCATATTTTTATATTTTTCTAAAAAAAAACCGTCAAAAATGGGCCTACAGCTAGCTGACCCAAGACATTTTTTTCTAGCTGGTCTCAAACGACGCGTTTTAATAATACCTACAATTTTTACAATGGGTACTTACTACATATAAGCCATAGTATTCCTGTATAACCAGAAAAACGGCTTTTTGGGCCTTAAAAAATGCCCATATTTTGGAGCGCAGCGACCCAAGACAAATTTGACTATCAGAATCGTGGTCAGCGCCCTGAAAAACATAGGAATCCACTTTAAAATACCACTCCCAAAAAAAAAAACATCTAAAATTACACAGCGACTGGACTATACACTATCGTAATAGATTGACATAAACTCTTTTTTTAAAATAGCCCCAGAGAAAAATGTCTAATAATGGTCAATTGATCAACCCTCTGCCAGATAACACATACGAAAAATATTATTTAAAGTAATACGAATGTTTCACGTACTGTGTGACATGTGGCTCCACCTTGTTGAAACCACATGTTATTCGAGTTCAAATTGAATGTCAGCACATAGAAAACCACAGTGCTAATAAAAGTTAAGTTAAACGAAAATGTTAAAATAAGTGCAAGTGTTGTGCAAACCAAATAGAAGACACGCGTTTCACTCTATATATAAATATATAAGTAATTTATAAATTCTGTTTTCAACATATTGAACGGCTATACCGCGTGGACGCTGATAGTAGTTTCCAACGCAAATAAGAACTAAAACTAAAGTTAAAGTTTTGTTAGCAGTGACCGCAGACGTTATTAACAATACAAACTTATGCTACAATATATTAGTAATATTTAATTTTAAGCCTCAATACATTACTGAAAGAGTAGATAAATATTGCATTTATTTTAAAAACTTTTTGAACAGCGGCCTTCTTTACAAAGTTAAACATTTTATTCTACCTATTTTTAATTTACTCTCACATTTAAGCAACTGATACTTTAGAACCAAAGATAAAAGTGAAAAGTCAAACTTTTTTCCAATCAAATCGGGAGTCCCCCAGGGCAGTGTAATAGGCCAAATACTTTACCTCCTGTGTACGTCAGATGTACCAACAAGCTTTAATACAGTAACTGGTTGTTACCGGTCCCGATTTTGCCCTTGCCTTACCGCGTGCCAAGCTGTTCCGAAACGACGAAAACGCCGCCGACGAAAAGCCTCCACGGCATTTCCCAACCAGCGCAAAGGCGCCCCCGGCGTGCACCAATCCTGGACAAGCTACGCATCCCCCAGCCAGCTCAACGTGCTTTCACCTTCAAACTCTGCACCCTACCAGCAGAATGGGGTACGAGCTGAGCCCTTAAAACCTAAGCCACCGAAGCATTCGGTCTCAGTCGCTAGCCCCCTAAGAATTAAATCATCAAGAGTCCAGGTGAGTCGTTTTTCGTTCTTTCTGCGCCCTGCTGCCCGACTCGCGGCCTGGTCTTGCTGCCCGGCACTGTTGCACGGCTTCGCTGCACCAGCCCCGCTGCACGGTTCGCTGCTTGGTCTCGCTGTCCGGCTGCCGCCTCCTGCACTACCTGGCCGTCCCAGCTACTTGACCGCCAATCTCGCTGCCCTGCCGCCCGCTTCACCACCATCCGGCCGTATTAGCTGCTCGACTGCCAGCTTTACTGCTCGGCTGCTCGCTCCGCCTACCGGCCGCTCCAGCCACTCGACCTCCATCGCTGCAGCCCGGTTGCCTGCTCCGCCGCTCGTTCCGCCGCCGCCCGGCCGTTTGCCCTGCCGCCCGCTCTGCCGCCCGCTCTGCCGCCGCTCCGTCGCTCTACCTTCTCGAACGCCAGCGCCGCCGCCCGGATTCCGTAAATCATGGCAACCAAGTCCCTACAGGGTTACCTGAAGCTCCTACACGATTAAATGTGACAAATAAAAATTATCAAATCAAAGTCTACACAAATAACTTTCAGCTTAAAAAAGCATCGTTATCTTAGAGTTTCCATCAATAATAATATTGAAATTCAAGTTACTCGAGCCAAATAAAGCCTTCCTAATATTTGGAAATTAATATCTGCTGGATTTTCGAAGATATCTTCACCAAACCTGGCGTACAAATTTGTTAACTATTCCGTTACATGAAAAAATTAGCAAGGCTGGTATATTGATTGATTTTAATTGATTAAAATTGAAATTTCAAAAAAAAAAATTAATGTTATTTACATTGGGGGCAAATATATATTATTTTTATCTTTGTATAACACCTCAGCACACATTTCGTTAGCGTGGGTGTTATATGATGTACATAAAATCACATCTTTTGCCTTGTCCTTACTACACAGCTGTTTTCCGGTTGAGACGATTTTGCGTGCTCTTCAAAAGTTTTCTTTGTTTGTTCTCTGCTGTGTTTTTTCTTCGTTCTCGATCCGTCTTTGCATTGCCCTAATAGAATTGCAAAGATCTGTTCGAATCTTCATCCGAAGACAAGTTACCATTTTTTGTTGCGTGGAAAGCTTCGTTTGTGCAGTGGATTCAGCTTCACCAGAAGTAGTGGGTTCAGAAGAATATGGATGAGTCTCCTGATATGTAACGTCACTGGGAGAAAAATCTTCGTAAGGAATAACATTAGGATCAAACAGGTATATCCTAGTGGCACGAAACCTAGACGTGACATTTGAATATTTCACTGATCGAGGATATACCTTAGCAAAGAGCAGAGCAAATATACCCTTAGTAATGTGACGATCCTTATATGAATTCCCATTATTCGAGAACCTGGTTACCCCAAAAGCCTACAAAAGTTTAAAAACAGATTTGTCTATGGGTAGAAACATATGCGTGGTGTTGCTGGGCAAGCAGTACAACATTACGACATGTTTATCAGCTGTTTTTACAATATTTGCATCGAGATGTGAAGAAGCGCTGTCAAAAATTAATACTGATCTATCTGTAGTCTTTGTATTTTGGGAAGTGTTCAGTCCATTTCGTAAAAGTTGCTGTATTATACTGCTTTTGGAGTCACGCCTGGCTCACTTTCAGGAGGTAGATTTACCAGCCAATCTTGGTTAGGTCGTTGCCGATTAAAAATAATCATATAGTTGATTGGGGCAAGTCACAATAGTAATTTTTTACGCATGCTCCAAGGCGACTAATTGCTCAGAGCGACTAGCTTTTTCTGCAAGCACACTTTGTTGATGATGAAAAGTAAGTAGGTAACCTTTTTGATTTATAGACCGAAACTCGTCCATAACAATGACTTTCATCATGACCTCACGAAGTTTAGTGAAATAATTACTCACTTCCACCGATTCAGTTTCATAACTCTAACCGGTTTTAGACTTTGTGCTTTCTTTTCTGAAACCTTTGGATTACGTACTAAAAAACATAGAGCCACTTCCGTCTAGCTAAACCTTCTTTCAACGAAAATGAATAGAGAATATCATTCAGCGCACAGTAAGCGAAGAGTGTGCGTTGGATGAATTTTGGAGTACCATAATGGGCATCCTTATCTTTTTCAATCGAATGATACGAGTATTAATTCTGTTTCTTGGTCTTTGGTGAGGTAGGTTCCACAACCTAGTTTTTTTACATCAAAACCTATCTTCAAATGATTTTTCAGTCACTTTAGACATAGCATGCTAAAGTTGGTCTTCAAACTAGACAGCTCTCCGTTTTGGTTCATTCTTGACACCACCTCGGGTTATCGCAATATTTTGATTTTTTAAAATTTAATCAGCTCAGCATATATCTGCTATGGTATACATGATTATGTTAAACAAAACACTTAATTAATATATAGTGAGGTCATCGTTTGACTCGCTACAACTGTATGTGAGATGAATAAGAGTTAATTAACGTTAATCACGCTTAATTGTAACTAGTTTCACTGTAGTAATAAGTCTGTGGGAGTTTTCTTTTTAGTCTCTGATGTCGGTTCCTCTGGCCTAGGTTATAAAACGCTGCACTTGGGCACTCCGGTATTTTGACAAAGAATCTTGTACACAAAGTATTTATAAAGTCTGACGCATTAGGGAAGTTTAGTTCACTGTATATTTGTTCATTTCTGACGAACGACGGGGCGTTCACTGCAATTCTTGTGATTTTGTTTTGTAGGTCTTGGAGTTTTTGTAAGTGAGTCTTAGCTGTAGTACTCCAAACTGGACACGCATACGTCATGATTGTGCGTAGAATGGTCTTGTATATTAATATGGTGCACTCTATGCGCAAGTGAGACTTTCTATTAATTAACGGGTATAGTAGTGAGAGTCTCGTATAACATTCATTTATCTTCTTATTAACATGGATTCTCCATCCAAGTCGGATGTCGAAGTAAACACCTAGCTATTTGACTGCCATCTCTTGCGTTCCATTCTATTATACGTTGATTGATTGTTACGTTTGGAAGGTCTGGGATTCTATTCAAAGTGAAGACTTTCACATGGATTTTCGTTTGATTGATTTTAATTTTCCATTTGTTATATCATGTGTAAATTGAGTGTAGATCGTTTTGTAGTTGATTAACCGTTGTCTGGAGATTTTTATTTTGTGTGATTACTGCTGTGTCATCGGCAAACATTCCTATGGTGGCAATATTTGTGGTTTGTGTCAGTGTGCGTATATCTTAAACAGAGTTGGTCCTAATATACGCCCCTGTGGTACTCCGGCGTTAATAGTTCTTTAAGTAGATAGGGTTGCCTGTACCCGAAAAGAGAATACTTTATCTGCAATGAATGAGGTGATGATGTCAATCAGATAGTGTGGGAGTTCTAGTTTTATCATTTTATATCGAAGTCCATCATGCTACACCCTATCAAATGCGTTTTGAAGGTCAATGAAACAAATAACTGCGTATTTCTTGCCCTCAAGCCTTGTTCTATTATTTCCGTAATTCTTAAAAGCTGGTGCGTTGTCGAGTGTTTTTTTTTAAAGCCAAATTCGATATTCTCGTATGATATTCTTCTCTTCTAAAATTTCGTTTAGTCGTGTATGAATAATTTTCTCCGAAAGGTTTGACAGAAGGCTGATTGGGTGAGAACTGTCTGGTTTATGTTTATCCTTTTCACTTTTGCGTAATGGTAAAATGATGGCTTGTCTCCATTTCTTTGGAAAATATCAAAGTCGAAGACAAGCATTAAATGTTGTTGCCAGGAACACTAGTGACTTTATTGTGAGTTATTTCAATATTGAGTATGTGATCATTTCCGGTCCCGGTGATTTTTTTATTTTGAAGTTTTGTGTTAATTTGTTTAATTTCTGATGGAGATGTTGGTAGGAACTCTCTTTGTGTCTGTCTATTATAGTTATTGATAGTTTCGTCTACTTCTTATTGATGTTCTTGGGTTATGTCTGTGTCACTTGGTGTAAAGATTTCTTCAAAATACGATGCTAACAGGTTGGTTTTTTCATCGTTGGTGTCATATGGGATGTTGTTGTCTGTTAGTGGATAAATTATGTTTGGTTTTCGTATTAGTCTTTTGGTGGCCTGCCACATTGTTGCATCTCCGGGTTGTAGTTTCTCTATATATTTGTGATACATATTGAGTTTCTAATCGTCTAGTTTCATTCTAACTTGGTGGGTTTGTTGATTGGTAAACTTTTTTAAATGAGGCCTGCGTGTTCTTTGCCACTCACGTCTTGTTTTGTTTTTAAGTTTGATTAAGTTTAGAATTTCTACTGGTGTTTGGGGATATCGTCGTGGTTTGTTATTATTTGATGTTACTGCTGAATTTATGCTAGTTCTTACTGGGGAGGCAGGCGTGTAAATAGCCGTGCCCTCGTGGTGCGGTGTGGGGAACTAAGTACGGCCCGTTTTGAAAAGTAAAACGCTGAAGCCCAAATCGTCCCTTAAACGGCCGGCGCGAAAGCGGATGGGGGCGGCTACCGATATCAACCGATAAGTAAAGCCAAATCGCTCACCTGTAATCGGCTTCGGCTTCGGCGGCGATGGTTTCACGGTGGCCACCTTGTTGCGATGCCTTCGTGCCTGGAGCACGACCGGACTGCCCGAGATGCGATGCGCATCGAGTATGTCTTGCGGGGTAGTTATCTGCGGGTTGGTTAAATGCGACCGAACTGGTCGCGTTGCGGATCGAGAATTTGTTGCGGGGTAGTTATCTGCGGGTTGGTTAAATGCGGCCGCACTGGCCGCGTTGCGGTGCGAGTATGTCACCGGGCTTCGCGCCTGGCTTAGCGGTAGATCATTTGCGGGAAATTTTAATTCGACAGCACTTTTCGTCTCAAAGGGTGCCGCCGACGGCGTATGCAGACTCGCCGGCTGAGCAAAAGCCCATATGCCGTTTTGTGTGCGATAGCAAAACGTGGCGGCAGATATCAAAGACACCAGCATGTCTCCACGAAACACAGGCGGTTCGAGGGCGAAAAGGCCGCCACACCACTTACTGTTTGCATATATTGTTGTACGACTTCATCTATGTCATTTGTTGTTTCTATGGGAATGGGCTTCTCATGCTTTTGTCTAATTCAGTATGAAAATATTCCAATCAACTTTGCCTTCGATTAATTTAAGTATCATCGGTATTAATTGCGGCGCATTGAAGAATGAGACGATCACTGGTAGGTGATGAGAATCAAGCTCATTTAGTTCGATTTGATAAATTGGTTTGTTAAATTTTTTGAACAGGACTGTATGTAATATGTCTTTATGATCCGGTCTTCTGGGATAATATGTATAATCTGTGGGAGTTGCTATTTTATTCCGTGGTTTATAATAATATAATTTAACCTAACACCATTTGGGATTGTAGCTCTGCATCTCCAGTCCGTAAGTTTGGAGTTCAAATCACCTATGACTAATGTTTGACGATTGCCATTAAATAATTAGTGACATCGCTTTCCAGCATTTTTTTATTTGGTTGCTTTTATGAAGCATGAAGTGTAATTTGATATTGTTTTCTAGACTCAGTTGGATAGAAACAGTTTCTAGGTTTTCGAATTTTAGGTTTATTAAAGGATGATGTTCTAATTTACGCTTGTTAATAATTGCTACGCCTCCTGCTGCAGTTGAAGTATCTCGATCTGATCTATATATTTCACATCCTGGTACTTTAAATGTTTCGAAGGTGCGTTTCTGATATACATGCAACATCCACGTTGTGTCTAACTAGGAATTCCACGAATAATGCACGGTGCCTTTTAATACCGTCAGCATTCCAGTTAGGATAGTTAAATTACTGATTATGTGTTTGTTAAATATGTCCATAGGTAGATAATTGAGAAATTAATGTTGTAAGGAAAGGTATGATTTTGTCTAGGTGTGGTGTTATTAGTTCTACGATTTTTGTTATGATTGTATTTACAAAGTCTGGCGTTTCTTGTTTATTTGTGTAGTTTGCAGGTAAGGTCCGATTTAATTTTTCATAATAACTGCATCCTTTATAGTTGGTGGGGTTGTTCTCCTCGCAGGTTACACACTGTGGCAGTATATTTTTCTTTTTTGGACATTGTCGTGGCTGCCTGTGCATTTCACACATCTGGGTTCCATTCTACAATAGCAGCGCGTGTGTCCGTACCGTTGGCATTTTTTACATTGAGGAATGTCGGTTGATTTTCGTCTAGGTTCAACTTCAATTATGCTGTGTTGTATTTTATGTAAATTCAGGATCTGTTTTGCTTTATCTGTGTTATCTAAATCCACCGCACATAAGGGTATTGGTTTTTTGTCTCTATTGTGAAGGCGTACTACCTTTATGATCGGGTAGTTTAACTCTTTTAGTTCTTCTGTAATCGATACCGGGAGGGATTTAATGATAACTGACAGGTTGTTTTTCTCTGGGTCTTTAAAAGTGTGGTAGTTAAGATTGTTCTCTGTGTAGAATTTAGTCATTTTTCTATAGTCATGTATCGTGCTTAGATTGATTTTAATTTTATTAC
The DNA here is from genome assembly GCA_036346155.1 of Sinelater perroti. Classification (NCBI taxonomy): domain Eukaryota; kingdom Metazoa; phylum Arthropoda; class Insecta; order Coleoptera; family Elateridae; genus Sinelater; species Sinelater perroti. The sequence continues at coordinate 1,308,900 of JARFIY010000016.1, read as the reverse complement.
CTTATAGTGCAGTATCAAATTCTGCTTTAAGGTCCTTGATTATTTCTTGGTAATTTAAATTTGCTGCATAGTGCAAGAATATTGGTGGTATTTTCATTTTATTATCTTGAGCTGTATTTGTGACACTATTTTGTTGATCGGTTTCCATCTGGGCGATTGCGGCTGCGTGTTTACCTTGATAAATATATTGCTGGCATTTTGTATGCTATCATTTGAAAGATAATATTTGTTGGCTGTGATAAGGTTAGCGCGTTCAAATAATATTTCTTATTTTTGTTACAACTGCAGGTGAGAGGTTATCAATTGTTCTCTTACTCATTGTTATGTGACTGGGAACCCCAGCTGGGGTCTGCTTTTGTTTGCACTATTATTACACTTAGAATCAAAGTTCGCTTTTACACGGAAACGATTATAAAGGCTAGAGGTCAAACGTTAGCACTGTGATAACGGAGCATACGCGTGGCGTCCGCACCGCTTCGCTGCTTACGTTCGAATCGTATTTTGATTTTAAAACACATAAAATATAGCAGGAAATAAGTTTAAAGACAAGGTATACCAATAAGCCCCCCTCGTACCAATAACGCTACACCTTAGGTTAGGAGAACACAACAGATTTTTGCCTTATCAACAGTACACTGGCCCCAGTGTAAGCTTTAGCAAGAAACTGCTTACATATTTGAAAACTAGACTAAAAATGCATTGTGAATACGCTAACTTCACCAATCTGCTGTAAAAATCAATGTCATAAAACAATAAAATGTACTTATTTGTAAATTGCAGAGAAATAATGCAGAATAACGTTTTGCGTTGGCAAGAAGCCATTAATGATGACAGAAACATAGCGCTCATCTCCTAGAACAAGCCGTCGTACTATTTAAAAATGAAAGTGGCTTTATTGAGAGCTGCGTCCCTATTTGGTATCTTACAACAATTAGATATGTGGGACTACACATAGATTACAAATTTATTGCTAAATTCGGTGGTCTGAGCAAGATGATCTGACTCATTTTTTTTAAAGCAACCATTAATCTGATAATGTAAACATTTGAGATTAACTGTGAAATTGTTTTAAAAATTTTAAGGTACATTACTTTGCTTTGCGTTAAAATAAATATTGTATTTATTTTTGAGCATAAGATTTTGTAATTAAGATAATAAAAGAGCTGTAAAGGTGTATGTGAAAAAAAATTAAAAATATGCGAATTGTTAATATTTGAATATCAAGAACTGATACTGAAATAGCAAAAATTAAAAAATTTGCCTCTAAATTATATTTATATATTGTGTGTAGAGTTTATATTATATAGGATAACATTTCTGCACGTTTAACCGTAAGTGGTATACAGCAAGAGTCGTTCTAAGAGAATGTAAAGCCGTTCAATTGAAATCGCGGTACAACAATAGTGTGTCGCATGAGCGATTGTTATTCCGGTATTAAACGGTTTGCTTTCAATTACCGCGAACAAGGAAGTGCGAGTGCTGCTGTACTTCACGAGAAGTATAATAGTCGATGGCTCAGGTTGAAAGTGCAAATGTCTGGAGAGCAATAAAACGGCAAATTGATCGAGTTAACGAAGTCTTATACACCGTGCGAGGACGGGTTAGTGGAGGTTTAATTTTCTGGAGGTCTGCGACTCGCAGTCGATGTCGGGCCTGCTCTTGACGGCTGCAGACGCCGCCGCTCCAGCCGCCAACAAACATTCTAATTAAGTCCCGTGTAATTATTTTATGGGCTGGCCTTTAAAAACGCCGATTCCGCGAAGTTTTTCGTACCAGTAGTTTCCAATTTAAATTTTAATTGGGAGCAATAAGAGAGAGCTTACTTTCGCGCTACTAATTTACAAATCTGCGAGTTCTTGCGAACAGCGCAGAGAAAATGTAATTCCGTCCCTTAAATAAAACTTTAATAAGGCGATTCTGCCGGAAAGCAAAAGACTTCCAGCGCAGACTAAGCAAATGTCGCTTCAAAGGCAGCTACTCACCCGGGGAATAATGAACTTTTATTCCTCTGTGCAGGTGAGTCGAACAACAGAAGTAAATTGAAAATTGTATAAACTGCAGGGAGCGCACACGCTGCTGTATACTTTTAGGTCATCTACGGAAGTCGAACCTCTAGAGAGCACGGAGGGTTCCTTCCCTCCCGATATTGTTTCAGCCGTCAGCGGTTAGGTTCTTATTACATTGTCGGTTTATATTCTTATTATATGGTAACAACTTTTAGTGAATGTTTTTATTAACATTGTATTGCAAGTCGAAAGAACAACAGCTTTATTTAGTACTTTTACTTTTACAATAAATACATATGCAATAAATGGTAAGTTCATTAGAGGTTTAAGTTTCGTTACTACTTTAACTAGTTGTATAACATACGCGGTTTTTTCTTACAGATGTAGATAATACATTGTTGAATTTATTTTAAAATAAAAGTATTATATGTATTATATAGACAAGTTGATGTGAAATATATTAAGTAAAGTTTATTACATACAAGAACAATTTGGAAACAAACCTCCGTTTAGTTATTCGCGTATATCAGAACTTATTTTATTGTCAGATTACTACAATTTACAATCTGCTCATAGAGCAATAAGTAAAATACTTAAATGAAAGTTAAACAAGGTATGTCTGACAATGGAAGCAGATGTTTATCAACATCGCTTCACTTACAACTAATATACATATAAAAGCTTATAAAAGGAAAACAAAATAGTTTAGAGAGTATTGCCTCTTAAGTCTCCGATTGTGGACACTGTTGTCCAATAAGTTTAGTGCTAGACTGTTTGGATGATATTCTAGCCTGGTGGTGTAACTTTCACTATTTCTTCTTTCACAGAACCCACTTTGAGGTCACTTTAAATGTCTGCGTTGCTTATATTGTACAGTGAGTTGAGGATGGTACGAAGAGTTTTTGTTTGGAATTTTTCTATTATAGCTAGGTTAGTGGATGATGCGGTCCCCCAGAGTTGGATTCCGTAAAGCCATATCGGTTTAAAGATTACTTTGTAAATGAGAAGTTTAATGTGGAAGAAAATTTTGCAATGTCTGCCCAGTAACCAATAGTTGCTTGCGTTTGGTCCATATCTATCAAAGTCGATACCTAGGTATCTTGCATTGGCGAATTGTGGTTCCGTTGATAGCAATGGGTGGGTAAGTGCCTCTTCTCTTTGTAAAGGTGACGTGTGCGGACTTGATTTTAGTTTGATAACTTCGAGATGGGTTTAAAGTTTGGTGGAAGCGTTTACTGGAGTTTCATCTGTAGCCGTAGCACAGTATCGTCAGCAAACCTTGCTATTGAGATCTTTGTGCAGATCTGCTGTGTAAAATAGGTACAATAAAACACTTCTTTGGGAGTTTCCGGAGCCTAATATGAGGTAGAGGTTATCAGGTAACCACTTTTTAACTTATACAGTAAGCCTTTGTGCCACACTTTGTCAAAAGCTTGGCTGACGTCTAAAAGTACAGATCTGTAGTATTCTTTGGCTTCAAATATGCCACTGATAATTTCTACTACCCTGTAAACTCGTAAAATTGTAGAGTGCTGTCTTCTTCTTCTTCTTCTTTTCCTTATACCCCTTCAGGGTGTCGGATATGAGGTCCAGTCCTTCCACTCCTTCCGGTTCTTTGCCATTCTTTTCATATCTGCCAATGTTTTGCCCCTCTTGATACCGATTTCTTCGATCCTTTGTGTCCACCTCTTTCTGGGTCTACCCCTTTTCCTCTTTCGTTCTCCTGTTGACTCTGTGATCTTTTTTAGTAGCGATTGTTCATCTTTTCTTATTATGTGGCCATACCATCTTAGTTGCTTTCTTTCTATAAAGTCCATTATTCCTTCTTGTCTTAGAGTGTGTCTGATTCTTTCGTTCGTCTCTCTATCCCATTTGGTTTTCCCCTCGATTCTTCTTAGGAACTGCATTTCACCAGCATTGATCTTGCTTTTTGTTTATGGTCCATGTCTCACTACCATATGTTAATGTTGGTCTTGCTATTGTGTTGCAAACTTTCAATTTCACTTGCTTGTCTATTTCTTGTTTTTGTAATATTGGTTTGTTTATTGCGTAGTATATGTTCCTCGTCTTTTTCATTCTATTTGCTATGTCGACTTCTATTCTTCCGTCATCTGTTATTACGGAGCCAAGATATTCTACTGCTGTAACTACTTCTATTGTATTCCCGTTTATTTCTATTCTTCTTACCATCTCTGATTTTTTGTTATTTGTAATCATCATTTTTGTTTTGTTAGTGTTTACTTCCATACCCATGTTCTCTATTTCTTCGCTCCATATTTTAACCAGTCCCTTCATTTTATTGTGGGTGTCTGCTATGGGTATTATGTCATCTGCGTACATTAAATTGTCTACTTTGATTGGCCTTAGTTGGTAATGTCCTATTTGTGTTTGCAGGTGCTGTGTTTTTGTTCTTGTGTTTAATAAGATTTTGTCCATCAGTGTTATAAATAGCAGTGGACTAAGGCTATCTCCTTGTTTTATTCCTTTTGTCATGAGGAATGTGTCTGAAGATTCTCCGTTCATCTGCACTTTCCCTTTGACATTCTGGTACATGTTCCTGATATTTCTGATGAGCTTTCTTGGTGTTTGTAATTCTGCCAAATACGTCCATATGTGACTTTTCTTTATATTGTCAAACGCTGCTTTTAAATCTATGAGTGTCACAAACAGCTCTCCTCCTCTTTCTATTGTTCTCTCCGTTATATTTCTTATTATGTGTATGTTGTCTGTTGTTTGTTTTCCTTGTCTATATGCTGCTTGTTCATCGGCTAGCTTGTGTCCTATGTAGTGTATGAGTTTCTTTTGCAGAATCTTCGTATACATTTTGAATACTGTAGAGGAAAGGCAGATGGCTCTATAATTTTCACATTTTCCTGTTTCTCCTTTTTTGTAGATTGGTATAATTATGTTGTTTTCCCAATCCTCCGGTATCCGTTCTTCTTTCCATGCTTTCTTAAATATTTCATGTATCCATATCTTTCCTTCAGGGCCCATGACTTTTATCATCTCTGCCTCGACACCATCTGCTCCCCCTGCCTTGCAAAGTTTAAGTGTATTAATTGCCTCTTCTACATCCTTCATTTCGATTTCTATTGCGTTTTCTTGTTGTTCTTCATCCGTATCTTCGTATTCATCTTGTCCTTCCTGTTGGTTTCGGTTTTCCTCAAATTTTTCCTCGTAGTATTCCTTTCATACATGTAGTATTTCTGTTGTTTCCGTTTTTAATTCATTGTTTTTGTTTCTTATTCCTCTTACTTCTTTTCCTTTATTACCTCTTAACTTTTTTACTATTACCCAAAAATGTTTGTTGTTTTTAGTGTATAGTTCTAGTTCCCGTCCAAATTCTTCCCAGCATTGAGTCTTTGCTTTTCTTATGTCTATTTTGACTTTGTTTCTTTTTCTTATATAATCTTCTTTGTCCTCTTGACTTTTGGTATCTATATATTTTTTCCGTGCTTTTTTCTTCTCTCTAATTGGTCTCTTTACCTCTTCGTTCCACCATCTGGTCCTCTTGGTGTCCCGTTTAAATTTCTTTACTCCGCATATCTGTCTGGCGTTCTTTATCAATGTTTCTTTGAATACTTTCCATACTTCTTCCACTGTCCCTTCCTTTCTTTTTAGTTCAAATTTTTTGAGTTCAGCATCTATGCTTTTCTTGTACTTTTCTGCCCTATCAGTATCTTTTAGTTTATATACTGGTATTCTCTCGTATTCTTTTTTCTCTTCTTCTGTAATATTTATGTCATTTAGTAATGCTCTCACCAATCTGTGTTGGGTGGAGAGTTCCGCTTCTACTATTGTTTTCACTTCATCTATTTTTTGTTCTAGTTCCTAGTGTATACCACGTAATCTATGAGGTTTCTTGCTCCTCGTTCTTCTGCTAATAAGTGTACTTTTCTTCTAGTGGTTGGTACCAAAAGTATTACCGACTATTAGGTCATTTGCTATGCAGAATTCAATCATTTTCTCCGTTTCTGTTCTGTGTCGTTTCTCCGTATTGTCCCAAGCTGCCTAATCCTGTATTTATGTTGCTGCCTACCCTAGCATTACAGTCTGCTATTATCAGTATTTTGTTACTCTTTTCTTTCGCACTATCTATTGTCCTCTGTAGTTGTTCATAAAATTCTTCCCTCTTATTTACTTCTGCTCCCTCTACCGGAGCATATATTTGTATTATGTAGAAAATTTGACCCAGGTCCACTTCTACTGCCATTATTTTGAATTAATTGTTTCTGCTTTTATTACTCTTCTATTTAATCTATCGGCGATAATTATTCCTACTCCTTCTTTACTTCTTTGTCCCGAATCTGGTCCTGAGTAATATAACGTATACTCATTCGTTAGCTTTATATTTCCTTTTCCTTGTTTCTTCGTTTCGCTTATTCCTAAAATATCTATTTTAAACTTGCTCATTTCTTCCGTTATTTCTATCTCCTTTCCGTTTAACGCCGTTATATTCCATGTCCCTATGTTTACTTTATTGACGTCTTTCTTTACTGCTGGTATTGTTTTTTCGTATTTTTTCCCTGTTTCTGTTTCTTTTGCTATTAAACCATAATTCGTTGATGTCTTGTGTTCCGTATTGTTTTTGTATGCTGTTTCTGTATAATTGTATTTTTTCTTCGTATCTGCATCTTTAACCTTTTTTTAGCCGTTTCTTCTTCAGTCGTCATTGGAGATTGCTTTGTAACTACTTTTGTTCTCTACTTAGTTTTTCTCGTAGTTCCGCCTCATCGTTACTTTCTGGAGATCTCTGGCTCATAGTTCTTCCTTTTTTTGGGATCTCTTTCTCTGCCACACTTTCCGGATCGTCCCCTCTTTTGTCATCATCCATTCTCATTCTGTCCTGCTTATCCAGTTGCTTTAGTCTATCCAGTGTAACTCCCTCTCCATTTATTACCAGTTTGTTATATCTTAGGATGGCATGGTAGCCATTTTGGCTGTATTGTTTCATATATGTTATTAATTCTCTCCGTTGTTCCTGGATTTCTTTTGAGTATTCTTCCTGTAGGTAGATTTTGATGCCCTTTAGTTTTTTTGTTGATTTTAGAATCTCTATCTTTTTATTCCAGCTTCTTAACTCTAAACTTATTGGTCTTCTTCCTCCCTTCTGTTCACTTCCTAATCTTCTTATCTCTGTTATTTCCTCTTCCATATTCATAACTATGTCCATATCGCGTAAAATTACTCTTACTTTCTCTTTTAAAATTATATCTTTCTCCTCTGATTGCTCCTCCACCCGTGTATGATTATTTTATTTTTCCTAATTTCCTCTCTAACATTTCGATTCTTTTTCTTGCAGTAAAAGTCCCTGTTTCAGTGACTTATTTTCCGTATTCAATTTTGCGTTATCATTTTTTTAGTTTATTGAGTTCCTCCTGAAATTTATCGTACTTCTTTTCCATTCTCCCGTTACTTTCTTCTATATTTTCTAATTTTCTGTTTATTTCCTGTAAAAGTTTCATCATACTCTGTGGTTCTGTACTGTTTTCTTCCATTTCTACGAGTGGTTTTAATAATTTTTACCGTGACAGTTGAAAAAGTGAAAAAACTTAAGGCTGGGCCTGTTACTCTGCGTAAAATATGTACGGCGCGCTAAGCGGCTGACCCGGATCGGCTCCTCGGAGGTCGTCGTCCGTTTCTTGCCGTTTTTTAAATTTCGTTATAAATGGCTTTAAAATTGTCTTTTCCTACCTTACTCCAATGTTTCTTTCTTGCTGCTATCTTGTTACACTAATTGCAGGGTGTTTTACCTGAAGATTCTGAATTTATTATTGTAAAATCACTTTTATTTGAACACGCGAAATCAGCTGTGTTTACTACACTTGTGCCCAGGACCGGCTGTCTTTTAAAACCAAATTGATGGTTTGGTTTAAGATTTTGTTCTTCTAGAATTGACATTAGTCGCTTGAGTAGCAAGTTTTCGAATAGCTTCTAAGTTATGAATAATAAACTTTTCTGTTAAGTTGGGTGGTTTGCCAGACTTTTGGGTTAAAATGATTTCAGCAGTTTTCCATTGTGCTGGGAAATGAGCCGTTTTTAGTATCTCGTTAAATATAAATGTCAGCAATGTGAGACTCGTAAGTGGTAGTTTTTTGAAATTTGGCATGTTATTAAGTCGTAACCGGATGATTTTTTGTAGGCAAGTTTTTTTACTGAATTTTTCACCTCTTTCATTTTAATGCCTGTGATAGGCGGTGACAGTGGCAACGAGGAGTCCAAAAAGTGTTTTATTTCCTTTTAGCCAGTTCCGGGTGCTCCTGGAACTGGTTGGAGTACTTCCCTAAGATGTTCGGCGGAATGGGTTTTTGTGATTGTTTTAACCTTTTCCACAATGAATAGTCACTCGCTTCCGTGCCCGATTCTAATGTTGTTTCTCTTCGGGGTAACGTCTTCTGTGCCACCCTTTAGGTAATCTCTTCTTTTCTTTCGTTATTTCAATTAGGTAGCCTTTCTGATTCTGATTTTCTGGTAGTGTAGGTGTTCATTTCCAAGCGGCGTTCGGTATTTCTGTCAAGAATTCTACTGCCGTATCGATGTCCTCAGCTATTTTTATTTTCATCTTTAGATGTTTTCTTCGAACATATCCCAAAAGAAATCCTAATCAATTAAGTATGTAGTTGCGGTGGTTTCTTCTTCTTCTTCATCAGCTTTTCTCGGTCCACTCCTGTACATAAGCCTCCCCTTGTTAAAACGGGGGGTTTTTGGCCATAGCTCACCACGCTGGCCAGACGGGTTGGTAAGTATTAGTGACAGCCGTCCACTCTGGATACAGACGCTGTTTCCAGCCGCCCACTCTGGGTCAGACGCTGCTAGTTCACCATATCTGGTTACCCTCACTTGGTTTAGCCTGCGGGTCAACACAGTGTACCAGGGTGTGGCGCTTGGAGCCATCAAGTGAGACTTGGGTGTCTCGTGAGGACCAGTTATCCGAACCTCCGCCCGTCTATAACGTTTGGATTGACCGTTCGAAATAAAAGGTACTACCTCTCCGACACATCCCTACACCCCGATTGCGGTGGTTTAGTTTCATAAATTATGGAGGTACTTATGAAGATGATTAGAGCAGAAGTCATAGCTATCTTCTACGTTTATATATGCTTTTCAAATTTCCTTACTGAAGAAGTCTAGAAAATCTGGAATTTTCGTCAGCTCAGTGGGCCAGTAAGTGGGTTTACCCGTGAAGGTGTGATCTAGGTGCTTTTTTTGCATTACTGTTTCCCCTTGAGGAGATCAGTCAAGATCCTCAGTGTGGGTGTTTGGCATTATAATCACCGGCGAAAATGATCTGAGACCTAATGATTTGAAGTATTCCTCAAATACTTCTTTATTTTTTCTATATCCAGGGGAACAGTATGCTGGAGATATTGCTAGGGGGCCGTTCCAGTCTCCTATTTTTAGTGTTGTGGTTTGCAGGAAATCTCTGTCAAATTTGTTTACTTCGTAATGCTTGATATTTTGTTTAATGATGCACTACCATTCGGATGTTATGTGTCCTAAGTTTTATAGCCTGGTATTTTAAAATAAATGCGAGCAGTAAAATGCGCCTTGGAGACGAGTAGACATACTATGTCAACGTAGTTAGTTTTTATTGGCAATTTGTTGTTTAATGAACTCTCATTACTAAGTATCTTTATTGTTTTTCTTATTTTTGTGGCTTCACGTAGTAGATCCGTTATAAGGTTATTTTGATTTTTATGGTTTCCTGCATAAATTGGAATGTAGGTATTTCTTGATTAATAAATGTGCTATTTTGATCTGTGCATATTGCCTCCCTGTATGACCCTAGCTTCAGCGGTTGAACATTGTGAGTGGTAGTTACATTTGATGTTGCAATTTGCGTGCCTTAGCAGTGGAAAGTTTAATGGTGCTAAGGCAAATCTTTGCGTGGCTTGTTGTTGCTTATCTGGTCTTGATTTTGAATTTATATTACGTTGATTTAGTATTTTTATGTATACTTGGCAACCTTTGTAATTGGCTGGTTAATCATCTTTACATAATGCACATTTAGTTGATAGGGTGTTATCTGTGAGATAGTTCCTAGTGTAATGGCTCCACATTTGACATATCTAAACGGACACGGGAAGAAGTTGCGTGTCTGCCCGCAGTATTGGCATCTCTTGCAATGCGTGAGTGTATTTTTCTTATGTGGTGGCTCCACTTATATTTTAGCATTTAGAATGTACTTCATTCTAAAGATTTCCTTATTATTTTCCTTGGGCTCGAGGTCTATAAAAATAGCTTTTTGTATTCTTTAGTTTGCTTGATTTTGCAAACTGAAATGTGCCTTGGTGTGTGTCCAGTAGCTATTAGCGCTGCCTTAAGTTGGTCAATGTCATCTTGCAGGTTTCTTCTCCTGGCCATTTACTTTACTTGCATTTGCCGCTTGTTTGTTTGTGTTTTCGTTGGTTGCTACTGGTTGGAATCTATTTTCAGAGAAGTTAGGTACTTTAAATTTTCCTTGTTTTTATATTTCTGGACTGGTTGGTCCTGTCTTGCTTTTTCTGAGTCGAACTTTCTGGAACTCGTTTAACTTGATGGTTTCATCTTCATGTTTCTGAGGGTTATTTGCTGTACTTTTAGCATCCATGTTTAGTCGTCTAGTCGTCGTCGCATGTTGGGGGTTGTGGTTATTTGATAACCTTAAATCGCCGTATATTGAGTGTCTAGCCGAATGACTTGCCGTTGGAAGGTCATATAATTGTGTGTTATTGATTGCAGGAGGCAGTTGCATCTGTGTATACGCTTGGTGCTGCCCTTGGGTCAGTTGCGGTAACACTATTCTGTTCGTTTATGTAGAACATTGATAGTGTTTATGTTAGATATAGTTGTAGTTGTGCATACTGCAGTTACGTGAGGTTTGCGCTAAATTGAGCGTTTTGTTCTTGTTGAACGTAATTAGAGTTGTAGTTGTTGTTGCTTAAATAATAGTTAGGATTAATCAAATTAAAAGCGGTCAGTGTTAATGTACTTTGAAAGTCAAAGTGGAAATAGAACTACATACATTATCTTACAACAGAATTTACTTTTCGATATAATTGCCGTGCAAATTCAGGCACCTATCATGTCTTACAAGGTTTGAAGTTCTTCCTACAAAAAATTCTTTCGTTTGTGAATAAAGCCGCCCTGTAACATTTTTTTCTATAGGTACTTATTTGCTATCTCTTATATACATGGTAACATATATAATAAATTATAATCATAACAAATTATTTATAGTTAAGTAAACCTATAAGGTAAATTAAGTGGAATGAATCTCCTAAATCTTAAGTGGAATGAATCTCCTAAATCTGTAGCAATACAGACTATTGTCTAAAAGGTTTACAGCTAGTAGGTTTGAGTGCACTTCCAATCTTTGTTTGTATTTTACATTATATTTAACTATTTTACTTTTCACTGTTGCGGTATTTAAATCCTTCCTTATTTCCTGATTAGACACAAATATGGAGCGTCTGTTATAGCTCTGAGCGTTTTATAATCAAATCGTTCTAAGATTCTATATTTGAGTTTGAGGCAGTTCCCCATAGCTCGATGCCTTAACTCTAGACAGGTTTTATTGTCGTCTTGTAAACAAGTGTTTTATAATGCACTACTAATATTGATTTGCGCTCCAGTAGCTAGTAGAATTTGTGGAATTTTGCACGAAATTAATGTATTTTCTTTAAGATATGTGTTAATCTCTTAGATAAATGTATTTCAAGATATTGTACGACGTTTTTTGAACAATTGGTTGGGCTTTGACGAGTACATTTAGTAAAAGCAACATGTGTCGATTTGTTTTGATTTAGTTTAATTTGCCATTTGTTTGTTCATTGTTCTATCTTATATAGGTGTATTTGTAGCAATCTAGCAGCTTCTATCGGGTGTGAGTGTCTTGACAAAATTGCAGTATTGTCACCAAATGATGCTATTTCTGTGTCTGGAGATGTCGGAAGATCTGTGGTAAAGATGAGGTAAATAATCGGACCCAGAACGTTTACTCGTGGGACGCTATCTTCTATGGGACGCACTGTATTTACTTCTTGCTCTATTTTAACCTAAAAAATTTTTTTTTCTAGATAAATTTCAAGATAATGAATAATGTATCGAGAAGTGTTTGCTTTAGTTTATATAGCAGATTATGTATATTTTAGATTATATAACGTCTACCTGCTAGCATTTTCGCCATAAGTTTTGGCAACACTGGTTCTCTACTACATTTTCTAGATAGATTCTGTATTATTTGGCCCGTCTTATAACGAGCGATTTGTTGGGATTAAGGGGAGCATCCTCCAGACAACAGGTTTTTCAATAATTTTTTACAAAAAACTGAGAGCATTTATTGCAATGAATCGAAGTATATAATAAAACATACGTTCAAATAAATACAAAAATTTTTTGTACGAGTTAAAAAAACAATATTTGGCTCTTCGAGTTTGCGCTGAAGAACTTCCACGTTCTTGTCAAAAACTAAACTCGACGAAATAATTTTTTTTATTAAAATAAGTTATTCCCTCTAAACTAACATAAATTTAACAAAAACAAAAAAAAATGAAAATTTGAGGACATTTTGAAAAAGAAATTACTTTTGTTCTTATAAACAAATTGTTAAAAACAATATTTATTATAACAATTTATACGAAATGTTAGGTTTGTGCAAAGGCCAATAAGTTTAAGAATATCTGAACAAAATTTCAAGTTAATAAGTGCAGCTCGAAAAAATACCCAAAAACATCGGAAAAGTTTCGATCAAGTTCCAGTATCTTTTTATGGAAAATAAGTATTCAACTACAAATCCCCTAAGTTTCAGGTCTTAATGTTGAAAACTGGTGCCCCGCAGAATTATTTTCAAAAAAAATTATTTTGTCTCCAGAAGGTTGTAGACCATTTTTTTTTAATTTGCAGAAGAAAGTCAATTTTTGTAAAAACTATAAAATATTTTTTAATTTTAAGAAAACTGTTTTATTTTACTCAACAAGAGCTACCTTTCACCAAGTTTGGTTTAAAAATAATTATTTTCTAAAGAGATACAGGTGTTTGAAAAAATCGCGATTTTAAACTTAGATTTAAATAGACAAAACACATCTGAAAACAAATAATTGGTAGGTCTAGACCATTGATTCCCAAAGTAGTCCAGGGGTCCACGGGAGACCTGACGGGGGTCTACGTTGGCGTGACAAAAAAATGGGGGTTCACAATTCGTAAGCGGGGGTCCACGAAAATTTATCTGGTTTCTATAGTGTAGAACTAAAATGTTGGCTTGAGTTCACCTATCAATGTAGGGAGATAATATTTTAAGAATTTTTTTTAAGGAAAAATCGATTCCATTCACAAACCTTATTTCGGTGGCAACAGATGGAGCTCCTGCCATGGCCGGGCGATGTCGTGGGTTTATAAGCCATCTTAAAAGAATTATACCAAAGGTAACTGCAATTCACTGTGTCATCCACCGACAACACCTAGTAGCGAAAAATTTGAGTATTAAATTGCAGCAATCGCTTCAATTTGTGATTAATGCAGTTAACGAAATAAGAAGCAATGCATTGAATACGCGTTTATTTGCACGATTGGGCGATGAAAATGATGAAGGCTTCCAACGATTGCTCTTACATACTGAAGTACGCTGGTTGTCGAAAGGTGCATGTTTAACAAGATTTTTCTCACTTTTTGAATCAGTTTTAGAGTTTCTGGAAAGTAAAGATCCAGATTTAAAAGAAAACCTGATCAATTTGAAAGCAGACATCGCGTATTTGACAGATTTGTTCAAAAAATTTAATGACATTAATGTACAATTACAAGGGGACAGTCTCAAGTTAATAAGAACAAAGGGTGTAATTTCAGCTTTTCTTGGAAAATTGAAATTTATGAAGCAAAATTTTAGTCGGCGCGAATTTTCCCAGTTTTAAAACATGTCACAGGTAGAATGCCTTGATGAGGATATTCACACATACGTTCAACATTTAATTGCCCTGCATGATGACTTTAAAATCAGATTTGAAGATATTCTGACGATGGAAATACCACCATGGATCATAAATCCGCTTGATGGAACGGAAGTGGAGAATGTGATATTACAAGAGGAGCTACTCGAGCTTAGCACTAATGAGGAACTGAAGGTGAAATTTAAAAGAAGGCATCAAACATTTTGGCTGCAGGCAGAAATACCCGAAAAATATCCTGGACTGTGGAGAATTGCAAGAAAGCTTTTGATAGCGTTTCCCTCGTCATATCTTGTCGAGAAAAGTTTTAGTGTCGTTACAAACCTTTTAACAAAAAAAGGAGCAGATTGACTATCACAGAACGGGGAGATTTGCTGTTATTCCTAACAAAACTGAAGCCAAATATTGATAATTTGCTGTCAATCCATCAAGTACATCCCTCCCACTAAAATTATGACTATTTTGTGATTGTCATTGTAGAAGTTACGTTACGTTATTAATATTTTATTTTAATTATATTAAGATTGTTATCATATTACATTGTAATAATAATTAACAGTGTAATAATTACATATTTGAATAAATACAACACAAGGAAATATACTATTTTTCTTTTTAATTTTACCACTCCGAATGGGGAGTTTTCTAAATAAAATATGTGAGAATTGATTGGTTTCTTGTGTTGTGGGTAGATGTCAAAGGAGTAAAGTTGGATGGAATAACTTTTTTGATTGGCTAACTTTACTTTTTTGACATCCACTCACAGCACAATCAATTAATTAATTAACCAATAACTCAGCCGCAACGCCAATTTCCATACTTAGATCTAATCTTCACATTTTTTTCAAGTTTTGGGAATATGGTAGAAATGTAGCAGCAGGGGGTCTACCGGAACCAGCAAAACTTTCAAAGTGGTCTATGAGAAAAAAAGTTTGGGAGCCTCTGGTCTACACTATAGACTAACTTTTCAAATAACAAAAAAATTATGTTTTGTTTTCATTCCAATAGATTTGTCTTTAAAAAATGTACTTTGGTTTTAAATTAGCTTATAATACTATTTATATCATTAATAATTACGGTTTAGCTATCAATATTATAATCAAAACTCATTTCTAACTTTATTTTTATTTAGTATATTTTGTCGGGTTTTATGGAATAATATACTTTTATGTCGGGTAACATAAAATACCTAGTATTCCACAGCATTCAACATGGCATCTTGAAAAATGAACCTTTAAATTGATGGACAAAACATTGTCAGCCAAAAACGACCACAGTATAACAAACTACATTTCTTTTAGTGTACATTATGTTTAATTTCAACGTTCAAGTCACTTGTGTACTAGTAGGTTAAAATGTTTGAAAGCTTACCTGCAAAAACTCTTGAAAATCACAAAACATACTTTGTTCTGTAGCGAGTGATACAACAAGTGGTCGACTCTGACTGCACTGCATCATGTCTTTCTTGAGTAGTTCATGGTATTTCATGTGATAGCAGCATCAAACAGAGCCGAAACATCGGTATTTCATATTTCCGACTATTTTTTTAACATCCTCCTCTCTCTATGTTAACAAATCTCTGTTTCTTTTTACTGTTTGTGTAGATGTTTCGCAATCTTTTAATCCATGGTTAGTATACAGCTCTGAACTAGTAGGTACATCAGTTGGAAGTCCATCATCCAATTGCTTCATTCACATCTTTAGCTTCATTATCGGAAGCCATAAAATTAGGCGTATTAACAATATGCTCTAATTTTTCAAAATTAAGTGCATGTACTCTATAATAGCGTATCATTGTAATCTGACAAAATCAAGGGAAAAATTCGAGATGACATCTATCCTGAGCCCCAAATGGGAATCAGACTTTAAGCAGCCCTTAAAAAAGAGGAAAGTAAATATTAACGTAGTATCTTATTAAATGTCATCTATAAGCATTAAAAAACATGATATTTTCAACTGCAAATTATTTATATGCACATGCAACTTAAACACACAATTACTAAAGAACCACATTCCTTATTCTTTATCGACCTTGAACTCAAAACTAATAATAAAGCAATATTTGACTTACAATACAGACACTCCAGCAAAATGTGCTCTATGTGCAGGTAAGCACCCTGCAGACTATAAGGGCTGTAGAGTCCACCAAAGATTTAATTGCCCAAAGACATGGCGCAAAACGTCTCCTAGCTAACTCTGCACAAACCAATAACCACACACCACAAACACAGCCATCTAACTTCAACTCGGCCAATACATAGATGTTACAAAACCAAAATCGAACCTACGCTAGCTGTACTAAACAATAACAACAATACGACATCTGATCAACACACAACAAAGCTAGAGGACCAATTGACACTATTCCTAAATGAATTTAAAAAACATGTTCGCGCAGTTGCTCAATCAAAACAGCATGATTCTAAACTTGCTTACCCCAGTCATCAACAAACTAAATCCATAATGGCTAAAACACTCCGAATCGCAACGTGGAATGCCAATCCTCAATCATAAAAAAGAGATAGTAACATTCCTTCATCCAAACAAAATAGATATTCTTTAGTATCTGAAATCCACTTCACTGATCGAACCGTTTTCCTTATACCACAGTATTCAATCTACAATTGCATTACCCTGATGGTATAGCGCATGGCGGATCAGCAATTATAATCAAAGATTCTATAACCCACCATGAATTGGTCAAATACCAAACTAATGAGATCCAAGCTACCAACGTCCTGGTAAGCACTGAAAAGTGGAACGTGACTGTAACAGCTGTCTACTGTCCGCCACGCCACACCATTCCTTCTGAAGAATATAAAAATTTCTTTCAAACTTTGGGTAATCGTTTTATCGCAGGGGGCGACTGGAATGCCAAACACACTCACTGGGGTTCCAGACTTATTACCACCGAAGGACGCAACCTCCTACGTGCTATTACTGACAACAACTACACACATATAACGAACGGAGAACCCACATACTAGCCGACAGATCCAAGAAAACTGCCGGATCTCCTAGATTTCTTTATAACTAGAGGCATACCAACGCAAAACTGCCTAGTGGATTCACATCATAACCTGTCATCAGACCACACACAAGTTATTCTCACTATGTGCACTGCAGTCATAAATAAACCTACACACCGAAGGCTCACTACGAGATACACGGATTGGGAAAAGTTTGCAGAATACATAAATGGAAACATAAATCTCAACATACTCATTAAAGATTCAACAGAGCTCGATGCCGCCGCCCACTATTTTACTAACCTAATACAACAAGCTCCATGGCAATCGACTCCTAGAACAGAACAACAAACAGTAAGTCCTACCAGCACTCCCTTACACATCCGACAACTTATCAGTGAAAAAAGACGAGCCAGACGGAGATGACAGCAATCACGCAATAGAAACGACCTACATTGTTATAGAAGAATATCCAGGAAACTTACTGCAGCACTTAATAAAGACCAAAACACAACGTTCGAAAAATTCATTCAAACTTATCACCTGATGACTACTGTCTATGGAAAGCTACTAAAAAACTTAAAACACGCACACACCAAAGTCCCCGATAAGAAAACTCAATAACGAATTTTCCCGTTCCGACCAAGAAAAGGCTGACACCTTTGCCACTTATCCTACGTTTTCCAAGCACCAGAACCAATACCTGGCGTCCGAAACGATGATGTTGAAGACTTTCTTGACATACCCTGTCAAATGTTACTATCAATAAAAAGCATTACCCTACCAGAAGTTAGAAATGAACTAGCCAATCTAAACCAACGCAAAAGTCCGGGACATGATTTAATAACCGGACAAATACTAAAAATGCTACCTCGCAAAGCTCTCGTCCTTCTCACAACAATTCCTATTATATGGAAATATGCAGAAATAATAATGATACATAAAAATAATAAATCACCCCATGAAACATCGTCGTACAGACCTATAAGCTTACTGCCTATTCCTTCTAAAATATTTGAGAGGCTATTACTCAAACGGCTACAAAAAGACTACCAACTAGCACATTTGCTGCTTAACTATCAGTTTGGGTTTCGCGAAAACATGTCAACGATTCACCAAGCACACAGAATAGTCAATCAGATATCCAAGAGCATCGAGGACAAGAAATATTGCAATGGGGTATTCTTAGATGTATCCCAAGCGTTCGATAAAGTGTGGTATAAGGGCCTCCTGTACAAGCTCAAAAATTTGGTTAATAACAGTTACTATATCCTCCTAAAATCTTACCTTACCGACAGGAATTTCTTCGTGAAGCACAACGGTGCAGTCTCTCCCCACTACCTCATAAAGTCTGGCGTCCCGCAAGGAAGCGTGCTTGGCCTGTTCCTCTACCTTATAAACACTGCTGACTTACCTGAAACGGAAAACACCATTATTGCTGCATTTGCAGATGACGTTGCTATCCTATCCTCAGATGATGTTCCCAAAACATGCAAAGTTACCTGAATCAGCTTAGTGAATGGTACAACAAGTAGCGAATCAAGCTCAACCAATCTAAATCTATTCAAGTAACATGCACCACCCGCACCGAAGCCTATCCTCCGGTAACAGTAAATGGAGACCTTGTACCAGCAAAACCAGATGTTAAATATCTAGGGTTACATTTAGATCAACGCTTGACATGGCAGGAACACATACAGACGAAGCGAAAACAGCTGAATCTCAAACTCAAACAGATGTAGTGGCTCATGGGCCGTAAATCAAACTTCCCACCAAGAATAAAATTCTTCTTCACAAAACGACCCTACAACCTATTTGGTTTTACGTGTACATCTCTGGAGCTGTGGCAGACTTACCCGATTAAAAACCATACAAACATTTCGAAACAAAACACTTCGTGCGATTGTGAACGCGCCGTGGTATATTAGCAACCTAATGCTGCACCAAGACCTGCAAATCCCATACATCACTGAAGTAATTGATACCGTTGCCATCAGTTATCGAGACCGCCTTACAAGAAATCCAAACGATCTCATAGATAATCTATACACTGGTGTTCCGCTCAGCAGAAGACTTAAAAAATATGGCCTGCAGACCTACCCCAACAACACTAAGTAATAGTGGAATGTAAGGAGAAACGTCAGTGGACATTTCCCTTTCAAGACATAGACTTATATCATATTTACTCAATACTCCTATTGAAGTATATGGTAAATTTACAGTATATGTCAATAAAAAATATGCAACTTATTTCTTTCTAAAAACACAAAGTGGTGAAAACTTTAAAATTTTGACCTTGTCACACAGATCACTTACTACAACCAATCTGTTTCAAATAATTTAACAATCCCTTTATGCTCAGGTCTAGATAACAATGCGTAGAAGAAATCAGGTCTTCCAACGTAAAAGTAGCTTCAAATATTAGATACAAATATAAGTTCCCAAATGGGAATCATGACAATTATGGGTTAAACTTTGCTTTCTCTAAATTATTGCGTAAATTTGGAGATGCACATCTCTATTCAATTTCTGCATCTTCTAATATGATGTACGCAGTAACACGACGGTTTTGTTTGAGTATCGGAAAGAGTATGTGACGACCGTCCCAGGGATCGTCATGCACTAAATTTCTGCCTTTTATGCTATTAAAAGATTAGCATTCTCGATAATGCTTTCTGTATTATATTCTACGTTTTACCAGGATTTTTTTTTTGGTTAACGCATAACTAAGTATTACCCGTTACTCGTGTAACTTCCAACTAAATGCGCTAACTATCTGAATAGTGAGTTATTAAGCATAGCCCCGCCACCCACTGAGTTTGCATTTAAACATTTTCAAGGCTATGTCTATTAAGGAGCATATATATACTTTAAATATTACAACTAAAGAATTAAAGAATACTATGGAACATTTATGTCAACGATTGTGTTTTTAATAGCTTTCTGTTCGTTGCGAACTGCAGTGCAACTTTTCACCTCACTAGGGGCAGATATTTTGTCAATTTGCAGTCAAACGAACTATTGGGGTGCATCTGACAAACTTCCAGTATCAAAAGTTTGACGCTCCGCGCCATGAGGGAGCGCGCTAATGAAACTTGGAAGTATCCTTAAACAAAAATAAAACTTCGCGCGGGGCATCTTCATAGCGGGCCCTCTGGGGGCGTACTCAGTCAATTTTCTGGACGTAAAAGTGCTGCCGCAACAGCGCTGTCGATTTATCATTTTGTCGTCGCTATGGCCGCGTTCGAGGCGCTGGGCGCTGGACGTGCGTGGAGAGAAACGCGCGGCGCTAATTATTTATCATAAATACGTAGGCTTTCTGTGGCAGGAAGTAATTAACTCCGCCGCCGCGTGCGAAAGGGAGCAAATAGAAATAAATCTTCGGCGACTGACGTAGCACTTAAATAATTCAAATATAAGGAGAGCTTCATTTCAACTGGCAACGAAACAACGGAGTGTCAAGATGTTCACTGTAAGCGATTGTTTAAAGGGCGTCATATTTGTCAGGCGCGCTCCGCGGATTTCTATTGTGCGCAAAGCCCCTCAGACAGCAAATACCATAAACAGACACCGACTTGGAATCCTAATTTGACTCGCTGAACACCAGTTGGATAGGTAGCAGCAGCGCAGTTCCAGTTCCGAGCTACTGGCGCAGGTGGAAATTGCACTTTTGATAGACGTAACAAGTGCATAACAAGTTCAAGCAAGTTTTGCTTTGTTTTCTACGTTTTGTAGTCGCAAAATAAATAACTACCCAACAAACATTTACTTTTCATTAGAAAATCTACCCCTTACAAGGTAATTAATAATATTTTTCACTCGTTTACTGCTCTGAATATATAGTTTTTTGAGTATTAATTATTTTTATTAATTACCCTTTTCTGGACATTTATGGTATTATAATCTGAACAATGAATAATTTGATTCGAAGTTAAATTTCTACAGCTTGAAAACTTATCTAAGCTCCTACTCACTAGTTCACCTCAGGTTCTCATAAACCTGCAAAGCTTGCAACGCATAGCGAAGTGGCGAAGTAGTCTCCCAAATTTGAGAACCTTCTGGTTTATAGGTTGAAAAGCAAATTCATGGGATGATCAAAATGCAAGTACTCTATAAGAATTCACTTGAACCACAACACAGCTTCCTTAGTTGACTCACTAACTCTTTGAACATTCATAATTTTATGCAACATTTCTTAAAGCTTTGACTTCATTTTTCCTCGGCCAAATTACACAGATCGGCTTGTGGTCACCATAATAGGATTCATAAATCCACGCAATCACGTCACCACTGTTCGAGAAACAACAGTCAATATGATTTTGTGGCCACAAGTAGGAGTATTTAAACCTATTTTTGACTCAAAATGGTACTTGTGAAACAGCTCCCGTAATTTGTTTCCATTCTGAGACATGAGGTCGATATTGGTGTCTCCGAGGACAATGGTTCTGCTTCCGACGTTTTCAATTAACTGTGTTTCAAGCAATCGATTCATTGAAAAGTCTTTGTGCCTATAGATTGAAATCGTAAAAGTCACTAACGCTGACCTTTGACCAATCAGTTTCAAAATCACTAGCAAACAAGCCTTTTTGGTCACCTGTCGATTGGTGAAACAGAAATTGGAAATTCCTAGCCGTTCTCGAGTGTTTGCTCGGACGACGGACTGACAGACAGACATTGAAGTTAGTAATAATAACACTACACTAATTTTAACGTATAAGTATTGCACAAGTGCTCTGCTTTTCACTTATTTCATTATACTAGTTCAAAGGTTTGGTTCTCTTAAGTCTTCTTGTCAGGTTAGTGTTGTCGAGGAGCTGGAGTGCCACAAAGTTCATATGTTGGAAAAATCGCTGTTTGTGATATCTTGTGAATTTGGAAATAGTCTAACTTTCTCTCTTTGAAGAGTCCTTATAAAGGTCACAATTACGGAAGTCCCAAGGTCCATCGTCCATGCTGCTCAGTGCTTTGTTTTGTAGTCGTTGAATGATTTGGATATTACTTTTCCTAGCACAGTACCAGTGTAGGCCATATGTCCATACTGATTTTAAGACTTGCTTATAAAGAAGCATCTTATTGCAAATGGATAACTTGGAGTTCCTTCCTAGTAACCAGTAGCGTTTTCTATTTAAACTTTTTTTTTGTTCTACATGAGTTTTCTAGCGTAGCCTGCATCTAGGGTCATGTCCAAATATTCCACCGAATGTGCATGTCGAATTTGGAAATCGTTGATTCTGATGGGCATGTGATGTTTTAATTTATTGATGAAGTCTACATGTACAGTCTTGCTTTCGTTGACACGCCAAGTTCTGGTCTAGGTGTTTATTATATTTAAGGAGCATTCTAGATGTTCAGCAGTCTTTTCACGATTTTTTTCTTATTGCAATAATAGCTGTATCATCTGAAAACGCTGCGATGGTGTCTATTCAAGATCAGAAATGTCACTAGTGTATGGCAGATCTAAAGTATCTTTCTGAAAGGTATGATTTTAAAAGTTGACAGTGTTGTGCAAAGTTTTCTTCAGTTTATGAAACATGTCTTTATGCTAAACTTTATCGAAAGCCTGAGCTATATCTAGGAATATAGCAAAGCAAACTTTCTTTTCCTCTAAAGACTTTTAATAATATCTGAATTCTGTGTACCTGATCTATTGTAGAATGGCTTTCACTGAACCCGAACTGATGCGAAGGGATTATATCGTTTTCCTCTATTATAGGTTTTAGTCTTTTAAGAAGTAGCGTTTCAAACAGTTTTGAGATAACTGGCAGCAAACAAATAGGCCTATATGATAACACTTCTTGAGGTGGCTTTCTTGGTTTAAGAATATTGTGACTTCTGCTATTTTCCACTTTATAGGAACATATCTTAATCTAGATGTGGGGTTGATAACATAAGTTAATTTTACTGTTGCTTTCTTTGGGAGCTGCTTAAGAATTTCTCCTGTGATTTAATAAAATCCAGGCGCTTTTTGGGTTAATATTCTTTTTGATTTCTTCAAAAACTTATTTTGGGGTGGTAGGTGTAATTTTGACATCCTCTTGTTTTGTTTAGTTCAATCTTAAGAGTCTTCTCCTGCATTTGGTTGGAAGACCAGTTTCGAGTGTTTTGCAAATCTAGTTGCTTTTTGTAGATTATTCCGGGTCTACCTTACGTTTATTAGTAGATTTTGAAGGGTGGGTCATTTTAAGCGTTTGGTGGTTTTTCACAAAAGCATTCAGTTTTATCGTCGTTGGTTAATTTTCTCAGGAGCTTTCGATTGATGCATTTTTGATGCGTTGTATTTTCTCTTTCCCAGCGGGGTTGCTAGATCCCCAACTGGGCGCCTCCCCAGGTGGCGGATAGGGGAACGCCCGTCAGATATGGCGGGTACCGGGGAAATAAAATACCCGGGGCGGACCAAAACTGGCAGTAGCGTCTGACTCAGATTGAGCGGCTACAAATAGGGCACTCTTTTGCCCTGGGATCGAGAACAGTCCTAAAGGCGGAAGAACTACGAGGGTGGTCAACGGCATAAGGATACAGAAGGCAACGGGAAACCACTGTATTAAAGGCCCATTTGGGCATCCCTAGTAAAATCAATATGGCTGAATTCAGAGCAAAATGTTCCGGAGTCTCTAGTTCCCCGGTCGGATCTCCGGGGGGAACGGTTTTGAATAAAGCTGCAAGAAAGAAGAAAGAATGAAGATAGCTACATGGAATATTCAATCTATATATGAAGCAGGAAAAATCCACAACGTGATTCAAGAAATGGAACGTCTTAAGGTTAACATAATGGGACTGAGTGAAACCAGGTGGCCAAATTCAGGGGAAATGCAAATTAACAAAGCAAAGATATACTACTCAAGTAACAACGACCCATACCATTGGAATGGAGTAGCAATAGTAGTAGACGAATCCCTGTGTAAATCAGTAATTAGCTTCATGCCTGTCTCAGATAGGGTAATCATGTTAAGAACTCAAACACTCCAAGAAATAATGAATATAATACAGGTATACGCCCCTACTGCAGATAAGGATGAGGAAGAAGTAGAACAATTTTATAACGACGTTCAGCAAGCTATAAATATCACAAAAAACAGAGAAATCACGATTGTCATGGGGGATTTCAACTCAAAAATAGGAAAAGGAGAAGTGGCGGATATCATAGGTAATTACGTACTGGGATTAAGAAATGAGAGGGGAAATAGACTGGAACAGTTCTGCCAAGAACAGGAAATGATAATCTCAAATACGTTCTTTAAATTGCCAGAAAGAAGGCTATATACGTGGAGATCACCAGCAGATAAAAACAACAAGATAGTCCGAAACCAAATAGACTATGTATTGATAAATAAACGATATCGCAATTCCATCAAGTCGGCCAAAACATATCCAGGCGCAGATGCAGCAACTGACCACAATCCGGTGATAATAAAAATCGAAACACGATTAAAAAAACTTACATCACAACAGAACAAAAACAACTACAGATATCACAATTAAAAGACCAAGCAACAAAAGATCAATTAGCGGTAAAATTAATAAAGAACTAGAAGAAAAATAGATAGAAACTTGAAGGGAGACCCAAATAACAAATGAGAAGGATTCAAAAAGCAATAATGACCCCAAGAAAATATTAGGAGAATCAAGGTAAATAACACAAATAAAATATGGATGACGGATGAAATACTGGAACTGATGGAAAACAGAAGACAACATAAGAATAGAGACAATGAAATGTATAAAACCTTACATAAAGAAATAAGAGGGAAGATTAGAGAAGCTAAGGAGAAATGGTACACAAATAAATGTGCAGAAATAGAAGAATTGCAAGCAAGACATGATGATTTCAACTTGCACAAGAAAATAAAGGAAATGGCAATAAGAAAATCAAATAAAAATAATATCCTCTTGGACAGAAATGGTAAAATAATACCCGACATCAAAGGTAAATTAGAAAGATGGAAAGAGTATATCCAGGAATTATTCGAAGATGAAAGACAACAAGAAACAATAGAAGAAAATACAGAACGAGACAGTGGACCATATATAACAGAAGAAGAAGTAATACATGCAATAAAGTTGGCAAAATGCAATAAATCTCCGGGTCCTGATGAAATTCCAGCTGAAATAATAAAATTAATCACGGAAGAACAAATAGGCGTGTTGGTGGATTTATATAATACAGTATATAATACAGGAACAATCCCTACAGAATGGCTCAGATCGACATTCATCGCTTTACCTAAAAAAGCCAACGCAAGAGAATGTAATGATCATAGGACAATTAGTTTAATAAGTCACACTTTTAAAATATTTCTGAAAATATTGCATAAAAGAATTTTCAGAAAGCTAGAACAAGACTTTAGTGAAACCCAATTTGGTTTCAGGAAAGCAATGGGCACAAGAGAAGCCCTGTTCGCAGTGAATGTGTTAACTCAGAGATGTATGGATATCAATCAACCAATATGTCTGCTTCTTCGATTACAACAAAGCATTTGACAAAGTCCGCCATAACTACCTCATTCGACTACTTAAAGATAAAAATATAGATATGAAAGATATTAGAATAATAACTCAGTTATATTTCAACCAGATTGCTAATGTAAAAGTGGATAATGAGTTAACTGAAGAAGTACAGATACAAAGAGGAGTAAGGCAGGGATGTGTGCTTTCGCCTTTACTCTTCAACGTATATTCTGAGGAAATAATCAAGAACGCACTGGAAGAAGTATCAATTGGGATTAAAGTTAACGGGAAATATATAAACAATATTAGATATGCAGATGACACTATACTCATGGCAGAGTCATTAGAAGATTTACAAAGGATATCAGATCTAGTAGTCGAAAGTAGCGAAGAAAAGGGTCTGTCACTAAATATCAAAAGACTAAATTTATGACAATCACAAAATCACAACAACGACAAGAAAATATATGGATTAGAGGAGAACAAGTGGAGAAGGTACAAAAATACAAATACCTGGGAACTATTGTCAACGAGAACAATGAATACACAGAAGAAATTAGAGCAAGAATTGGCCAGGCCAGGACCATATTTAATAAAATGAGAAATATACTATGCAAAAGAGACTTATGTCTACAGCTAAGAATCAGAATGTTGAGATGCTACGTGTTTTCAGTAGCATTTTATGGAATGGAGGCTTGGACGATGAAGAAAAACATCAGTGATCGACTGGAAGCATTCGAGATGTGGACCTATCGAAGAATGTTGAAAATCAGCTGGGTGGACAGAGTGACGAATGGTGAGGTACTCAGAAGAATGGGGAAGGAAAAAGAAGTATTGAATACAGTTAAGATACGGAAATTACAGTATCTGGGGCATGTGATGCGGGGAGAAAGATATGAAATCCTACAAAATATCATGCAAGGGAAGATACAGGGTAAAAGGAATAGAGGAAGAAGACGCATCTCCTGGTTGAGTAACCTGAGACAATGGTACAATTGCAGTTCTATTGAATTGTTCAGAGCAGCAACGTCGAGAATACAAACAGCCATAACGATAGCCAATCTTCTAAGAGGAAACGGCACTTAAGAAGAAGAAGATTTCTCTCTTTAGTTGTTCAGTAGCGTTGTTTAAGGCTGTCTTATCTACTAGTGCTCTTGTTTGGCGCCATTTTCTTCTTAATTTACTTTTTCAGACACAAAATCTCTAATCTCTTTTTATTAGTAATTATTACTCTTGACTTTGGATTTAATCTCAGGAATATTTTTTCATACTGATTGCTGGATATTCATAACAAACAGTTCTACTTCTGTATCTAACTGTTCTTCAGTTTTTAGCTGTACAGAAAGATTTATAGAGTTTTCAAGTTTTATTTTGAAAGTTTGCAAGTCAGCCCATTTATTAACTAGCCTACGTAAAAGTTCTTTTTGAATTACACTATCACTTAGGGTGAAAAGTACAGGAGAGTGATCCGAGTTTATATCCCATGCTTCTTCAACATTAACGTAATATGAGGAAATATTCCTGACAATAAAAAAGTCTGTTAGGTCAGGAATTTTGTTCAAATCTGTTGGCCAGATTGTTGGTTTACTAGTCGACAGTATTTCACAGTTCAATTGGTTACATGCTCTAAAAGTTCTTTGCCTTTCGTTGTTGTTAACCTAGATCCCCACTGGGTGTTTTGTTGCATTGAGATCACCTCCAACAATAAATCTATATAATTGTTCTTTAAGGAAGTTAAGGTAATATTATTTCTTGATGTTATGTCTTGGTGGGCTATACAGTGCCGTAATTATTACGTCATACGTTTCAGTTTTAACTATGTTAGATGTTGCTTGTATTATGTCGGTTTAGTATCCTTTTTCTTGATAATGTACAATAGATTTTCTTACAATGATTGCACTACCACCTTTTTGCGTTGTTATCAGGGTGAATCGTATGATATAATTTGTATCCTTTAAACTTGATATATGAGTCCCTGACAAATTGTATTTTGGAAATAAGGCACACATTAATTTTTTTATATCCAGGACTATTCGCAACTCTTTTTGATGTTGGCGTTCAGGTGGTTAACTATTTTTATTTTTAGGAATCGCTTGATTACGATATTTATCCATTGCATTTAATTTTTCCAATATTCTTTGAAGAATTGATTCAACTGTTGAATTAATCTGCCAGCTTTCTATTATATTTTTTCCATTTTTCCACTTGCTGCTTGATTGTAAATCATGGTTTTGATTTATTTTTTGCTTCAGTTTTTCACATTTACTTGTTCGATTCGTGTGGCTTGTCAACCAAAGTAGGTTTCTTAGTTTGTTTGTTTTTAATTTTCTGCATTTCTTTGGCCACCAAGCAGCCACGATAGTTAACTGAGCGATCTTTGCCGCAGTGAACGCACTTAATTTTGCATTTTTAAGTTTGATGTAATTTGACGTTAACTGTTTTCCAGTGCACCTGCACACCATCTCTGTGTGTGTATGTAGGCTTGGCACCTTTACATTGTGGTACTAACCTAGATTTTCTAATCGGCAGAATCTCTACCTTCATCCCCATTCAATCGGTGATTGCAAAGACTTTGTTAATATCCTTATCATGCCTAAACGCCAAGATAAACATATTCAGAAGTTGTTTGGTTTTGTATTATAATTTGGGTACTTCTTTCTTTCTGAATGACAAAATTATCCGTTCAGGTTTGCATGAGTGGTGTAACTTATTTGTTACTACTAATTGGGCTGTTTTATTTATTCTCGTAGGAGTGCTACGAGTATTTTTCTTGTTCTAATACAGTTCAAGGGTGTCTTCGCCCGTAACGTTCATTTTGATGTGTTTATGATTATCTTAATTTGAAAATCATTTAACATTTTACTAATTTGTTTATGTGGAGTCCGGTCCTGTGCGTGGACATATTGGCTACAAATTATTTTGCGGCGAATAATATCGGTAAAAACGAGTGTTTAAATGCAAAATAAGTATAAAGTGGCGAGTGGATAAGTAAAACAAGTGTGACAAGAAACAATATACTAGTAGAAATTAAGGTAGGATTAGAATTAATAGCAGGGAAATAAACTTTTAATCGAGGAGAGAGATAAGAGAAGGCAAACTTCGAGCGAGGTGAAGTGATAAGCGCGGTCACAGACGCGTATTATCCGCGCCAAACGTAAACAACACACAGCGTTGGATTAAGGCAAATTTAAATCGCAGAGAAATAAAATAAAAATACATAAACATAGTGTTTAAAATTAGTGGAAACCAAATAAAACTCATACTACCATAAAAATAAAAGTGAAAATAAAACAAAAACGTAAAATAAAACACGGAAGGGACACAGAAATTCGCGCGTAAATACGAAATACAAAGTACAGAATGGAAGAACACAAAATGGAAAAAATACTAGAAGATATAAATTCTAAACTAAAGGCAATAGAAAAAGTGGAAACGAAACTTGATAAAATACACAAGGATATAATAGAAGTAAAGAAGGAAAACAACCAACTAAAGATAGAGAACCACTAACTAAAGACTAGAATAGACCAACAAGAGAAGAAAATAGCTATGCTAGAAAAAGAATCAAAAAAGAAAAATATAATTATACACGGAGTTGAAGAAAATTCAGAAGAAAGCGAGCTCATACTAAATGAAAAAACAAGAATGGTTCTAAGGGACATGGATCTGCCAACATCTATGGAAGACGAGGTAATGGATATTCGAAGAATTAGGAAACCACATGACAAAAATAAAGTCCGTCCAATCTTAGTTGAACTAAAAAGCTGGACCAAGAAATTGGCAATCCTAAGAGCAACAAAAAAACTAAAGGGAGACCAATTCACACTACAACAGTTACAAATGGTAGAATCACCTGAACAGTCAGTCGGAGATAACGCAAACAGACAAAAAACAACAATACAAACAATGGGAAACATGGAAGGAATACAGACAAACACAGACTTAGATAAGAAGAAAGGAAGAACTGCCAGCGAGAGATCCCCCGAAGACCAGAACCAAGCCCTAAGAAACGAAGGTACGTCAGCGGAAGAGAAACTGTTGATGATCACACAAGTCAAAAGAACAAAAAACTAATAGAGCAAAATACAAGGGATAAACTGACGACAACAAAGGCAAATAACAAGGATAACGAGTATAAGGCAAATGTAGAAAAAAAGTTAGATTTAGTTTATAAAGACACATTAAAAATAAAAAAGAATAAAAATAAAAAGAAGAAAAAAAGGAAAGCAAATACTAGCGCAACAACCCTAGACACAAGAACCAGAACCTTTATAGGCTGCTGAAACGTTAAAACTATGGCAGAAGTAACAAAAACGTACCAAATAGAAAACCAAAAGGAAAAATACAAAATCAGTATATTAGGCATAGCCGAATCAAGATGGAATGGGATGGGTCAGAGAAAGTTAGCAGACAACATTTCCATTATTTACTCAGGCTACGAAGATGAACAGGCACACAAAGAACGTGGGGTAGCAATAATGTTAAATAAAGAATCAACAAAAGCACTATTAGAATGGGAAGGGGTATCAGAAAGGATCATATGGGCAAGATTTAGAGCAAAATTTATGAAAATAATCATAATAAATGTGTATGCCCCAACAAACCAGCAAGAAGAGGAAGTGAAAGATATGTTCTATAACCAAATATACACAATTATAACGAAACTAAAAACTAAATATACCCGAGATATTGTAATCATGATAGGTGACATGAACGCAAAAGTAGGAAGAGACTACGAGGGAAAGGAGAATGTAATGGGAAGACATGGAATAGGTGAGGCAAACGATAATGGCACAAGATTAACAGAATTCTGCGCCCTAAATAACCCCACAATAGGAGGAACTTTATTTCAACATAAGGAGATCAACAAAACAACTTGGACCTCACTAGACGGAACAACTCACAACCAAATTGACCATATCCTCATGGAAAAGAAATGGAGAAACACATTGCAAGATGTAAAAGCTATGAGAGGAGCAGACTGCGCATCAGATCACACGCTAGTGCGAGCAAAAATTAAAATCAGTATAAAAGCCAAGTATAAACTCAACCCAAAAAGAAGAAAACTTAACGTAAATAAATTAGACGCCCCAGAAATAAAAGAGAAGTTTAAAGAAGCGATAGAAAGAAAAGCCAGCACTATAATGGACCCATCGATACTATCTATTGAGGAGATATGGAACGCTTATAAAACACATTAAATGAAACAGCAATAGAAATAATAGGTTATAATGAAAGACACGATAAAACATGGATCTCAAATGAAACAAAAATGAAACTGGAAAGAAGAAAACAACAAGAGCAAAACTCCTAATAGAGAAAAACCAAGACCAGAGGAAAATATGGCAAGAAAACTATACCAAAGAAAACAATGAAGTAAAAAGAGCGCAAGACAAGACAAGAGAAATTACATAAATCAGCATGACTAGAGCAGCGGAAGAGGCAGCCAGGAAGCATGATTCCAAAACACTATACAAAATAACAAAAACTAAGTGGGACCAAACAAAATGACGTCAACCAAATTAAAAGGAAAAATGGAGAAGTACTTTCCACACAAGAGGAAATTAAAAACAGATGGGTAGAACACTTCACCGAAATATACAAAGCATACGCAAAGACTAATAGAGAAATAGAAGACATAATAGACATACATGGAACACTGGAATTGCCTACAGAAGAAATTTCTAAAACTGAAATAAGGAATGCAATACAAACACTGAAAAATAATAAAGTAGAAGGGATAGACGGAGTCCAAGCAGAATTAATAAAAATACATGCAAATTACTCAACCGAACTACTTTATATACTACTAAACAAGATATGGACACAAGAACAAATACCAAAGGAATGGACAGAAGGTATAATAATAAAAATACTCAAAAAAGGAAATCGAACAATGTGCGAAAACTGGAGACCGATCACACTGCTCAGCACAACAAGTAAAATAATGACCAGAATAATTCTAGAAAGATTAAGAAACCCTATAAATATAAAACTGAGAGACAATCAAGCAGGGTTTAGACCAAATAGAACATGTATCGATCACATCAACACCCTAAGAATTATTCTAGAACAAACAGCCGAAGTTGAAGAAGAAATCCTCATAAATTTCATCGATTTTCAAAAGGTCTTCGATACAATAGACAGAGAAGTAATGTGGAAAATATTGGAACAATACGGCATACCAGTCAAATACATTAAAATAATAAAACTATTTTACGACAACTCCACGGCATACATACAGCACGAAGGACAACTCACCCAAAAAGTTGAAATACAAAGAGGAGTGAGACAAGGCTGCATCCTCTCCCCTCTCCTTTTTATAATAGTAATCGATTGGGTAATGAGGAGGACTGAAGACAAAAGAACAGGGATAAACTGGAATGTATTTGGCAAACTGGAGGACTTAGAGTTTGCGGACGACATCTGCCTAATAACAACAAATAAAAACACATGCAACAAAAACTGATCAAACTAAACAACAATGCTAGGAAAGTAGGATTACAAATAAACTCAAACAAAACTAAACTATTAACCAAAACAACATGGGGAATACAAGAATACAATTAGAGGGAAGAGATGAGGAAATAGACGAATTCTGCTACCTAGGAAGCATAATAAGCATCAAAGGAGGCACAGAGAGGGATATAGAAAGACGCATAGGACAAGCACAGAAAGCCTTCAATTCACTATTTAAAATTTGGACGTCAAACAATATCAGCAGAAAACAAAACTCCGACTCTTCCACAGTAATGTAAAAAGTACACTACTATATGGAGCAGAAACCTGGAAAGAAGACAGAAAACACTATAAGAAACTGCAAACATTTATAAATAAATGCCTCAGAATTATTTGCGGAATCTTCTGGCCAGAAGTAATCAATAATGAGGACCTTTGGGAAATGACAAAAGAGGAAAGAATAGAGATAACCATAAAAAGCGCAAGTGGAGATGGATTGGTCATTCCCTTAGAAAACCGATAGGAAATACAACCAGGCAAGCCTTGGAGTACAATAGGACAGGGAAAAGAAGGAGAGGCAGACCAACTAATACTTGGAAAAAACAATTACAGAAGAACTAAAACAAGTAGACCTAAATTGGAACCAAGCAAAAAGAATAGCAAAAGATAGGAAAAAATGGAAGGAACTAATGGAAAGAATTGTGACAACGGAACGGACCCCAGACAGTGCGTGAGACTGGCTATCTCACCACAAGAAGTCTAAAGCTAAAGCAAATGAAACGCCCCAACAAGGGCGCCCTTTGCTCCAACAAAGGAGCTATATGATATATGATTAATTTGTTTATGTAACTGATTGAAGTTTTCAATTTCATCCACAACTATCGGAGGAAGACAAAGTATTTTTTGGCTACCGATTGTTTTGTTTCCGAGACGATTTTATTGTTTTGTGGGGGTGTTAGAGATGCATTTAAATCTAGAGTTTCTTTAATTCTCTTGAAAAATAGCTTTTTGAAAATTTTCGACAAGAGATAGGTAACCTACAGGTCTGTAGGATATATGTTGTGTTGGTTTCTTTTCAGGCTTGACAATCATTATGACGTGAGCATGTTTCTACTGAATCGGAGAATGACACAGTCTCAAAATACTGTTGTATATAGTCGTCAGAAGAACTAGAGCTTTTTTAGGTGGGTTGTAAATAATTTCTACTAGTAAGTCGTAATCAGTCTTTACGAGTGTTGGTTAGCTGTATTTAATTAGGCTTCCGATATGATGAGCTATAGTATTGGTTTTAGTTATATTTGGGAGTTTAGGTGTTGCCTGTCATGCAGCGTTTTGTGTTAGAGTTCTAAGGTTTTAATTCTGAGTTCGAGATTGACTTTTTGTCGAGTAGAGTTCGGAAATAGTCCCAGTCAATAGCTTTGGAATAAAGTCTTACAGCAGCTTCCTTGGTGTGATTGTTGTACTGATAGTTACTAAGACTGGCAAACGGTCGGTGGATAAATCGTAAGTAGTTGACAAGTGCAAAATCAAATAAATCTGGTAGTTTATTTTGGTCGCTAGGCCAATAAGTGGATTCTACGGTAGAGAAAAAATTGAGGTCTACATTTTGAGAAGCCTGTAGTAGGCTTCTTCCTTTAGGATTAGTTAACCGTGATCCTCACAATGTATTTATAGTATTCTGATCGCTTCCAGCAAGATCGAAAGAAATCCTAATAATGAACGGTGATGTAGCTTCATGAGAGACAATAAATTGATGCAACTATTAAATTAATATTACGAGTTTGTGCTTTTATACATGAAGCTTGAATTTTTGCAGTTATGTATGTCTGCAGTTGGTAATGTGCAATCGAGTTTCTTATTATGACCTCCATGGGCTATACCATCTGAGTGGTTAGTTAAATACATGCTGCAGTTTGAGATTTTTGCTACTGTTCTTGAAGTTGCGTGGGTTTGGAAAACTAACATTATGTCAATATTGTTTATCTGCAGAATGGTAATTACTTCTAGTATATGATTTAAGACTATTGGCGTTACAAAGTGTAATGCGTAGTAATGAAGTCATTATGCTAATTTATTTATAACAGTGGAGAGCATGTTTAATATCATGTTGTCTTAATTAATAAATTGTGTAAATATTGTTTTGAATTCCATTATGAAGTTAGATAGATGTTAATTAATGTTCAGTTATTGAATTTTATTGGTCAGTGTAGTATTGTTATTCCTTGCGGCTGTTTGCGAATAGGAGACCGCATTTTGTGGAAGACCAGGAACAGTACTATTTGTGATGTGTAACAAAATCGTTGGGTTTGAAATTCTTTATTGTTGTTGTAGTGTAGTAGTTTCTGTACCTCTTAATGATGTATTTTGACTTCTTTGTAGGTTTTATATACCGAACGTGATTTATAGTTTAGCTGGACGACTGCCGTGGCAAAGGGCGCACTTAGCAGATGTGTTTTGGCTTTTTTGCGTACGGCAGTGCTATGTCGTCCTCCGCATTTACACAGAAAATGGTTTATATATATATATATATATATATATATATATATATATATATATATATATATATATATATATATATATATATATATATATATATATATATATATATATATATATATATATATAATTTAACCCATTACCTTACGGTGTAGAGTGTTTGTAAGCTTACATAGATTTACATTTCCGTGAAAACAATTTACATTCTAATAATTATTGTCAATACCGTTTTTTAAATTAATTTCAAATAAACCAAATTAAATTAAATTAAATTGGATTTACAATACATTTTATCTTACAGTTCCTATGCAAGTTGTTCTTGTCTATCTGGTATTCTATTTACTTCATTTGCATTACACTACACTATGTTTCGTATGACGATCTTCAGTCATTCTTAACCGCACCAATCTATAGTTCACTCACACGCTTCACTACATTGATTATTCTCTCTTTTATTGTGTATTTGTTATGTACGTACGAACCTTGCCCATTCCTTTTTGTTCTGTGCCAATGTTTTGGCCTCTTGCCAGTTTCGATTCTTCCTCTTTAGGACTCCCGCTATTATCTCATCCCATCTCCTTCTTAGCCTTCCTCTTGTTCTTTTTCTTATTGTTTTGGTTTGCCAAATTATTTTTGTTTGTCTGTTATTCCCCATTCTGATCAAGTGTCCAAACCATCTCATCTGTTGTCTTTCTATGTCCTTCTTTATTGGTTCAACTTTTAACGCCGTTCGTATTTCTTCATTTTCTCTTTTAGTTACACCCATGATTCCTCTCAGGAATTTCATCTCACATGCTTGTATCTTATTTTCTTGTCTTTTCGAGAGCGTCCAGCTTTCGCAACCAAACATCAATATCGACTTGAATATCGTGTTGTATACTGTTAGTTTTGTTTTATTGCTTATCTCTTTTTTCCTAATTAAAGCATTGTTTAGGGCGTAATACACTTTATTAGCACTTTCAATTCTGCTATTTATTTCCGTTTCGTTTTTCCCATCTTTCTGTATTGGTATTCCCAGATACTTAAAACTGTCTACTTGTTCGATCTCTTTATTATTAAGTTGTATTCTTATTTGTCTATTGTTTCTTCCTAGTATCATCACTTTGGTCTTATTAGTATTTATCATTAGATTGCGTTTTTGTAGTGCTGTGTTCCACAGTTCTAAGTTTCTTTGCAATTTCTTTTGGTTTTTGCACAGATCATCAGATCATCTGCGAATGCACATTCTGTTATATATACCGCTTCCAAATTTCTATAGCCTACTAACAGTTTACTTAACTTTATGTTTAACTTCTTTTATTACTTCATCTAATACAATATTAAAGAGTGTTGGTAATACTCCCTTGTCTCACGCCTTCTTTTGTTACAAATTCGTCTGACTCCATATTATTTGTTCTGACCTGATTTCGAGTTTTATTGTATAAACTAGCTATATTGCTTCTCAGTCTGTTTCCAATTCCTCTTTTCTTAAGGCTATTCCATATAACTCTTCTTGGTATGCTGTCGAAGGCTTTTTTAATATCGATAAACGCCACATATACGTCATATTGCTGTGGAACTTCTCTATCAGCTGTTTTATTGTGAATATGTGGTCCTGTATTCCTTTCCCTCTTCTAAAACCACTTTGCGATTCTTCCATTTGGTCTTCTGTTTTGGCTTTCAATTTGTCGTCTAGTAGTCTCTCGTACACTTCATATGCATTGTTGAGTAGTGTTATCCCTCTATAGTTGTTGCAGTCTTTCTTATTTCCGGACTTGTATAGTGGTAATATTATACCAATTTCCCATTCCATCGGTATTTTATTTTCTTCTGCAATTTTATTAAACAGTGTTGTCAATACCTCTAGACCGTTGGGCCCTAGTAGCTTTAACATTTCTGTTGTTATATTATCATGGCCTGGTGCTTTGCCTCTCTTAAGGTTCTTTATAGCTTCTCCTACTTCTTCCAGGCTAAATGTTCTCCCTTGTTCCACGTGATTTATTATAATATGCTTTTGTATTTCCGTAGTCCTGACAACGGGTCCATTGCAGTATATTCTTTTTTCTAGGAGGGTTCGATAGATATTTTCAGTTTGCTTAAGTATTCAACATCGTAGATCTTCTAATTGTTGTCGTTCGGTTTAAGGTTGATTATAAATATTGGTAAGGGGTCCTTAGTTACTCCATACAGAACGTTCATAATATTTTTTACTGTATGTTCGAATTTGGCTAATTCCGTTTTAATTTCTTCTGTACGAATGGAATGAATATTTCTAGTAAAAACTTTAATGGCTTTGTCCTTTTTTAGTTGATAAGTATGATATATTATTCCTTCAGTTTTAAGGTATATCCCAAGTTTTCTGAAAGAATCTATGATAAAAATATTAAGTTTACTTTTGTACAGAACCATTTTTTTCTAAGATATTAGTAAAGGTTTCAATTATTTGTTTAACATTTTTCACCTCGTAAATATAAATTGGTGGAGGTTTTGTAGTTTTTAATTGAGGATTAGCAGTACCGTGCTCTTGACTTGCATTATTTGTTGTGTCTTGCGAGAGAATTTGATATTTATTAGGTGTACTTATTTGTACGTTAGGTAGAGTTTTAAAATTTTCGGGAGAAGTTTTCCATGTTTGTTTTGTGTGTGTTCGTGTTTCGTCAGTGTTTTCAAAATTTGTGTCCAAGGAATTTGCGTTGGAAGTATCAGTTAGATATACGCTTTTAGGGTTGTGCGTGATTTGTACTAGATTGCCCTATTTGGTGGGACTGAGTTAGTTTTGAATTAATTAGCTATCTTAAGGATGCTAGAAGAGTTTGGTTTTGAGGCATGTGCGGAATTTGGAGATTGGATTAGGCTTATTGTTGTGCATACGCTTGTTGTAAATGGGGGAATTATAAGCATTCTTTGCATTTAAAGGGTAGATCTAGCTGCAGCAGTCCCAGGTAGCACAAAATTAACACTCCAAGTTGGGAACATGTTTCAATAATGAATTACGTCCAGTATCAATAAATTGTACGTACAGTCGAATGAATCCTTATTGGTTGTGTTTAAAGTTGACCTTTTAGGCACTATCACACGAAATGTACCTGACACTTAAAGATAACGGGGCACAATTCATATATAAGTCCTTACTTTTTAAAAATTAAATGAGAATAGATTTCCTTTTGAGGTGCAACAGTTATTTGAACAGATTTAATTTCATTTACGCATATCCGCCATAGTTTATGTCACTAATCCATATTTAAATTTTTCAGGTGTATTACTGTTGCCGCATGTGAATTGTTCTATGATGCCAGAACTGCAAGGTCATCTAATACGTTGCTGCTATTAACGTTTGTGATGTAAAATTTTCTGTATGTAGAAAGTATAGAACAAAACCTGTGACGTCACCCTAGGGTACATCTGCTTGAATTCTCTAAATGGATATTTGTGTGTTATTCAAAGTAACATGGAAACTTTTTTCCAACAAATATATTTTTAACAATTTCTAGTATTGTACGAGGCACATTCAAGTTACAACACCTTTTTCATGGCGTAGAACATATAGAAATATGCGTTTGTTTACAGATAGGCGCAAACTTTTGTGAATGCGTGACAGAGATGGCAGCACACAAAAGACTCTAGCGGCAGCGGTGAGGGTGAGGACCATTTTTGATACTTAAAATGGCGGCGTTTTTATTACAAGAACAGAGTGTTTTTCATTCGAGTAATGTGACATCGACTGAAATTCATCGCCTGTTGAGTGAGACATGTGGTGATGGTGTTACGGGTGTCTAATGTGCGTTTGTAGGTGCGACAGTTTAAGAAAATTAATTTTTTGTGCGGCTTTAACTTCCTGTGTGAAAGCACGGCCTGCGAACTGAAAGGTTAAGGCCTTCGTTGCCCGGCGTCGCGCACCATCTCTGGTGCAGGGCGATGTGGCAAGCACTTAGACGGCAGCAATTGTTGCCCTTGTTCAAGTAAACGCAGGTACTCAATTGTTTTTAGTGACTGAGTAGGCCACCCGCTAGGCACCAGAGAGCTCCCGGAATGGAACCCGGGTCTGTTCGTGCCTCAACCTCTGAATCACTCTGGCATTCTAAAATTAAATTGGAGTTTCGGTATTGTGTTTGGTTGGGCCAAGATTGGTTTCAATTTTTGCAGCTTTAATTTTTACAACTTTATAGTTGCCACTTTAGATAAAAGAGTAGCAAGCTAATGAGTCTGTATGGAGTAACTTCATCTGGGTTTTTTACAGGCCTCCGTATCATCATAATTTGTGCAACTTTATATTGTTCTGAGAACGTTTGTAATCGAAATATTACATTTATTATGTATTTATTATGTTTATTATGTAGTTTTATTGCTATTTTTGATCACTCTTTTAGAATTTTGGCTATTATTAGGTCGCAACCTAAAACTTTCTTTAAATTAAGTTTCCTGATAATACTACTGGCTCGACTTTCATTGGCGTTACGGAATGAGTGACGTCACAACATTTAAGTTCTAAGGTCTCCAAATTTTATTATGAAAAGAAAGTTCAAACTTCTAAACATAATATCTGTCTAGACGTACCCAATTTTTACAACGTGGTTGCTATGATTTCATGGCTGCTGAGGATACTTCTTTAGGGATAATTCTTCATCTGCTTGACAAAGTCTCTTTCTTGGTATGTTCTTACTCAGTTTTTGTCACGTTTTCTGCAAGATGGAACTGGAAGTTTTGACACCTTCAGTTTCCAGGTAGCTTTTTATCAAGAATAATCAGTGTCTTTAATGGACGTTTGGCTTGTGAAATATTTTTAGACTCCTTAGTTTTTGTGGTTGGTTAGGAAAGTTTTCAGTTCGCAGATAGCTTTGTTGAGTTTACCTTTAATTCTAAGGTTTTTAGTGATTTTCCAGATTCTTCTTAGACTCTGCATTCCTTTTAGTTTTTCTTTAAAGATCATAAAATAGTTTTCTACAACGTATTGGCTTTCGTAATGTCTTTAAATTCCAAAGTTGATTTTCGTTTGTTCTGCTTGCAATGCTCAATGCCACTGTATAGTTCTTTCACTTTAATGGTATAGTTAGTTTTATTTTTTTATAATTACTTCTTTAAATAGTTCCATTTAATACTTCTAAAGATAGTGTTGCTGACTTTTAAATTTGTAATAGTTGTGAGGAGTCGGGGGACAGATCCCAGCAGTTTTTAGCTTTTAAATAGTTTAATGAAACGCTCTTGGCGATACAAAAGTCTTGAATTTTTTTAAGACTTCATGGCCAGTACTT
The DNA here is from genome assembly GCA_036346155.1 of Sinelater perroti. Classification (NCBI taxonomy): domain Eukaryota; kingdom Metazoa; phylum Arthropoda; class Insecta; order Coleoptera; family Elateridae; genus Sinelater; species Sinelater perroti. The sequence continues at coordinate 1,269,379 of JARFIY010000016.1, read as the reverse complement.
AGGTTCAAAGGTGTTTAAGTAGTTTAAATTGTGGCCTTCTATTTTGTCGTACAGTACTTTTTCTTTAGTTAATATAACTCTATATAATTATACTTAATTTTCAGGTTTATAATTTCCACTAGCTATAAAACAAAATCGAAGTGGAATAAATTTCAGATATTAACATATCTATATTGTGCGTTGATAAAAACGCCTTTACTTTCTCATCACGTTGAGCAAAGCCGTTGCCACTTTATAATGCAATATTTAAATTGCTAAACAATGTGCTTTATTTTACTGATCATGGTTGTATTAAGATTGAGTATTGTGACTATTCTTTTTATTAGCTTTGCCGTTAGTGTTTCTAGTTGGTTATGTATTTGTTGATGAGGTTGCTATTTTCTATTATTGGGGGACTAAAATATTTCAGTTCTTCAGGTATCCTAGATTAACTGTGTACAAAATTGTTGCAAAATTTGCTTCCGAGAAGTTTGGGGAAGGTTCCGCTATTCCATTACGAAAGAGTCATTCGAGAACACGCGCTACTCTGACTCCGGCAGTCGCATAAAGAGCTCAAATGTTGATTTCGGAGAACTCAGGATAATCATTAAGGAAATTGGCGAAAATTGGAAATCTCGCACCGGATTACAGAGGAAGACCTGCTTCGTATACAATAAAAGTACGTTAAATACTCTCTCAGGCTGCCAGAAAGAAAATTTCCTGCTGCAACCTGCTAGTATGTTGAAAAATAATGATTTGAATCCTTTCGACTACTATATTTAAAGTGTAGTAGAAAGAGTTACTAATACGTCCGGAAACCCTGATGTGCTTCAGGAAAAAATGGAGCCGGTCGTTGCGGCTGAGTGGGGTTACATCGACTAATTTTACTTTGGACAGGTCACACAACTCAAATGTATTTTTAGTAATTTTAAATTTTTGTTCAATAAAATTTTATTTAAAAAAGCCCTAATTTGTCCGGATTTAGATTGGTACTGTGTATATATAAGATTCTATGTTTTATTTTAGTATTTTGATGGTGTTGTTGCACCTTTATTTAGGTACTATAGATCAATTTTGCAACATAGTTATCTTAAATTTTTTATCGAGCATTTCTGTTAGAGGTTTCAGATTATTTAGGCCCTACATATATATTGGTCGATGTTTTACTTCTGCTGTCTCCGGAAAGAGGTTGGTATCTGTTAGAGGTACATGGTTAAAAGATTAAGCCAGTAACCTGAGGTATTGTGCTCTTAGGATTACGTTGTTATTACATTCTACTTTTCTTGGGTTTATTAATAACCATTAGCTGTCTCGATTTTTAATATGTTTCCTGTTGAATTAATTGTTGTGTTGAATGTGAAGGATAGTTAGTTGTGTTTTGATTTCTGTACTCGTACGGGCGATTATTGAAGTTGAAGTTGCTGTTGTTATTGTTGTTGCGGAATATCTGTTGGTACGTACAAAGAGTAAGTTGCTCATTAGTTATCGCTGATGTCATAAGAAGATATTAGTACTTGTAATTGAGCTCTTTTATAAGTAATTAAATATTTGAATAAATTAAATACTATTTACGAATTTGATCTGATGCAGATTAAGATATAAATTTGTAAAGTTATCGGCTAACCTTTGATTGTTACGACTCGCCAGTCAGGCAACTGGAGCTACATAAAGCGTAACGGAATGAAAGTCAAACCGCATTATAAATAATTGTGAAATATTATATATGTTATGTAATAATTTTGACCTCTGAGTTGAAATAAATTCCAGCAAAAGAGCACTAATTAGAGTTTGCCATTTTGACATGTTTATTGTTATTTGTTATACCCTCATTATAGGAAATGTGACAATAGAGGACTTGTATTGGTTTATTTTTTCGTAAATGTCCCTGTTAGTAGGAATGTTTTGCATAGTGTTGGATAAGTAATTAGATTTGATTGATATTTGTATAGGAAGGGTCATCTGCAAACGTACCCGGCGATATTTGCTGTCGCTATAAAATTGGGAATACAATAATGGTACTAAGTCAAAAGATATCTTGAGGAAGTATTCTTCACTTCTCAAGGCTTTATTTAGATTGTTTATTTTACAGTGACCTTATTGAATTGCAGAATTAACCTGTTAAAAGTTACAATGATAATGCTAAATCCAGTTACTAAGTGTGAAATCGTGACCAATATTTCTAAATTTTGAAAGTGTTGAGGGTAGACTAATTGGGGGTTCAGTTTTGTATTAATATTTTTCTGTATTTAAAGGGAATACAAACAAGAATGGTGTAATACCGTAAAGTAAATTTTCTACAGCGGTGCAAAAGCGTAACGGTCACTCCCGGTTGCCGTTAACCGATTTGGCTGAAAGTCAATCACATGAAAGGTACTGTTGAAGTTATTTTGTCTCCAGACACATAAACAGACAGACAGGATGATAATTTCATTAACTTTCTACTACAAGCTTCGCTGTAGAAAGTTAATAACTCTCCTCCGTTTGACAAAAGATGACTCCACCAGTAAGTTATGGTTGAAATTGTCAGATGTAAAACGTCACATCGTAAGGTTGGATATCTGAAAACACCATAATCTTAAAATATTAGCCATTTTGTATTAGCATTACATAATTTTTTCTTGCAAAAATGTCGAGATTTGAACCGAATAAGCGTCATTTGTTGAAACTTTTTATTTACTTCTTTAATTTGAAGAAATCTGCAGCTGAAGTGCATCGATTGCTTGCAAAAGCATATGGTGAGACTGCTTTAAGTGAGAGAAGTCGTCATGAGTGGTTTCATAAGTTTAAAAACGGTGAGTTTGGTGAGAATGTAGCGGAAGGCCAAAAGTGTAAGAAGACACAGAACTGGAAGCATTATTGGAGGAAGATACATTAGAAGTGACTCAACAAGTAATTTCACATTGTTTAAAATTGTTGGGAATGGTTCACAAGCAAGAAAATTGGCTTCTATATGAACTGAAACCGAGAAACGTTGAACGCCGATTTTGCACATGTAAAATGCTGCTTGCCAAGCATAAACGAAAGGGTTTTTTGCATCGTATAGTCACTGGTGGTGAAAAATTAATCCACCATGATAACCCAAAGAAAAGGAAATTATGGGGAACACGTGACCATACTTCAACATCGACAGCCAAGCCGAATATTCATGGAAAAAAACTCATGTTGTGTATTTGGTAGGATCAGCTTGATGTCGTGTATTATGAGTTGCTCAAACCGAACGAAACCATTACTGGGGCTCTCTACAGAACACAACGAAACACAACAAAATTGTTCTCCTGCATGTTGCGTTGCCGGTCAAAAGTTACTTGGAAACACTCAGTTGGGAAGTCCTCTCCACCAGCCGTATTCTCCAGACATTTTCCACTTCCGATTATCACTTGTTCTGATTGATGGCACATTGCTTGTCTGAGCAGCACTTCACACCATATGAAGATACCAAAAATTGGGTCGATTTGTGAGTAGATTCAAAAGATGAAGCGTTCTTCCGACGCGGTATCCGTATGCTGCCAGAAAGATGGGAAGAAGTAGTGGCTAGCGATGGATAAGAATAAAACATAAGGTTCCGTTCTTTCACACTAAATGCTCAATTTTTGATAAAAAACGACTTGGACTTATTTGTACTCCCCTAATTAATAATAATAGTTCCCCGTGACTGGCCTTGAAGGCCCTTTGGGGTCGTAACAGGATAGATCTGCTACAATCTAGAGCCTACACAAGGCTAGCGCTACGTACCGACCGCCTATTATTACCCCAGAGTTTGACCTCCAGGTACTCATTTATTGCAGCCTGAGTCGAGCTGGGCCGTAAAAATGCTAGCGATTGAATTGGCGAGAGCGGGGTTCGAACCCGCAACTCTTGGTTTCGTAGTCTATCCACTATCCACGTATCCACTAAACCACCACGGCTCTACTCCCCTTAATTGATATGATTATTAGTCAATATTACACCAAAGAGGTATGTAAATAACACAGTACTTTATTGAAGTGATTTTTTATTATTTTTTGATAGTAGCAACCGCTGCAGTTACTTCTTGAGTGTTTTGTTCTTTAATTCTGAGAGGTGTTAATAGTTTAGTTATTAGTATTTTTTTTAATAGGCATTGGAGTATTATTTCCTCTGGGTTGTTAGTGTATGAACAAAATACTTGTTTTAAATCATTTAAAAGAATTTACATTTTTAGTTAGCTTTTAGCTTATTTTCCTTAAGGCGTTTCTTCTTTTAGTATCGGCTTATGCCTGTCGTCGACTTACGTGAGAAAGTAATTTGATTATAGAGTATTTTTATTTTTACGATCATTTACGAACTGTTACATTAATGACATTTAGTAAATAGATAATAATGAAATGGGTCATGCTAAAGAGCTTTCTAATGAAAACATTCTTTCGTAAGATAACTAAATTTAAATAACACCTTATAACAGGTAAATACAATTATTAATTACAAGTAATATTGAAATATAAAGTATCAATAAAGTATTATTTAGCTTTCTGTATCTATTTACCTGGTTGACTAATTGTAAATTTATGTTTTTGAATTTCTTTGGCCACTAGGCAACCTCTACAGTTTGCGGGATAATTTCTCTGATGGTTAACACATTTGACCTTTGTACTTTTTTATTTTCTTTCGCCGTTTTTTGATGGATGTTCTCTAGTACATGTGACGCATCTTAGCGTCCTGTGGCAATAGTTCTTGGACTGACCAAACCTCTTGCAGTTTTGAAATTGTATGAAGGTTTGGAAATAATTCTTGATTTTAACGGAAATTTTATATGGTATATATCTTTATTCTTTTGGTTTTGTTCTAATTTTACAAGAAACATTGGTAATGTTGTTTTATTAGCCCTGTGGCTAATATTTTATACGCTGATTAGTTTGTGCTCATAATTACTAATTTCTTTGGCGAGTTCTTTTAAGTCGACTGTGGAGTGCATGTTGCATAATACTACTATAAACTTTCTGTCTTGTTTGTGCTGAAAAGGATTAATTTTCGTAAGTTTATCCTTTAGGATTTTGATAACGTTTCTGTAATCCTAATTGAGTCTTGGCTTGAGTGTACCTATTAACTTGATAAAGTAATTGTCTTTGGGTTAGATATGTAGCATGTCTGTTAGCGGTTTTAAATTTTTGATACCATAAACAAAAATAGGTTACGGGCTAACTCCTTGTTCTGCTTCATTGTTTCCTTGATTGTTTTTGTTGTCTCATAGTGCTTCGTACCTGTTAGATATTGGGGGAGCACTTAACCAATAGTCAGTTAGCTTTTTGTGTTTTGTGAGCAGTGAATCCCTACTAGGACGTTTTCGTTTTCATAAATATTGGGTTTGGCGTTCTTGCTCTTCATTTATCTGCAACAAAAAAATTTAAAAGGCCAATAACACCGCTACTTACAATCAAAAAGTCCGATGATACATGGGCCAGATCAGACAAGGAAAAATCTGATCTTGCTACTGTATTCTCATCGCCACAACCGGTAGGAAACAACGATGACACAGACATTTCCGCATTCCTGACGCGCCCTGCCAAATGTCCTTACCTCTGAGACCATTCTCACCAGCCGAAGTAAGACAGCAAATTAAATTATCAAATCCACGTAAAGCACCTGCTTACTACCTAATCGTAGGAGATGTATTGCAAAACCTCCCCAGAAAAGCCCTAATGTTACTTACAACCATCTACAACAGCATTCTACGACTCTGCCACTTCCCCACTAAGTGGAGACATGCTATAATCATTACCCTTATTAAACCTGGCAAACCTCCTACGCAACCCTCCTCCTACAGACCCATCAGCCTTTTACCACTCATGTCAAAAATATTCGAAAAACTGCTCCTCACGAGAATCCATGAAACTGTCGACCTACATGAAATTCTCCCAAACCACCAGTTTGGCTTCCGGCAGCATCATTCTACTATCCACCAAGGGCACCGAATAGTTAACAGCATTATGAAGACTCTAGAAACCAAGCGCGTCTGCGTAACTGTATGCCTAGACATAAAACAAGCTTTCGACAAAGTATGGCACACGGGTCTGTTATACAAAATAAAACTCTATTTTCCAAATCAGCTGTACCTCATACTAAAATCATATCTAACCCACAGGACTTTCCAAGTGAAAGTAAGTAACACAACTTCCGAATACCACGAAATTACATCTGGAGTACCGCAAGGTAGCGTACTGGGACCGTTGCTGTATCTCCTATATACTTCCGACACGACTTCAACTGACGATACTGTACTTGCAATGTTCGGCGATGATACAGCTATCCTCTCAATAGACGAAAACCCAATAACTGCAGCAGCCCACCTACAAACACACTTAGACATCTTGCAAAACTGGTTCGACAAATGGAGAATTACATTCAATAGCGACAAATCCTCGCAAATCACTTTCACAAATAGACGTATTGCAAGCCCACTAAACAACGTTAACAATACTCCGATACCTCAGAAGACGGACATCAAATATCTTGGACTACACCTAGACCATAAGCTCACCTGGAGCACTCACATCAAAGCCAAACGAAAACAAATAGACCTTCAAGTTAAACAAATGCACTGGCTCCTTGACAGACGCTCCCAACTCTCACTGTCGAACAAACTACTATTATATAAAAGCATCATAAAACCCTACTGGACATATAGTATACAGTTGTGGGGATGTGTTAAAGCCTCCCGCACAAAAATCCTTAGCAACGAAGCTAATCAAAAATCCTTCGTAAAATAGCCAACGACCCATGGTACATCTCTAACGAAACCCTTCACACAGACCTAAGAATTCCATACGTAGCCGCAGAGATACAGAAGCTTGCTCGAACATACACGAACCACCTGGCAGGACATAAAAAGCAGCTAATAGAACAGCTCTCTAACCAGCCAACTATCACCAGACCATTAAAACGAAATTGACCACAAGACCTTCCAGTGTAACTACCCAGAATAACTTAGTGTTAAGCCTACGGGGAGTAAGGCGCTGGCCGGATCCCCCCAATGACATGTTATAAAATTATAAATTATAAACAATTTACTTATTACTCGTGTGAGAGTAGATTGTAAATAAGCAACAAATAATAATAAAAAAAAATGTATCTGCATTAGAATGCCTTCATCCTACTTGCGACTTGGGGTGGGTGTACTAATTGCGCATGGTACGAAGTTTGTATATGAGACGAAAAAGTTTAGTGTACTGGTGATAGATAATTGTGCTGGTTGCTGGCACTGCATGCAAATTGGTTGTTGATACAAACAACTATTATCGCTCTGATCAACACTCATTTGTGGAGCGGGGTGTATTGTGACTCAAAATTTAGCACATCAAACATGGTGGCCCTATTCACTCCTGTTCGATTTCATTTATAAACACTTTTGCAATTTGGACACTGTTTAATACTTAACTTCATTAGCTGTTTACCCTCTTGACTGGCAGCAGAAACCCTATCAATACGCCGGCAGGTCGCAAGTCTCCACCCGCAGAAGCTGTCCAGTTTTGACAGCGCGGAAAGCGTATGATGCAACGAGCCGAATTGATTATAGATAAAATCATCGTCGTGAATGTCCAATGGTATATTTATAAATATATTTTATTTTATAAAAAAACATTATAAGAATAGTTATTTGAACAACTTTTACCAATCTTTCCTTAAATTTTTGCATAAACGGGAGGTTATCAAAGAACTACGAAGTTCATTGACAGGCAAACCATTTAATTAATTTTTTAAATTTTTGTTAAATACACACAATACAATTTTTATATAAATTCATACGTCATGAGGACGTCATCTAAAAACATTTATTTAAAAATCTGAATTAGCAAATTTCTAGGCGATGTCATCATAAGAAAGACGTCATGTTTTCTTGTTTGATCTCAAAAAGTTCTTCACTCTCTTAAGAGATAAAAAGGATCGTACGTAGTGGAGTTAGTACCTGCTATACTTAATAAATATTTTAGGACGATGGCAGTATTGGAAAAGTAGACTACGTCTCATGACTTCAATCATGTTGGAAGTCTCTGTGGGTCTAATTATGTATTTGGTTTTTTATCAATATTTGTATTAATCCTAAAAATACTAAAAAAGCCAAACATTCTTCAAGCAACATTTTATCTAAACCAGAAGCATGCATACCCTTTCAATACCTTAGACTCCACCATACGGTATCAATTTATATGAAAGCGATTTCTCATAGAAGTGCCAAATATTTATGTATTTCCATATAGATTGTGTGTAGTGCAGTAGCGCCCATATTTTTGTATTTTGTTTTTTAAAAATAACTTTTCGTTGTTATTTTGCATGAAACTTTACCAGAAATTTTCGTTTTCACTACCGAAAATTAAAACACAAATCATAAGAAATTCCTTCATAAAAATGAATTTATTAAGAAAAATAATCAAAACATGCAAAATGACGAAAATGATATATTATATTACAATAACAATTTCACGTCTCTAACAACAATATTCGACAAATTTCTAAGAGAGGCAACAAAATTGATTTAATATTTTTTGGAAAGTATAAAGTCTTAATGACAGCGGTACATATGGATGGTATGGCCTCGATGAATTTTTGCCGGAGGTGCTCGATACAATTTAAGTCCAGAGAGTTTGATGGTCACTTCAAAACGTTCACTCTTCGTTGGCGAAACCAGTCGGAGACAAGATCAGAAGAATACTTTAAATCGTTGTCTTGCTGGTGGATCCATCCGCGACTCATCTTTCTTTATACATATAGAAGCATGTGGTCTTGTACTATGTTTCTGAAGAAAAAAAACCGATCTAATATTCCACAAATTTTTACAAAGAGACCGACGCCGTAGAGCCAGAAGCAACCCTACATCATCACTTTTCCACTGCCATGCTTGATGGTAGGCAGCTGATGACGGCGATGAAATCTCTGACTTTCTAGGCGTCTGTCATACAACATCTCATCCGATCTAAAGGCATCACTGAACAAAACCTTTTATTATCTCTGTAGACGTCTAGTAAAGATGCTTCTTCGCAAAGGTGACTCGTGCGCCACGATTCTGGGCGGAAATGAGTGGCAGCTTCACGCGGCGACGTCCATTGTATCCTGCAGCACGGAAGCAACGCTTTTCAGTTGTAGACAGTTTTGGCCCATGAGATGTACCTATTTTTCTTTTTATGTTGTCAGAGTTTAGACGAGAGTCAGGCTGCGAGGTGCGGACTATTAGGAAATTTCGTCTCAGCGTGGTCTTGCGAGGTGTTCCGGAGTGAAAAAAGGTATTATGATTCTTGAGGGACTGATAACGCTTTACGATGTTGTAAATTGTTGGTCTTATAACGTTGAATTGCTTGCTTAGCGCAGCAACAGACAATTTAAGCTTGCGGTCTTCGTAGATCGCTTAATGGACGGTGTTACTGAGCTAGCACGTCTCCTCAATCTGCAAATAAATATAGAATATCGTGATAGAGAAGTTAAAAGCACAAAATGATGCGAAAAATAATGAAATGAAAAACACAAAAAATATTTTTTTCTCCTTAGAAGAAACCACCATTATGATAACAAATGTAGAGTACTCTCGCACCACACTACTAAAAACCAGGACTTATGAAGTCCAACAATAAAATCCGCATATCAAGAAACCACTTGTGAAATTTTTCAAGGAGAAATGCTTTTTTTGAAGAAGTTATGCTGAAAAAACAGAATCTAAAATTTCTTTGGCCGCTACTGAAAGTTGAGTTTTAAAGAATCAATTGCAGCACAATATGCTTCTACCATAAAAGAAAGTTACCCTTGTGGGGTTTGCTAGCCCCATCGGGTGCGTCACAGAATAGCGGATAGGGGAATGGTTACTAGATATGGTAAAAATATATTAGAGACGGGCCAAAACTAGCAGCAAACGGGCAGCACTGTTTTGTAGTACTAGACAGGTGGATATTAAGACAATCAGGATAGTTATGTGCCAGGTAGTTGTGAGTGAAGGCACAATATTTCATCTCCGTGATAACTAAGGCAAGGGTTAACTAATAACATTATATTTCCAAGAAGAATCAAAATTAATTAAAAGATCCTCAGTAGATCTTTAGTGGCCGAAGGGCGCGAAAAGTTATTTTACTTGAAGAACAACTATTTTACTTACGCATTTTTTGATTTTTTTTTTGATTATTCAGTTTTAAGTTCAATTACTTGATAAAATTAATGAAAATAAATAATTTCTAATCTTTTTTAATATTATTGTATTTTTGGAGTTGTTTGTTGATCAACGATTAAAGTACTGAAATTTAAAAATAAATTTAATTGCAGTCAGTTACTCAGTAGTCAGTCAGTACATTTTTTAAGTAATGAAACAGATCACTGAAAGCATTTCTGAAAATATTGTAAAATATAGTTCCGACATGATAAATTATTTTATAAATAGACTTGACATTTGAAACAGTGGGAAAATAAATGTATTAGTTATTAACAACTTATTTATAAGCATATTAATTATACTAAGCAAACTTCGCAGTTTTCACATCCACCACTCTAACAAAAAAGATGCATTAGTATGGGCGCTTCTATGTCCTTAGGGCCGCTTCCGCTTCCTTGAGCACTGCAGACGTTGAGGTAACGCAGGCAGCTTTAATCTTCTAAATGCAGTTTTTGCTGCTCGCCAGAAGTTTGCGGCCGTTTGTAATACAGTTATTAATACTGTTGCGAACTCTAATAAGGCAATCGCCGGGAAAGTCATTTACAAACAATGCAAAATACGAGCTATACATTCGCGTGGTAGTTGGTTTCTTTTGTGTTGCAGGAATGAGCAAATGCGAACGATGTAAAGATTTTACTTTGTCGGCTCTGCAAAGACTGTTAAAAGGCAGAAGCTTGCGTCTATTGACTAACTCCTTGCTGGCTTGAATATCCAAGTAATTTATTTTGTTAGTATCGCTAAGAGTACTCTTTTTATCATGCATAAATTATATAGACATTTAGTTAATGGGACATTTCTTCTCCAAAATTTTTACAAAATCAAACATTTTTGTTTGGTTTGTTCATTTATCACCTTTGGAACGTGTTGCAGTTTTAAGTGGACTAGACGTATTACCTACGCTATCACTACTATATTAGTAGACAGTCAGCTAACTACCAAGAAAACTAACTGTGGTGATTTCAGAGAAATAGTTGAGAGTCAAATTCGGTTAAACATACTACTGCAAACCGAAAAAGATCTGCTTGTCGCAACCGAAAATCTTAACACATCTGTCCAGCAAGCAGCCTGGAATGCCACTATAGAAAATTTAAAATACGAAGTTGTAGAAGGTACCCCAACACATATTAAACAAAAAATAATCAAAAAGAAGAAACTTAGAAGAATCTGGCAGAACCTCAAACATCTTAAGGACAAAACAAACCTTAATACAGCTACTAGAAAATTAAAAGCACCCCTGAACAGAAGAAAAAATTAGGGGATGGAACAATATCTATCGAAACAACAGATACCCGTTACTGATTATGAAAAACCATTAAAAATAAAAAAAAACACAAACAAGAACCCCACCTACAAAATTAACAAATTTACAAATGGTGAAAAGGTCTGGTGAAAAAACTGAAGCATTTGCTGATCACTCAAGAAAAGTTTTTGAACCCTCTCCTCGAATCTGTTTTATGGAGAAAGAAAGGGCAATACATGAATTCGTTGAACAAAGCATTTCAGAAAAATCTCATATTAAACCAATCAAAGTCGCAGAAGTTCAAACAAGAGTAAAAACGTTGAATTTGATTTAAATATTCCAAAATTACTAAAAAAACTGCCTGAAACAAGACTTCGCCTAATAACATATATTTAACGCAATCTTAAGATTAAAAACATTTTCCTAAGAATAGAAAGTTACATAAATCCTTATGATTCCCAAACCAGACAAAAACCCTGAAGAATTGTCGTCGTGTAGACAAATTAGTTTGCTACCTATCCTGAGCAAACTGTTTCTGCAGAGAATGAAATCAACAATTATAGACAAGAATCTGATATTATTGAGTCTTCACAAAAATTTTCAAAATAATCTGGACGTATGGTATTTAGTTTTGGGCATTCGAGAGAAATTCTAATTTAGAAATCTTACAAAAGACGTTAAATTAAAGTAATAAGAGCTACAATAAACGCACCTAAATGTGGCCAAAACTGGATAATAAACAAGACATTCCTGTTCCAACTGTCAAGAATGAAATAACGAGACTCACCAGCGCCTACCATCAGAGACTTAGTGTACATACCAATGAACTCGCAGTGAATCTTTTAAATAGACAGATGCCAAAAGGTTGAAAAAAGATATGACTCATTAGATTTACTGAATAGGTTTAAATAATTACCGTATAAATGTCAACAAATAAGTTAGAATTAGAATATGTTATTTGAAGAAAAAGTGATATCACTGGATAGTCCCCTTGCATGTCATAATCTTATCATATTATACTATATACTTAATGTCAAAATGTAATGACAGATCGTAAATATGCATTAAAGTTATAGGTATGTATAAAAAAGAGGACCAGCTGCACTAATTTGTTTATTTTTGTTCTACATTTTTTGTTACACACACAAATTAACATAATTATGGAGATTTCTAGTTTATAACATATGGTATGATCTCTTGGGGGGAGGTCTCTTTTCAGGCAGGTGTGTATATTCTTCTGACCTAATTGTTAGATAATTGTTGAATGGCTACAATGTAGAGTATTAAAACATTTTTAGTTAAGTTTAAAATAAACATTAATAAAGAGGACTTTATTTTGATAAATTTATATTTTTTAATGTTAGTGGCCTATATAGAAAAGTTTTATATAATAGTATGCACTAACTCCGTAAACGGGTATTCTTGTTGACAAGTGAGTATAGCTATAAAAGTCTGTCATAACCTTGATTTTATTTTTATTTACGTAATATTTTCACCACAGACGTGTATTCATAAAACATCTAAATATGTTACTACTTCATTCTGCTAGTTTCGCTTTGGACGGGGCCGCTCAACGCGGCACAGCAGTGATAGTTAAGAAGTTAATATGCTACTACGTTAGTCATCAGTACCAACAAGAACATCTTCAAGCCACGTGCGTTGCAGTTTCATAAGTCAACAGAGACCTCCGAAACATAAGATTAGACAGAAAAACTCTAAACTATTTTTCCGCACCCTTGGAAATCGTTTTATTATTGAAGGTTGTTCAGGTTTAAGCGGGTTCTTTAGCTGGTCGTATCCGAGGTTTACAATAGGGTTTGTCTACTTTTCTCGCCGGGTCAAGTTTAAAAGAAAACGGATACAGTTTCTCCGTCGGCAAATATCGACTCCCGTACACACAATCGGCCTGCAACAAACGACTTCCGGGATGTAAAAACTCCTGCGACCAATCAAATACGCTGGTGAACTCTTGGTCAAAACGGTCTCATATATACGGAAAAATTAAAGCCGGTCGAATGTTTCCAAAACCATTATGGCTACACTGAAACAGCCGTAACAGCTTCGTTTTATATAGCGACGTCACGGTACAGGCAAACCAACCGCCGCGGCTATCTCTAATTAACCAAAACGCGAACAGAGAAATTCACAAGACGGCCCAATTTTAAAACCCAAATAAAAGGAACTGGTGATTAGCCCGAACAAAGGTGACTTTAACGCAAAAAATCAATACTGGGGATCCAAATTAGCGTTATCATGAGGTGGAGAGCTATTTAAAAATATGAATGCTATGAAGTTAAACCATGCGTCTGCTGGTGTACCCACTCACTGGCCCTTAGATCCGGACAAAATCCTAGACCGTCTAGAATCAGGAAATCCAAGAATTCTTATTGAAGCTTACCATTACAGAAGACACGCAACACTCATTATGCAAAGCTATAAAAAAAAAACTCAAACGGCAGCAATCAATAATTTCACTCAAATGGGACCTGGTCTGAAAATCCTAAAGAAAAAGCAGACACCTTTGCTAATTATGTAAGATAAATATTCCAGCCATTCCCTAAATTTTCTCTTTAAAGAAAGATAGAACAACGTAAGAATTTATTGCAAGGAACACTAAACTATTGTGATTATAAAACTTAATACAACTTTCTGAACCAAAACGTACTATAACAAGCCAAAAATTAAATAAAAGCCTAGGACATAATTTCATAATTGGAAGACCAGTTAAAATGTTTCAGAAGAGTGCAAATGATCAAGTGTATATTCAACTCTATCTTAAGATTCAGCTCCTTCCCGCGCTAATGAAAAACTGCGAAACTACCCTAATTTTAAAACCTGCAAACAGCCAGAGGAAACGACGTCATATAGAGCTAGAAGCCTTCGTTTAGTTATAGCTAAATTTTTTGAAGAACTACTTCTGAAAAGGATAAAACCAACTCTCGAAGAGAAAAAATTAATGCCTAACCGCCATTTGGATTTAGGGAAGGATATGCTATCGCAACAATTTGTATAGGATTGTCACTAGAGTTAACTATGAACTTCAGCCAAAAATATGCTGTTTTACAGTCTTCTTAGACGTATCACAGGCATTAAACAAGGCATAATACTAGAACAAAACGAGTCTATTAGTTTTCTACAAAATCTTAAACTCATATCTGGGCGAGAGACACTTTTAGTCAAACATCAAAAAGTGATTCCTCTCAATCTAATTCGGCCAGGGATCTCACAGAGTAATATACTTGGACCAGTCCTATCTACTTTATATGGCAGACCTTCCATAAACGAAACAGACAGTGGTAGCTACTTACACCGACGATACAGCTGTTTTAGCCTCCCACAATGATCCAAAGTTTTTATCATAAGTATTCCAATACGCTAGCAAGCAATGTATGCGGTCGGCCATTCCAGTCATGTGCACTGCATAGTTACGCGTTAACCTCAGTGAATTCCAGCCGATACTGCCCCACCCATTCCAGCCATACCAGCTGTTCCATCCTCTTCCAATCCAACCCCAGCGAGAGACTTATTGTAAGCGCCGCCGTGTCCGTCGCCGAGCCAAAGTGATGATAGTTAAACCCTCTCCCCTAGCTTCAAGAACTACCAACGCCTTTGAGGTTTTGAGTGACATCTAAATTATCAAAATGCTTACCGAGATGCTTGCCGTTTCTAGCCTTCGCCCGGACGTACCAGCACGCCCGTTGAGTTCCCGCCGTCTCCTTCGGATAAATCGCGCTCATTATTCTGCAGGTAAAAGAGGCCTGGCCTTCCATGTGCAAGGTTACTCAAGCACATCGTATTGGCTTCATCGAGGCTAATAATGTAGCAGAAACTGTATCCATACTGTTACATCTGATGATTACCTGTGCTTGATTCGTTTCTAAATAAAGAGAAGATTGAGCACTACTACCACCTAGTCAAGAAAGGCGAGCCCTCTCGGAATACGGACTTCATTTTCATCCTCACGGTGCAGAAGATGAGGAAAATCCACCACCGTTGTTCAATACTACTCACCATCATGGAGCTTGAGCGGGATGACAGGGGTAAGGAAAATTTTTATGTGCGAAGCGTCTTTGATGTGGCCGTTACAATACAATTGATTAATTTGATAGTATCACAAACATTGCAGGTATATGTTTACAAAAAATGTGGGTGATGCTCCGCCTTACGGCACAACACCAGTACTACCGCATTAACATTGTTAATGCAAAATATGTTCTTCTTTTAGCAATGCTAATTTTTACTTTTAACTATCGTGGCCCTGGCATTCGACTTAGTACGGTACCCGGAAAAAACACAGTAGCCGAGTCAAAACCGTTGATGGCTTCAAATTCTCCTAATATTAACAATTCTGCACAAAAACAGATTTAAACAAAGAAGTGATGTAAAAAAATGCTAACAAGTGTTTAGATTACTGCAAGAGAAGAACCAAAGGAACTCTGGAGTAATAACAGGACGAATTTTTGTGGAGCTGATAACAAGCTGAAAAAGATGCTGATAGAGATGGATCAGTCCGAAATAGTGGATAAATTATCCGGCTGTGGAATAAAGTGGAATTTTATCCCACCGGGAGCTCCTTGTATGAAAGAGACTGGGGAGCGTTCGATCCGTAAAGACCGCAATGGAAGTTGTTCTGAGAAATATAATTTTGACCGATTAAGTTCTACTAATTGTGGTCGCAAAAGCTGAAGCATCTGTCAACAGTTGTCCACTTACCAGCGTGTCATGTAACCCTATGATATGGAAGCCATCTCTTTGAGTTGTTTTTAAGTATTACACAGCTACGTGGAGGGTTTGTGAAAGGGTGAAGGCATACACAAGTATTAGCATCTTACTTTGAAGTCGGTGGCTCAAGAAATACCTGCCCAGTTTGACACTGGGAGACCAAGTCGAATAAAAGTACCCCAGATGTCAAAGCTAGGGGAGCTTGTGTACATTGCGGACTTCAACCAGCAGAGAAATCAGTAGACAAAAGTTCTGAAGGCCGTGTATATAGGGAAAAATGGAATTGTTCGTATCGTGGATGTCAAGACAATGAGAGGAATCTTACCGTAGCAAAACTGTATCGAATGGCGTGTTGGAATCAAGGAGATAATTCTGATCCCTAGAATCACTTATTGTTTAATTTTTAGTATTGTCAACTGGGGTGAGTTTATGCAAAAATAAATACAGTTGACAGACATCGAATTTTTTAATTGTTATTTTGTTCGACATGAACGGTCGGTTCAATTTGTAGGTTTCTTGTCTTTAGGAGTAATAAATATTTTCAGTGTGATGGTTAAATTGTAACGTTTCTGTTTAATTCACCTTATTAGTACCAATCTAAAACAATTTTATAGAAAAAATAATTTTCCTATTTTTAATTAAAAAATTTAGCTTCATGTGAATTAGATAAATTACTATTGGATGAGGTCCCTTAGTCGAGGGGTAGGTTGCGATGCTGACGGAGCCGGGTTCATTATTCGGTATTTTCTGATGCCTGGCGGGTAGTGTCTATTCAGTCACTAAAAGAATTTAGTACTTGCGTTTACTAGAACAAGGGGCAATAACGGTAGTCGTCTAAGGCGCGGTGGTTGCCACATCGCCCCGCATCAGAGATGGTGCGCGACGACTGGGAATAGTTGCGAACATATGAGAGCTTTAATTTCCACTCCCACGCTCTCGTGAGAGTGGAAGTTAGGTAGTGAGAGCTGCATTACCATTGGATGACTGCAAACATTGAAGAATTTTGGCTTGGCGCGCTAGAGTATTTTTTATGACCGTGGTATACATTGAAGAGCAGTGGTATAGCGTTCAACGTCGTTTCAGCAAATTAATTTATGCTTGAAAGAAATTATTCAAAATTAAGGACGAAAAGTTAATTTACACCATTGTACCTTACACGAGTTTAGGAAGATTTTGACATAGCAATTTTCATCTTGCAATAAATTCCGTTTTGGGCGACCTTTCGGTAGTGAAAATGACATTATGAGTGCTTTAGTGAAAAATAGTCTCAGTATTGCAGCCGAAAATATTTGTGAAAGTTTGAACATTAACAATATGCTAACACTTTGCTGTTTAAAGAAGCTTAAAGTTACTTCTAAGCAGCAGATGACTTTACAGACAATAAGTTGGACCATAGCTTTGCGGAAATTTTTCTGGTTGAATGCTATAAAAAAGAGCTTCTTCAGATTTATTCATAACATGCAATGACAGATTGATTTTGTACAACAAAATATGAAGCTGGAAACAGACAGGTGAAAATGAGACAAAAGCTAACTTATCTTAAGGTGCAAACTTACAAAAAAACGTCTGGTTCTGGATAATCGAAGACGTCGTTCTTATCGTGACAATTCCGGATTGCATGTCTTCCAACTAACGCTACAAAAAATTTAAAAAAAATTAAATTTATTTGCTGCACATTTACAACTAGTCTAAGTAGACTAAGAAGCAAATGAGTCGGAGTACATAATATCTGGGGTGGACCACCAAGAGCGGTCTCCTGTTATTATATTATGCATACAAGTTTGATATATTAATTTGTTAGATCACTAAACCTTGTCAGTTTCAGGCGTCTAATTGCATTAGCATTATTTAATAAGTTTGCTACTAGAACCCTAGGGTGATCACTAATCCAATCTTTGTTTGCGCTGCAGCGATCTTTGATGATATCTTTTTTTTATAATTAAAGCTGGATCTGCAATATAATATGCAATACACGGCTAAGTTATTATAACACAATAAAGTACATTACAGTGAGAATTAAGTGATAGATAAATTACACCCCTATCGTAAAGTTTAAACGTTGAACAGTTATAAGTTTATATACAGTTTTAAATTAAGTCTTCAGGTAATTGGCGTTTAAGGTGCTTATGAATGTCTTTTTCACCGAGATTTAATTAGGTAGCACTAGAACAGAGCACTAGGTTTTGGAAGAACTTCGCTGTAGTTTTTTTTTGATAAACTCAGTTATTAGTTATTAGCTCACTATGCACTTGGGTGTTTCGGACGAACCACGGGCAGTTGATTGTAATTCAGAGCACTTTGTTCTCCATTGTTTGGAGTTTCTTCATTGAGGTTTTTGAAGCATTGCACCAGATTAAACATGTGTAGGTAAGAATTGGTCTGAGGATTCCTTTGTAAATGAGAGCGATGCACTCAGATCTAAGGTGAGATTTGCGGTTTATTAGCGGATATAAAGTACAGTTTGTTGTGACACTCAGCGAGTTTTTTATTGATATGATGCCCCCAATTCAGCTTTGCATCTAAGTGAACACCTAAATATTTGACAGCTTCGTCCTTTGGGTTCCAGTCGATTAATTATTATTTACTTTTATTTTTGTAAGAAAGGCGTATCATTTGAGGGCAAACATTTTCGCTTGGCATTTGTTATGGTTTATTTTAATTTTCCATTTTAGGAGCCATTTGTGCCAGCGTGGTCCCATGGTTGAGGGACGGGCTGCGATGCTGACGGACCCGGGTTCAATTCCCGGTGCTCTCTGATGCATGGCGAGGTGGCCTACTCAGTCACTAAAAATAATTGAGTACCTGCGTTCATTCGAACAAGGGGTAATAATGGCGGTCGTCTTAGGCGCGGTAATTGCCACATCGCCCCGCATCAGAGATGGTGCGCGACGACCGGGCAGAGAACGCGAACGTATGAGAGCCTTAACCTCTCAGTTCGCAGGCCGTGCTCCCACGCGGGGCGTAGAGCCTTACCAGGAACCATTTACAGGTCAAATTTATAGAATTTTGGAGAAGTTCAATTGCTGTATCGGCACTGAAGCTCTGTGTTATTATTGCCGTGTCATTAGCATACATGGCTAGTGTTGAGCTGATATCTGTGGGTACATCATGGACGAACAAATTAAACAAAGTGGGTCTTAAAATACTACCCTGGGGAACTCCCGCCATTATAGGTTTTGTACTGGAGAATGTTGAATTGATCAAGACTCTAAAAGCCCTGTTGATGAGAAAAGAATAAGTGATTTTGATTAAATAGCTTGGAATGTTTAAAAGTACCATTTTATGAAGTAACCCGTCATGCCAGACTATGTCCAAATCCATGAATACAATTGCAGTGTATTCTTTTTCTCAAATCCTCTTTCAATTGTTTCGCTTGTTCGAAGCAGTTGGTGACAGATTGAATGAGATGTTCGGAACCCAAACTAATGAGAGGGGATTATGTCATTGAGCTCTAGGGTGTCTTGTAATCTGGTAAGTATTACTTTTTCTAAGAGCTTGGCCAGAGTTGACAAGAGACTAATAGGTCTATAACTGTCTGGATTGTTCTTGAGCTTTCCTACTTTATAAATAGAGAGAACATTTGCATTTTTCCAGGAAGTCGGAAAATGTCCAACCCTAAGACAGGCATTAGATGTTGTGGTTAGGTAAGCCTTGGCCTTCTTAGTGAGCTTTTCATTTGTTATAAGGTCTGGTCCATTAGTTTGGATTTGGGTAATTGTGTTATGTAGGATTTAAAAAGGATGTAAAAAAGTTGTTCGAGATGAGATGCTAATAGGTTTGCCTTTTCATCTTCTAAAGAGTATGTGCTGTTATTTGTTACAATAGGATGATATCTTTAATCTATGTGATGTTTAAATTCTTATATAATGTGCGGTTGTTCACATACCAATGGGCGTTGGGCACTGCGCAAATTGTTTTGCTTTGAAATCGTTGTACAACCTCGATGTTTGATGACTTAGCAGATCCTCAAAACTAAATCCCATAGGCATATTGGCACTATCATTGTTTTATATAACAACACCTTGCTAAGCTGAGCTAAGATTTCTGTCTGAGGAGCCAGAACTTCTTCTTTACACGGATATCTAGTTCTTTTCGCTTAGTTTGTATGTGTTTTGCAGGTAAGTTGGTTATTGATATGTATATCGAGTTATTTGATGTGTCCTCTTCGTATGGTATGTTAGTGCCGTTAAGGTTATAGGTATGAGATCAACTTTGCGGAGGTGCTTTGCCAGTTTTTAAGCTTTTGATTTTTGTTCGTGCTTTGTTGGGTGTACAATTCTTAATGGGCAGGTGGAAGTTGGAGTGGTGATTTGAGGAATTCGAAAATTTCATAGTCATCTTGTTAAGTTCTGTCTGTTTCGTTAGGTTGAAAAGTTGCACCTAAGTGTTTGCCAAATACTGCCGTTTTTCTTTGTTAGAGCGGGCCCAAGATCCATCATTTTTATAAATAGGGGGGATAGTGGTGATGAATTTCTTCAAATTCCTATAGGGAATAGTCACCGTGTGGCCTGGGGATGTTTCTCACGTAGTCGTTGAACGTTTAGTTTTTCTGTTCTTTTATTAATTATTCAGTTGTGTGTCTTGTTTGTTGCCATATTTGTTTTGCTTTCTTTAATTTATGATAGTCTGTCAAGTTTCTAAGGAGTAGTTAATAGTGTTTTTGGTACATTTATGCTGTAGTTTTATAAACGTAGCTGTCCAAGAAACATACTGTAAGGTTTGTGTTAGTTGTTCTACTTCTGTCTCAATTTTATTTGCAATGTTGAGTACTGCTGGAACCGATAGGTGTTCGTCGATATATTGTCGAAAAGTATCCTAATCCGTACGATCGTTGTGTAGGCTGGGCCTTGTAGGATTGTTGATTATGCAAGTAATTAACGTGCATATTATAGCGGAGTGATCAGAGTTTAGATTGTAGCAATCAGCAACATTAATGTAGTTGGGCGAAAGATTTTTTTGTTATAAGAAAATATAATCCATCCGGCAGTTTATTCAGATTTCTTGGCCAATATATGGGATTTACCTGTCGCTAATTTATTATAGTTGTTATATAAGATGGTGGAGAGGCAGGCGTGTAAATAGCCGTGCCCGCGTGGTGCGGTGTGAGACTAAGTACGGCCCGTTTTGAAATGTAAAACGCTAAGGCCCAAATCGTCCCTTAAACGGCCAGCGCGAAAGCGGGTGGGGGCGGCTACCGATATCAACCGATAAGTAAAGCCAAATCGCTCACCTGAATCAGCTTCGGCTTCGGCGGCGATGGTTTCACGGTGTCCACCTTGTTGCGATGTCTTAGTGGCGGGAACACGACCGCTCTGGCCGAGATGCGATGCGGATCGAGTATGTCTTGCGGGGTAGTTATCTACGGGTTGGTTAAATACGGCCGTACTGGTCGCGATGCGGTGTGAGTATATATTGCGGGTTGGTTAAATGCGGCCGCACTGGTCGCGATGCGATTCGAGTCTATTGCCGGGCTTCGCGCTTGGCTTAGCGGTAGGTCTTTGCGGGAAATTTTTAACTCGACAGCACTTTTCGTCTCAAAGGGTGCCGCCGCCGGCCTATGCAGACTCGCCAGCTGAGCAAAAGCCCATATGCCGTTTTGTGTGCGATAGCAAAACGTAGCGGCAGATATCAAAGCCACCAGCATGCGCCGCCACGATACACAAGCGGTTCAAGGGCGAAAAAGGCCGCCACACCAGATGGTTTTATATAGCTGCATTTCTTTTGGTTAATTAATCTGGAACCCCATAAGGGATATTTAAAATTGAAATCACCACGTACTATAAACCTGTCTCCTGGCATTCTGAAGAAGTTTTCGAATTGATTCAGCGCTATTGAATGTTATGGAGGAAAGTGTACTGCTGACACTATTATGTATCTAACGCGGTCTTTAATTTTGGTATTTGTGGCTTGTAACATATTGATTTGTTTCAAACTTCTCAATTTAGTAGTGTGATAATTTGTTGTAGATTATAATTGCTGTTTCAGCATGGTTTGTGTTGTCGGAGTGGTAGGTGTAATAAGTTCTGTAGTTGTAAATATTGAGTTAGTTATAGTCAGTAAAGTGCACTTCACATATCAGGAACATGTCGACTTTTTAGATGTTTAGAAACACTTCTACTTCTAAACCGGCATTGTAAAAGTCCGTTTGCGTTCTTTACAGTTATTTTTAGTGTATCCATTATTGGGAAATTTCGGTTATTAGACTAGGTTAAGGATCATAATATTCTATTGCATTAACTGGCTAACGTAGTTTAAAATTTGGAAAGAAACTGAAGCAAAGAAATTTCATTGCTGTTTTGATTTTTATTTTGAGTGTTGTATGAGTCTGATGTCATGATGTGTTGTTGTCCAACAACGGCTGCGGTATAGCTAGTTGGGGATCTGTACGCCCTGTTTATGTTTGGTTGAATTGTGATCGTCTTTGACGTTTGTGGTACCTGCATTCAAGAGATGGTGTAGTTGTTTCCTCTTTTAGACCGAAGTTGTTGGTATACAGAGCATTCATTATAGTTTTCTTGGTGGGCCCCATTGACCGATGCACAGGTAGCAGGAAAATTTTTCAACTTCGTACATATCATCGTGTTGTAATTACCACCACATTTTACGTACGCGAATGGTTTGGCAGCGAGTACACTGGATTATAGTGGCTTTTTTTCTTGGTAGTTCAACAGTAATGATTATATTTAACAGAGATTTAAGTTAGTATATCTCTTTGTTGTTGTGGTGCTTTGTCTACCCTCTGTTTTATATTCATTAAATTGCTTACAGTATGACCTTTCTATTTTAGCCCTTCTTTTATTAGCCTGATATAGACTGTTGAGTGAAAGTTTCTGATTGCTACTTTGAATACTCTTTCTTCCTTACTTTGATATGCATGAAAATAATTTTTTCATCGTCAAGATGTCTCACAAGTTTTCGTTATGTTTCAAAGTTATTAGTAAATCCCGGATGTTTGGGCACTAAAAATAATTAAAATAGGCATTAAAAATACGAAAATAGACATTTAAAAGATAAAATAGGCAATTTAAAAACTGAATAGGCATTATTGTTTCAGTGATTTTATTATACAATTTATCATGTAGACTGCATTTTTAATTATACAATAGTAAACACTACATATGCCTCGAATATTTACCTCGTATTATTTACAATATTTATTTACTATTGCACTAGAAATCACAGCATAATTAGTTGAAATAAAGGCCAGATCATTTTGTAAACTTTTTTCTCAAAAAGTTTCTTGGCTGTTTTGATTGATGCTGCCGAATCTTCGTCTAAACTTCTATTTCCTTAATTTTTGTAAAATTGATAGCTAATATTGGTTGAGGTGGTATACCTAAGTCAGGTTCCATACCTTTGAAAAGTCTTATCCTAGATGGTGTTTTTAGAAAAATCTTTTTTACTGAAGATATAAACATATCTACGTCCGAAAATTGTTCACGCATTTTCTCTGTTGCACAATGTATCCTATGGACAAGGCATATCAAACGCAACATATGGAAATGACACTTTCAGAGCATTTCAGCTTTTTTCATAAATGGGGCAGGATCTCTTACAAACATAAAGACTTTGTCATCAAGAATTTTCTCTGGCCAAAGTAGTGACAGAAAAGTTGTGGACAATTGTGCGATTGTAGTACTACTTGCCCCCTCAAGAGAGTCGGTATTTAACAAATAAATTTTAAATGTTTGATTTGGCTCCAAAGATACAACAATTACTTTGCCGATGTGTCTGCAAAATCAGGTTGTATCCATACAGAGAAGTTAATGTTTGCAACTTTCACTTACCTTCCTGTAGCATCTGTTGTCTTATCTGTTGATATCCAAATCTTCTTGTCTTTCATGTTTCTTCAAATTTCATCTATTGTGGATTCGTAAGCTCTGTCGAGATAATTTTTTCTGAGCATTGATTCATTTGGTAAATTTTGTTTGACATGTTTTTCGAAAAATGACCGCAATAACGGATCTTGTAATTTCCATAACGGAACTCCAACATTTACAAAGACTTTACATAAGTCAAACAAAAACTCAGATTTTCGATTTGATGTTGACACAAACGTTTTCAGTAACGGAATTTTTGGAACGGCCACTTTCTTTTCGATTGCTTTTTTATGAAAGAGCCTTTTAGTGTGTTGAGTAACAAAATACGTTTTTTCGAAATTCACTGGTTTCCACAGATTTTACAAAAAAGCACAGGACAATCAGTTGAAAAAATATCACTTTCAAACTCTCGCACAAATTTATTTAATTTGTCGGTGACAGAAGAACGCACTTTCGGCATTTTGACAGAAACAAATCTTCTTGTAAGAATGAATAAAATGAATGCAAATTACCAAACAAAGTAGGTATTAACACTTAAGTAGATTTACATTTTCAGGTCGAATTCTCGGTAAAGGATTAACATATTACCGGAAACAAGTAATTAATGTATATAATAATGAGATGGGATTTTTGTTGCTGCTATTTATTCTATGAAAAACCAAATTTATGTGGCTAAATAGGCAGTTATAACTGTTATAAGTAATAGTCAAAATAAGCATTTTTTTAGCATTTTGGGCATTGTGCCTGAACATTCGGGCTTTAGTTATTAGTATTTATCTTGACGACGTTTTTTGCCTGTGTTTTTGAGTTATATTGTCTATTTTCTAATATTTCCCTAGCTGTTTCCATAACATTATCTTCATGCGTAGCGTTTGGTAAATTAAATCTGATTTGGTTTTGCACTTAAAAGGCATTAACAGGGGAAAGTAGGCATTTTTTTCTTTTTTTCATTACTTGCCAATCGTAAGAACCAGTTTGGGGTTAGCCATCGGTTTTTTTTTTGGTCGTTTATGGTGATAAGGTTCTTAGAATTTTATGGTGTGTTAGTGTGTGGGTTGTGGGATATTATTTGTATAACATACATATGAGACTTATGTCTGACTTGATAATCGCTGCATGTGTGGATTAGTGCTGGACATTAATGACTGACTTGCGTACAATAATTCTTGTTGAGAAAATAGAATTTGCCGTTCAGTAGGAGGCATTTCTTGTTAAAATAAAAACATATTTAAAGTAAATAAAATAAACTCACTGATTAATGCGAGTCACTGGAAATCGAGTGCATGTATAGATAACAAGCGCTCAACGGGCACACATCCACGCGTCTGCGAGGTCAGAGGCCGACTTCAAATGAAAAAGTTAAAATGCGATAACACTCATTGTGTTTTCCAGATTTTGATCTTTTTAATGTTTATCTATTTGGTATCTGAAGAATAATTGAAACGGCAAAATATTAGAATCCGTAGAAGTCGTCCAAAACTACTTCATGTTTTTTTTTAATCTACCAATTAGAATGATCAAAACCGCCAATGAAACTAGTTTTAATTTGCGCGTTACTATTCGCAACTATACCGATCGATCCTCGTAAACTAGGACGGTTTCTCCGCGGGCAGAAGTTAGTAGCTACTCTACACGCTAATGCAAATCGGAGCTTGCAGCCTTCCGAGGCGCGAGCACTGGCTTTTAAGCTTATTAATACGCCTCTAACTCCGACAAATTAAAAGTTTTCGAATCAAGTATGCTGATTTCGCTTCTAACTTACTCGTCATAACGATATGCAAACTTTAATAAAGGTAATTGTCGGAAAAAGCTCCTTGCGCAAATATTTCCGATTAAATTTCGCCGTCATTCGCCGCGTGTACGAGAAATTAGCGTAATTGAAACGGGACTTTAGTTACTTTGATCGCTGCTCTCTGGCGTCTCGGCGGCAGCAAGAAAAAGTACAGGTTGTTTTAGTGAGTAATCAAAGGAGCGTCGTGATGCTGGAATTAAAATATTTATGCATGCTGTTTTAAATTTACATTATGATTAATATAAAAAGGTTTGCGTTATACAGTTTGTCCCATAACTAAGATGAGTTTATGTATTTATAAAATTGCCTTCCCCTTATTATAGTTTGTTTCTCATTGAGTTTTAAGCTTATTGTTCAAGATTTACATGAGGAGGATAAGAGTGTATAACAACCATAAAGAATCTCCAATTACTGACTGATATAGAATAACTATTTTTTTTGTAATATTAATTGCAGCATGGACAATAGGCCCCCTACAAATAATAGTTTTTTAGTTTAAAACCAGTAATCATGTATCCAAGCTTACAACTATCAAGTCAAGAAGTCGTCTTTAACTTTCTAATCTTTCGAAACTTTTAAGAGAAGTTTAATTCGTTGTTTGAATTTGGAAGTGTAAAGTTGTGAACAGCTGTGCGCTTGAGTTATTAAGCAAGATTATCTTTTAAGGTCAAGTTTAATTTTCCACGCATATCTCCTTAATCGAGACAGTAATAAAACTGCAAATATGTTTATATTTATTTTTTTAATTATGGATTATGTACATCTGCTTAGCCGAACACTGCTGGTAGCAATTGTAGATAAAATTAATAAACAGTTAGAAATTTCATATCAAATGGCTTTTTCGCCAAAGAAAACTAATTAAAGGAAGTAGAAAATATTATATTCCATTGGCAGAAATCTCAAAGAGACACCGGTATATAATATGCTTACCGAAAAAAAGTACTAAAAGAACTATCCGATAAAGGCTTTATAGCATTAACATATATATTCATTCAATGCAATATTAAGACTTGAATATTTTCTCTGCCAATGGGAAGTTGCTCTAATAGAAAGTTGCTTATTGCATCGTACAGACCCATCAGTTTAATACCAGTATTCTTCGAAGTTTTAGAAAAATACTGTTAAAAGGATTAATGCCAATAATTGACAGCTCATAGCTACACTTCAATTTGGCTTTAGAAAGAATAAAAAACAATTGAATAAATATATCGATTATTAAATCAGATCAATAGTAATTTTGAAAATAAACGCTATTGGTCAGCTCGATTGATGAAGTTTGGTACACAGAGTTATTCTACAAGATTAAATGTGCTCTAGTGTGCATCTAGTGTATTCTTTATTATTGTCCTATTTTGCATACAAAAATTCTTAGTCAAAGTTAAAGAAGATTGGTGTAATTCTGTGCAAAGAATCTTACACAGAATTACACCCAATCTTATCTAAAGTCTTGTCGGAACGCAAGGCGTTTCCGCGAAGCGAACAAATTAGCGTAATACCAAGCAGAGGCGCAAGCCTGTCCAATCACGTAATATTTTCTAGGAGGAGCCACCTCCCTCCAGCACAATCCCTGGGGGATAAAGCGAACCTCACGCTAGTCCAAGACAGTTTGCTACCGCTACTCGAAAGCCTTTGAACCGGCTTTGCAGTTATCCAAAAGCCTTGGCCCTCATCGAACAGCACTTGCCGTTAAGCATAGTGTCTTGACAAACTGTAAGCCACCTCCGACAACTACGTGACCGTAGCTTATGGCCCCCAGGAGCACCAGACCAACATCGTTTGATCGACACCTCCGAAAAAGTACTATCGAAACCCATGGTGAGCCTACCGAAAAAAGAACGCCGGTACCAGAAACGTTTTCCCCGCTGCCACCCACACCCCCGAAGAGACCCGCCTAGGGACGCCAAAAGAGGCCCGCTGAAAGACGCCGGATACGGCTCCTTAAAGACCTGTTCGGTGAATTCCATCCCCCGTAAAATCGGCAGCGGCGTCACCGACTGAAGAACGATTGCAGCGCGTCCTGCGAACACTGTTCGGGCCACCACTGGATCGCAAAAACCAACCCTTAGCGTACGCCGACGCCACGGACGCGACCCAACTGCCGGGCGGGACCTCAGCATACTTGTGGCCACAATAAACTCTTGTTGTAATTAATGTAAAAAATCGTCTGTAAATAAAAAAAATATGTGAGGAATATTTATTATACCGTCGCCACAGTTTTACAAGAAAGCATCTTTGGACTTCATTATTTATTGCAGATTTAGCGAAAACTAGACAAATAATGATTGCCATTCATGCTAATAACTCAACAATTTTAGCATTCCATTGAAGTCTCCCGAAAACTATAAACGCACTTATCTTTATTTGAAGAATGATTACAACGCAGGGGCATAAAAACCAACGAAACAAAATCCGTAAACATCACATTCACATTGTTATTAAGTGGAACTTATATACCATAAAGTAAAATACTCAAATACTTAGGCCTCCATCTAGATAGGTGACTGACATAGCGCATACATATTTTTGCAAAAAAAAACAGTTGGGCATATAATGTAGCCAAATGTATTGCATGTTTGTCAAAAAATCAGAATTGTTTACTGAAAATAAATTTTTATTATATAGGACAATTATAAAAACAGTTTTTGGCGTCATAGCATACTAGTACATCCAATATAGAAATATTACAAAGATTTCAAATAGGACGCGCAGTAGTCAACGCACCATGTATCAAACAGGCCTCCAAATTTTTTTCTAAAAAAATCAAAAATGTTAACTTCTGTTAGTTTTTACAAAGCTGTTGCCATAATTTCATGGCTGCTAAGAACACTTATTTAGGGGTATGTTTTTTCTACTAGAAAATCCCTGATGCAGTAGCAGTTTGATTGGAAAATGAACGGCCGCAGATAGGTCGGAAATTTATGGCAGCATTACGTGTCAACGTTGCCACCCGCGAGGTCTTGTGTTCGTCCGTCAGTATTTGTGTAATTTATCTTGAAGAAACTGGATGCTGGATACTGGCAAAACAATAACATTTTTAACAATGTTACTAAACAGTGTGAATAAAGAAAATTGTGGTAAACCTTAAAAATTTTTTCTGAAAAAGTACTTACTCAACAAAGCTGAACTTCTGTTAGTTGTCAACGTAATCTTCGTCTAGATGAGCACATGTTTCACAGCGTCGTCGCCATGATTGCATGGCTGCTGAGAACACTTCTGTAGGAGTGAGTTTTGCTCACTGAGAAATCGCTGATGCAACAGCAGCTCGATTGGAAATTGAGCGGCTACGGAAAGTGTCCTTTATGGCACTGCTTGTCAACATGTGCTAAGATATTGTTGCCTCTGCAGCCTTGTGTTTGTCGATCAGCATTTGTGGGACCCACCTTGAAGAAACTTTCTGCATTTTCCAGTCATCATGCAAAATGGATACCACAGTTCTTGCAGAAACTCCAAGTTTAAAGGCGATATTACTCCCACATAACTGACGATTTTCCACAATTTGCTTCACTCGCCCACTTATGGTTTCGGATCTTTCGTAGTCTAGGGTGCTTTGGTTAATTGTCATACAACTTTTGACCTTTTCAAAATTTTTGCACCCACTAACACACATTTTTAACAATATTACGCCTTCACTTTTTGTTATATTCAATTAGCGATTAATTTCGATGGGCGTTTGACCACAAAAAAGGAGAAAACAGACGATTACACGTTGTTAAACACTAAACATCGCCATTTAAAGCATACAAAGTAACACTCACAGTAATAGCGGCAATTCGACCTCTGTACTTTGTATGCTGCTGCCATATATAATACGTCTAGTAAAAAGAAATCCATTATTTTTGCATGAAACTGAAGGTTTTATTTAACATACTTAGAATGAATCGATTTAGGTCAATTATGCGCCGTTTTGTTCGATAACTAGTTGCCGTTTTGAAGGTGATTCCATTATGCCTATCTCATAGAAGCCCTTGTCCCTATTGGCAAAAAACTGGAACAGTCGATATTCACAAACCTCTCTTGAAGCGAACTTTTCACCAGCAAAATAATTCGCCATGGACAGGAACAGGTGGTCATCACTTGGTTTTAGGTCCAGACTATAAGATGGATGCATAAGAACCTCCCAACTAACCTTCCGGAGCTTTTGGCGAGTCGCTATCAATGTGTGTGGCCTGGCGTTGTCTTGATGAAACACAAGTCCTGTCCTAGTGGGCAAAATTGGCGGCTTCTGAGCGATTGCTTCCTTCACACTGTCCAATTGTTCTCAGTAAAGTTTTTAATTAAGAGTTTGGTCGTAGGAGAGCAACTCATAGTATATGATTTCCTGCTAATCCCACCAAACGCACATCAAAACCTTTCTGGCCGTCAATCGTGGCTTGGCCATCGTTTGCGCCGGCTCACTGCATCGCTTGACATTGTAAGTGATCCACTTTTCATCGCCAGTCACCATCCGCTTCAGAAATGGGTTGAATTGTTGCGATTCAGCAGCGATTTACAGATGGAGATTCAGTCCATGTGGAACCCATACTTCCAACTTCTTTTTGTATCCAGCCTTTTCCAAATGGTTCCAAACGGTTTTTTTGTGCAATGTTTAGCTCTTGGGAAATAGAAACAGTGCTTGTATGACGGTCGGACTCTGCCATTTCCATGATTTTATCCACATTTTCGACAATTGGCCTTCCAGAGCGTGTGCATCTTTGACATCGAAATTACCGGAACGGAATCGACGAAACCAAAACTGCGCTTGATTGGCTGTTACAGTATCAGAACCGTAAACACTGTTTACATTTTCAACCGCCTAGCTTGCGTTTTCACCTTTATCGAAGAAAAACTGTAAAATATAGCATATTTTCTCTTTGCTGGTGTCCATCTTTGACGTGAGCTCAAACAAAACTGAGTGAACCATTCACAAAACTATCCAATAAGTTTTTTAGTACGAAATGTCAGCTTTCTAACGCCGTCTAGTGTAAACCAATCGAACTTTTAGAGCGCGAGATACAATTTATTAAAGCCATCTGTTGGAAAAATAATGGATTTCTTTTTACTAGACCTATTATTATAAATCAGAAGTGTTTTCCGCTCTTTAAAAATTAACCGCACTGCTGAGAAAAATTTGAATATCTTAGAACTTCAACTCACGTTGTATATATATTAAGCGAAATAATTACAAATATCAGTCCCAAATACAAAGATATGATAACGATACACCAGAATGGACTGGCAGCCACATTATTCTATGTCGATGACAAGTCCTGGAGGCCGAAAAGTTTAAGTATCCGACTTGATGACGCCCATTACATAAAAACTGAGACATACCCTATAGGAATTAAGTAATATTCTGTGTGTAGCTAAATATAGTTCCTTAAAAAAGTCTCATTGGAGCATCATTCTCCATTACATGTAGTTATTACCAGTTTTTAAGCCTTAGATTAGGTATTATATAAAATGTACTTACAGTTTATAAAAAGGACCGATTGTACAGATAGGAGTCAATAAAGAAAGAGGTGTTTCTTGCTTGTACTTTAGAATTATTTCATTAAAAACGGTTGCAGTATTTTTCATATTTTTAGACTAAAATTCAACCAAGAGTTTGGTTCGACCATTCAAACAGAGAAAACATGGTGTGTCATCAGTTTGCCTTTTATCTGACAAGTGTTAAAATTTTTCAGTGTGCCTGCGTCGAGAAAACCATATACAATTTCTGCGAACAAGTAACTTGCAACCCGCTAACGTGTTGATGGAGCTTCACGTCCGTCACCGATATGGCCTAGATCTTTTGGCCAATGCTCCTGCCGCAGTTGCTGTTTTGAGAAAAAGAAGCTTCGCAGCGGATTCTAATTTATGTACAAGGTCCATCCCAAAAGAAATGAGCCTTATTTTTTTTCGGACGCGAGTGTACATTCCGGCGTGCTCTGACGCTTGGGGCAGGTGGTGGGGGGTCTTAGCTTCCATACGCGGTCGGTGCAAGTCGGCTCTGAGCTCTCGGAGCGGCAGGACGGGTGTTTCCGTGAATGTCTATTTTCAATTTTCGACACGGCGCGATGGATTCAAAAATCGATCAACGCTACGCAATTAAATTCTGCTTCAAACTCGGCAAGAATGCTACCGAAACGTTTGGAATGCTTCAGGAGGCCTTCAAGGATGATTGTTTATCGTACTCGCAAGTTAAAAAGTGGCACAAAGCATTTAAGGAGGGCCGGAAGAGGTGGCCGACGAACCTCGGTCTGGACGACCGTCAACCTCCCGAACCGACGAGAACGTGCAGCGAGTGCGCGATTTTTTGAACGCCGATCGTCGGTTCAGTGTTTATCAAGTAGCAGATGCCCTAAACATTCCGAAATCGACAGTACATCGAGTCATTTCCGAGGATTTATCGATGCGGAAGGTGTGCGCCAATCTTGTGCCGCGGGTGTTGACTGACGAACAAAAACAGCTCCGGGTGGTTCGGTGTGAAGAACTCTTGCAAATGCTCGGATGAGCAAATCCAGGACCAAGACAATGCTCGTCGCCTTCTTCGACGCCAGGGGGATTGTGCACTACGAGTTCGTACAACCCGGACGCACAGTGAATGCCGCCTTCTACCTGGAAGTCCTCAAAAGACTCAAAGAAAGGTCACAAGTAAGCGGAGCGCGATCAAAACGACTGGAGTTTGCACCACGACAACGCGCCGAGCCACACCGCGTTCATCGTGACCAAGTACCTGGCCCGGATTCAACTCGGCGTGGTTCCCCAGCCTCCCTACAGCCCGGACTTGTCTCCCCCGGACTTCTTTTTGTTTCCGCGGTTGAAAAGAGTGCTAAAGGGCAAGCACTGGGACTCGGTTGAGGACATCCAAGAGAATGTCACAGCAGCCCTCAAGGACATCCCTAAGGAGGCCTACCAGGAAGCCTTCCGGACTTGGAAGACCCGTCTCCAAAAGTGCATTGATGCAGGAGGATCCTATTTTGAAGAATTTTGAGGTGTTGTAGCGATCTGCTCAATAAAACTATTTTTTTTTGAAAAAGGCTCATTTCTTTTGGGATGGACCCTGTATTTTATTTTAAGTCAGAAAATAATGAACACCTAGTGGGAAGAGCAACAGAAATAAAGTAGGCTACTATGTACGGTGATCAGGTGCATGACGATAGCCCAACAATAACATGTATTAACAAAGCATTCCTATAAAATACCGACAAACACCACAATTACTAACGCAGTCTTTATCCCAACCTCCTGTAGCTCATATGTCAATCCCAGCATACATACAAACTAGGCACTAATCGCAGTTTACAAGTTAGCAAGAAGCAAATTCACCAATACAAACCATTACCGAATAGAAATAGTAAACATAAAGTAATAGAAAATAGAAGAAAAATTACAAACTTGGTACTACTCGTATCTTCACTTTTTTGCGCTCAGGGTACGTCTTCCTTAACGGACCATGTTCACTACAGCCTATGGCTTATTCTGATTACCCTAATTAAATAAATTCACAACCAATCTGTAATTGATGTCCCCTGAATCAGCAGATACAGGTCCTTTACAGGGTGTGTCTGGAAATCTTCCGGTTCCCGAATCGGTTTCCCGAATGTGTGTTGCCTTTTCCTATACAGCACATCGCACTTGCATAGGATATGTAAAGCTGTTTCTGGTTTCTAGCCACAGAGTCTGCATGCAAGGCCACCATTGAATTTACCAATTTTCCAGAGGTGTTCTTTTACAGTCGCATGTCCTGTAAGAAATCCTAGGATTATCTTTAGTTGTGGCCTACTTAAGTTAAGGAGTTCTGCAGCTCTCTTTGCAAGGTCCCTTATTGAAGATTTTGTTGAAATAATGTCCTGGTCGGTTCTTCCAGTACATTCGATGATAACTGCGTGTCCTCTCCTTAATAAAGCTTTGGGCAGCATTTGTGAAATTCCTAAAGCAGATTCTGGGCCTATATAAGACTTACTAGATCCCTGTCTGGCCAATTCATCGGCTTTCTTATTGCCGTAGATACCACAATGCCCGTAACAGTTTTACTGTGTTATGTTCTGCCAGCGTATTGAGTTTGTTGATGCATTCCCATACCAATCTAGATGATGCTTTTGTGCTTGACAAAGCCTTTAAAGCTGCCTGGCTGTCTGATATAATGTAGATCCGCTTGCTCCCGTAAGCCCTCTTACCGTTTTCGCGCACACACTGTATCATGGCGTATATTTCCGTCTGAAAGACAGAAGCATAATGACCCAAGGGAAAGCTTAGTTCTACCCTGGAAACCTCAGCATATATTCTAGCTCCAGTACCCAGCTCGGTCTTAGAACCATCTGTGTATCAGATTAAGTTACCAGGTGGAGTTTCCTGACTAAAAGTCTCGCTCCTATTTCGATCCTGTATAATCACTTCGAATAGTGAGTCGTCGCATATTTTTGAAGTCATGTGGTCCGTCCTCATTTCAAGCAGAAGACCCCCCAAACTGTCAATTGTATGACCTGTATCCGTGTGTGTCTTGTACAGTGAATGATATAGCTTGCAGTGACTTAATCTTGCCTTCCCTTGAATTACTATGTGCAGACGTGGGAAGTCTAGAAGAGTCTCCATTGTGGGCGTAGTTCTCATCGCCCTGTAATGCCCAAACAGACAAGTTTTTGTACCTTGCCTAGTTTTAGTTTGGTGGTTTCTTGTGTTACTTTGGGTCACCAGAACAAAATTGATTATGTAAGAGAGGGTCTAACCACTCTGGTGTACAACCAGTGCACCATTCATGGTTTTCTCCCCCACGACTTGTCGTACATCCGTCTGACAACTACTAGAGTTGTAACCGATTTGTCGACCACTTTCTCAATATGACGGTTCCAAATAAGTTTAGAATCGAAAACGATTCCTAGGTACTTTACTAGGTGTAAGCCCTCTAATGTTTTCCTTCGCGCGAAGGATATAATTTTGGTTTTTACAGGACTGACCTTGAGTCCTTCCGGTTCAGACCATTCAGTTACCACGTTCAGAGCCCTCTGCATCGGTTTCCTAATCGTGCCTACAAATTTCCCTTTCACCAAGACAACTAGGTCATCGCGTACCCTACAGAAGAGAATCCTTTGTGTTTTAAGTTCTTGAAAAGTCTGTCCATTACCAGGTTCCCTAGCAGGGGGGAGAGTACTCCTCCCTAAGGACACGCTCTAGCTGCCTGGACCTTTATAGTTTTGTCATACATAGACGAATAAACCATCCTTCCTTTGAGCATGCAGTCTAGCCACCTCCAGGCCACGCTCTCTCAGGGCC
Organism: Sinelater perroti; assembly: GCA_036346155.1. Taxonomy (NCBI): domain Eukaryota; kingdom Metazoa; phylum Arthropoda; class Insecta; order Coleoptera; family Elateridae; genus Sinelater; species Sinelater perroti. The sequence goes on along the minus strand of JARFIY010000016.1, from coordinate 1,234,454 downwards.
GAGGTTATAAAGTTGAAAGATGTATTGTCGAAGGCTCCTTCTATGTCTAAGAAGGCACATAGAAGGATCTCTTTGTTGTCCAGCGTTTTCTCCACTCTCCAAGTGAAGTGCTGTTTCAACTGAGAGATCAGCTTGATAGGCAAATTAGTTCTCATATAGTGGATGGTGTACCAGTATACTTCCCCTAAAGTGCTTATCAAGCAGTCTTTCCAACGTCTTAAGCAAAAAAAAACATAAGACTAATTGGTCTGTAACTCTTTGCCTGCAAGTAATGAGCCCGACCAGACTTTGGTATAAATACGACTCTTGTAAGTCTCCATAATTTTGGTAAGTAGTTTAAGGCCAAACTGGCTCTGAATAACATGCAGATCTTTGTTATTAGAAGTTCCGAGCCTTTCTATAGCATGGCAGGAATAATTCCGTCCGGTCCCGGAGATTTATAGGCTTCAAATGAGTTTATAGCCCATTTGAGTTTATTGAAAGTTACCACTCTTCTTGCAGTCTCTCAGTCTTCCCTTGATGCTGTGTTGCCAACATCAAGAGATACCTGGTTTTTCCAGTCTGAGCGCAACTATTCGGTTCGGTCAGTGTTTCTTTTCCTGTTTTGGTATATTCTCCGGATTTAGATTCCAGAGTACCAATAAAATTGTAGTGAGAGTCTATAAGAGTATTTTACGGAGTCTGGCACATGTTTAGACAATCTCCTCATAGTATCTCCTCCATGATTCTCTCTTGGCATCTCTCAATCCTTTATTATATTCAGTTAGGGATGCTCTATAGGTATTCCAGTCACCTGATATTTTAGCTCTGTTTGACAGTTTTCTTACTTGTCTTCTCATGGTTGCAAGGTCTTTATTCCACCAGGGTACATTCCTGCTGGAAGCCTTTACAACCAAAGGACAGTTTTCATTGTACGCTGAAATGACTGCCTCAGTTAACTTAAGAAAGAAGTACCAAATTTATATCAATTACTTCCCTTCTTCGTCTGATAACAAAGTTTGATTTGTTACCCTTTTTCAATGTGTCTAAATGATTTGTCACAGTGAATTCTAAAATTAACTCACCTCTGATGTTGGTGTCGGTGCTGCTTCATGAGAGGTGGTGTATATTGGCATCGCAGCCAATGAGCGTCTGCAGGCCAATTTTTCTGCAGTGTCTCACAAGCTCATCCACTGCCCTAGGCGGTGGAAGATTCGGTTAATCAACAGGAAGGTACACCGATCCTAGTATGATCTTCCTCTGTCCTCCTCCACTTGTTGTTAGCATCACTGCTGCCATATCCTGAAAACAGAATTGCAGTAGCGGCAGATATTTTATGTATTTTTTAACTAAAATACAGGTTTCGGTTTCTATTTGAGGATCTGCTATATATTAGTTGTCTTCCAATTCCTCCCAGATCTTTTACCTTACCTTGATGGGTTCCTGGGTGAGGGCAACATCGCAGCCCTCCATCATTTTACATAGGGCCACCGAAGCAGCCCTACTGTGTTGGAAGTTTATCTGAAATACCCTCAGCATCTTGAGCATTTTGAATGGCCTTGAAAGCAACAGCCCCAGTCCATAATAGGCCTTGAACTGTTTGCTCTCAAGGACCTTAAAAAAGGCATAATCGATGGAGTAGGCCAGGATAACTCCTTTCTTGTCTACCTTTTGGCTAAGAAGTCGCCAGTCTTCCGTTTTTCAGCCTGGGTTTTGAAACCCAAGTCGGGTCCTGGAAATTTTTTTGTCGACTGGTCCAAGAAGCCAAACGAGATACTTTAGGGCGTTTGGGTAGGTTCTTAGCCTCTATCGTTGAAAGTTCAACCCCTTCTACTAGCGCTCTCCAATCTGAGATGGTTCTGCGCAGCCAATTACTAGTTTGCTCATTGGCACACGTAATCCACAAGACAATTGCTATGTACCTCGAGCTTTTAAACTGCAGTGGATTAGTACTTCCCAAAGGAGTCTGGTCCAGAGCAGTAATAAGTTTTTTTCTGAATCAAGTCCGATTGCCCTTAATTCAGTGAAATGTCTGGATAGCGCCTGTCCAGCACCGCCATCATTAGCCTTTTCATTGCGCACTGTATTCACCAGTCTGCTCATCGCTCCTGGGCTTCTTTGCCGGTTGCTTGGATTTCGGGGTTGAAGAGTCTGAGCGGAGTCTCTTGTTAGCCTCGCTTTCCTTTTTATCCTCCCCTTTCTCAGTTTTCACAGGTCTGGGCTTCTCTGGCCTTCCCTGATCTTAGATTATTTCTTGGCCCTCCTTTTTTTTGGGCCCCAGAAAGTCTATTGGGTTGCAGTACCTCGGCCTTTTTGCCTGCAACCTCCGACCCTTGTCTGGCGGTTCCGCCTCAGGTCAGACAGATGATTCTGTCACCTGATTGGTTCTGCCTCCATGGGCTCAATATGTTTTGTCAGGGAGTCTCTACTAGAGTCTTCCTCTGACATGAGTAAAGGTTTTATGTAAATTGTTTCTCAGTATCCATTTTATTTCCACGAGTCTGAAACATTATAAAATTAATGGCTATGTACAAGGGGCGGGGGAGCGCCCTGTGCCAAGGGAGGATTCAGTAGGGCTGATCTTCTATACAACCACGCATACCGTTGGCCTAGTCTCACTACCGTGGTTTTTAAGATTTTTATTAAGGTTATCTCCTCTTGATCCGGGCGGTTAAGCCAAGATCCCTCGTAATACATGACTACAGCAGAGATACCCTTTTATGGTATATCGGTAATGGTGTAACCTAGGGTTCGCCTCTTACCGGCATCGTTAGCCCAAGTGCAGACCTTTAGCCACGACACGACAGCTGGGTTGGGGAATGTTTATCGACTTTCCGGTCTAGATCCGCGGGGTTCAGTTACAATAGGGCCACCACGAGAAGGATGCAATTTCTAGGATCGCATATCACTGTTTAAGTCAGTGATACCCAATGGTCTTTCTCGTTGTTAGGCGGTTTATCAACGCGCCTGCGACCAAAAGTCATCAGAAGTACCAGAAGTACCAGAAATTTTACGCAACCTACGATATGATGTTTAGATTTGTTGAACAAGGACAAGGAGGCTCACTATTTTTTTCGGCTTATTAATATTATTAATAAACGCACCGAAGAATTGTTATAACTTAAGAAAACAGAAATGTTGATTAAGCGTCTAATATCTGTGCAGGGTAGTTTTTTAAGAATCATCCCACATTTATGCAACACGTAAAAATAAGATCGCAAAATTAAGAAAAAGGCTAAATTCGAACTCATCCTACAAACTTATACAGGCTACCGTAATGAGTTTCTCGAGGTTAAGACATGCCTTTTCCCTATTGGTGAGGGTGGGTGGCGTAAAGATTCTATATTTACTATAGCCAAATATGTCAAGTGGCGACTATCAACTGCATGGGCCAACTTTATAATGACATTATCTTACCCTTTCATGCTACTAGATGCAGTTACCAAGATGGGGCTTCAATATTTCAATAATCTAAAAGTGAAGCAGTGTAACCTTCAAAAGCCACTACTGTTGCAGATATTATTGGAGAAAATGTTTACACCAGATACGGTTCTGATGTACCAAAATCAATTCCAAAACCCTCAAACTTTTGGAATGGCAAACTGGCTGATTTATTGGCACCGTCAGAGTACAAAACGCGGGTGATCTGCTATTTCATCACACTTACACAGAATGATTTTTGGCCAGAGTTATATACATCCATCAACAATCCAAAGTTTGTCAAAACTGACACACCAAAAGAACTATTAAATGTCTTAGAGCGCGATTGATTTTCTCTGGACAATTCTGTCGAAGTCGTGGTGGCATTTTATCGTCGACTACAAGATTTCATGGCGCAATTTGTTCACTTTTCTGATGATCCATTTGGAACCATTAAAGATTGGTGGGGTCGAATGGTAAGACCTCTATTAGATTAATGATTAGATTAAGTTTGTAATAGAACTTGATTTTTAGAATATCAAATGCGTGGTGGACTACATTTCCACTTGGTTCTATAGACTGATGAAAAAATTAATCCAGAAGACGACATGCCACGTTTCGACCATCCTGATAATGACATTTTCAGAAAGTACGTTCAGTCTTTCCAGATTCATTCGTGTCGGGCAAACCGCTACCTTAGAGGCGAAAGAACAAAAGGTTGAAGTCTTGCAAGTAAGTGGAAGGCAAAACTCAAAATGCGTACAATTTACTAATCCTTTTTTTCAATGAGGTACGGCTTTCCGTTTGACTTATGCGATAAGATGCAATTGGACAGGTTAGGTCTGCGTTACATTTACTAACGCGAAGAAGAAGAAGATCGAAAACATTTCTCACTACAACTTACCACTGCTCATGTTTTGGATGGGGCACGTAAATGTCCAGAAAGTAACAGATTCCGGATGGAAACTTTAAAGTACTTGAGCAAACCAGAGCAGCCTAAGAACATTGTGCTATGTAATGCTGATTCCCAGTAAGCGACGTTGAGTGCTATCTAAAAACAAGAATGGTTTTATCGCTAAAATGTGGGGCACTTCTATAAGGCAAACCTCATGTCTATTTATCGGCACAGTCGCATATTGTCCTACTGACTTAGATGCTCCGAAAATAATCAAACGAAAAGCCAACATGCCAAAAGATCCCAACTTAACGGATATTTATTACTCTAACCTTCTTGATAAATACTTAGATCGGCCGCGGTTTATGTTCTATATTAAATCTAATCAAGCTCATCATCGTGATTCTGATGATTTTGATTCTAAAGAAGAAACGGCTTCACTACAAACAGCGACAATGTCGAAAAACTGTACCTAAGTTCTATCATTATGCGCCATATGGTTCAACGCAAGAAAACTATTTTTTGCAGACACTTTTGAAAACATTGCCTTTTAGCTGTACCACTATTGCAACCATCACTTCAAAAGAGAATCAAAGTAAAACTTACATGGAAGAATGTTTACTTCGAGAGATTATTGATACCAAAGAAGAAGCTACTAACTACCTTGCAACAGCAGCAAAACGTGGTTTTTCACTTGAGCGTCTTCAACTCATTGCTGAAAAATTAATTCAAAAAAACTGGCTTGAAGCAACCGCATTGCCAATATATTGCAAATGATTGCGCCAAATTATCATCACATGAAAGATGCTCTCGACGAAAATGTATTAGGCGATGATATGTATCAAGAAGTTGGCGATGGTATTTTAGCTAAAGAGTCTTTGAAGATATGGTAGCAAACTTGACTGATACTCAACGGGCAAGTTACTGCAAGATCACTTTGCTTCTAGCAGCCAATAAAGTTGACTGTACAGTTTGAAAATCTGATAAAGTACTAATGATTATTATTGAGGCTGCTGGAACTGGCAACATTTATCTTTTGCATACGCTAGTGGCATTTTTCCGAACTACTGGCTGCGTTTTTAAGGTTCTTGCAACTACCGGGATAACGGCTCTTATCGTCAAAGAGCAAACCATTCATATTGCACGAAAATAAAGATCAGATATCTGAAACAAGAATTAATCATGGTGAACTAGATGCGTACATGATTTAAAGCCAATATGGACATATAGGATTCAGCTCTGGAATTGAGCAAAAGCCTCTACACTCAAATCCCACTGAGATGTCAATTGAAGATCCTCCGCGTAATAACTAGTGCCCCTTAGTTTGTCACAAACGAAACTTCTTATACGGACTTATGAATCCTTTACGCAGCTTCCATGATTTAGAGGCTTGTCCGCGGGTATGCAACACCAAACTAGTTTTACAATTACTCGACCGTCACCAGAAGACCAAAAAGATAATGACTACAAGTTCTATCTAAGGCTAGCGAAAATTACTGGCCAAACCTCCGCATGCTTATGTAAACGTATACCAGATGATGAATCTGTTCAGGCGCTTTACTACCGGGCGCTCGTGCGCCTTTACAAAAGATACTTAACTTAGCGCCTCCACTGAATTAGAGGCGCTGGCCCCTCTCTCGGATGCGCCGCCACTGGGCCTTAGCGAGAATTGGGATCGCGCGCTTGTGTGAGGTGCCGCGCGACAGGTCAGCGCCAGGCTTGACTCGAGTCCGTTGAGCCTTCAAGATGCTTCGCAAGTACGCTGCTTTCAAGGAAAAGGAGACTGCGTGACAAGGAAACAGTTCAATGCGGATTCGTGACTATTGTTGTGTATGCGTCCTCTTGTGTTGTAAGGGCGGCTGTGTGTGTGCCTTGGGGAAGGAGTCCACGGAGCGATCGTGACCCATCTGCGGCGTAGCGCTACACGGCAACCTCGTGTTGCCCGTGGCCCAAACGTTTGGCGCCCGAGACGTCGGGACGCGTTTTTTTGGGGTCCTTGACCATTCAGCGCTCCCGAACCCTCAGCGGCAGTGACCGTCTCGCTGGTCATCCTCACTGGCGGTGTGATGACCGAGCGGGTTCGTAGACGGTGCGGTGCACACACACGTCCAGGTAAGAGAACTCTCGTTGCGTGCGAAAAGGTACCTCGCGGCTTAGCGTAGTTGCGTTCGCGCCTCTAGTGGCGTTGCGACATCGTTGGTTTGTATTGTCATTTACTATTGTTCTTTTAGTATAAGTTTTGTATCTAGTTTAAGTGTTACAACTACGAATAAATCCTACTCTTGCCCCGGCTTTCTTCTCATTTCGCGAGAGGTTTTATGCTTAGGCAAGTAGTAACTTTCGCGTAATCCTTTGTGTTTTATTGATTGGACCTGCTCTCACTCAATCCTTAGCAAAAGCTCACCCTTACTGTAATTTAATTAACAATTTTTAACTTCACCAGGGTTTGGTATCTGGGTTGTGTAGTTACTGTTCAGAATCATTCTTTACCTTCTTCCTACCACTGGACATGTGTTTGTCTGGCGAACAACCTCTGAAGTATACGATATGGGTTGCCAAACTTGGTGGCGGGTTTATTTTGGTTTGGGGCACTATATCATCGTATTCGGCAGTCCCCCTTTTCACATTACAGAGACGGATCACAGAAGCAGTGTACAGAGAACTCCTGAGTAACCAGGTCCACCCAATGGTAAAAACTTTATTAACAAACGGAAACGTCAAATTCCAAAAAGATAATGCCCACACTCACACAGCTGATCTTGTTCAAGAGTGGCTTCAAGAGCATGCTGATAAGGTTCAACATCTTCTCTGGCTCGCTCAGTCCTCAGACCTGAATATTATCGAGGCTTTGTGGGCTGTTTTAAATACAGGGTTCAGCGTCGATTTCCACTTTCTTCAACTCTACCTGAACTTGAGGCTACTCTGCCAGAAGAATGGTTTAAAATTCCACTCACCACTATCCAGGACTTGTATCGGTCTATTCCCCCTAGAATTAAAGCTTTATTGAATACTAAAGGTTATACAGTATTAAATGTTAAAAATAAATACATTAGCCATCGCTGGCTATTAGTTTATCTAATTTAAGGTGCAAGAGTGTTGCGGTTAAAGATTAGTATTTCGTCTTCACGATTTCATAGGCTTCCAGTGGAGTTAAAGAAATTAAACAACTTTAAACTTCGATATTTACTTATGTCGACTTTGTATAAGAGTAAAATGGCGCCGCCCTTTCACCCAACTTTGATGTAGGAAACATCAGAACAGGCAGCTGGATTTGATCGGGCGCAAACGGATTTGTAACAGTGACGCCAACGAAAGCAAGAGTGGATTAAAGAAACGCTCCGAAAAAACTGGAGGCGAAGCTGGCGCGCAAAAATAAAAAGAAGCGCGATCGGGCCGCTTACGAGCCCTGACGTTTAATCCACTAATGGGGTTTCGGGGCCGTGAGGCAGCTCGAGCACGGCAAAATAGATCTCGCCGCTCGGACGATCAAAGGCGGCCGCCTGCAAGTCGGCTTGCTGCTTGGCTTTGCATCTTTAAAGCTAAGATGTTCGCCATACACTTCCCACTCACGAAAGGGCGATTAACGGGACTTTATGCGGCACTACGTTAGCCTAAGTGCAATGGGCTGCTGGTGGCGGCCGAGGTAAATTCGTAATTGTAGTCTGTCGGCGAACTGTGCCTTTTGCTACCTTTTACCTAGTGCTATAGCCGCGAGGCAATGAAACTGCTTTAATTGTACTTTTATGGTCAAACTACATTAAACTTTAGACAATCCTTTCCAGCGGAGGTGCAGCTGGAGTTTTGAGTGCTCTTTTCTCTATATGCTTACCTACTAATTTAATAATAACATTTTTAGTTTGAAAAATTACAGTAATACATCACCTTTTATTAATATATAACATGTAATTGTATATTAAGCATATAATTTACATAAAACAGCACTCTCATAGGCAAGAGTTACTTTTTACAATATTTTAATATAAATGGCAGCACCACACAAAGTACACAGGGCGAATCACCGCTATTGCAGTGAGTGTTGCTTTATATACTTCAAATGGGGACGTTTAGTGTTCAAGATCAATGCCTATTGAAATTTATTGTCAATTAAATGAAACAAGCAGTGAAAGCGTAATGAATGTTAAAATGTGCGTTCGTGGGTGCAAAAGTTTAATTATCTCTGAGCTTCTGTTGTTTTGTTATTTATAGATACTTTTAGACATTTAAAGTAGTTCACTTCTATAGCTTATAACAATTTATCTTTAATTTTGTAGTGTTTTTCTTGAACATATAAAATATTTTGGTTTTTTCCATTAATTTTCATATCTATTTAGCTTCTTTTGTTAGTTTTAAAATGCTTTTTCTATAGTTTGATTGTCTATTGCTATCAATACTGTAACAGTTGCATATCCCATAACTTGGATTTGCCGACTTCTGAGTTCTTTATCACACCATAAGGGATTGCTCTTTAACATTGGTTGAAGAAGATTGTGGATAGACTATTCTTATCTTTTTTTTTATAATTTGTTTATTAGCAATCAGTAAGATACACAAACTATAAGCTAATGTGATATATTGTACAATACTTGACATATATGTGCACTAAATAACGTTAAGAAGTAAACATCCAGCGATGTCACCTCAGATAGACAGGTCGAGCGGCCATTGAAGTTTGAGTCTTCGGTTTTCAGAAAGTTCTAGCAGTGGTGGTAAGAGTGGATTGGGATGGTAGTTGAGCCTATTGTGGTATTTAGCACTGCTCTCCTGGATAACTACACTTACGTAGGGGATTTTTAGGTCCATATGGATGGTGTGGTTTAAGACGTACCATGGTGCGTTCACAATGTTTCTCAGAATCTTGGATTGGGCGCTTTGTATTACAGCTGTATTAGACTTGCTAGCGCAACACCATAACTCTATCCCGTATGTCCAGATTGGTCGTATTACTGCTTTGTAGATTACTATTTTATTTTTTTGCAATAGTTTGGATTGACGTCCAAGGAGCCAATTAAGTTCTCGTACTTTCAGATCTAGTTGTTTACGTTTTTTTGATATGTGTAGTTTCCAAGTAAGTTTACTGTCTAGGTGTAAGCCTAGATACTTGACAGCTTCACTATGGGGTAGCGCTATTTGATTCATCGTTATTGGTGGGCATTGACCTTTTTTGAGTGTGAAGGTTATATGTGTAGATTTAGCTTCATTAGCTTTGATCTTCCACTTATGTAGCCATGTTTCAATGAGATTTATATGTGCTTCGAGATTGGATGAAGCTGTAACAGGGTTATCATGTGTCGCAAAAACCGCCGCATCGTCGGCAAATGTACCAATAGCTGTTTCGTCTGTCACTGGAAGATCGGCTGTGTATAACACATATAATGTTGGGCCCCTGCTCCCCTGCGGGACTCCAGAGAGTATGGGATGACGGTTGGATATTTCTTCGTTAACTCTAGTTTCAAAGTAACGATTCTCCAGATAGGATTTTAATATGGTGAAATATCGTAGTGGTAGTGTTCTTTTGATTTTGAACAAAAGTACAGGATGCCCACCTTATCAAATGCCTGTTGAATGTCCAAGAAGGCAGCGGTACAATAATCTCGGTTTTCCATTGATTTGTTAATGATGTTTGTTAAGCGGTGACATTGTTGTGTAGTCGAATGAGCTTGGCGAAAACCAAATTGGTGATCCATACCTGCTGATTTAGCTCTTGATTAACTCGATTGAGGAGTCTTTCGAGGAGCTTAGATATTGTTGGCAGAATACTTAATGGTCGATAAGATGAGACCTCAGTCAAATTTTTCCCAGGTTTGGGTATCATAATGATTTGTGCAATTTTAAGAGATTTTGGCCAATAATTATGCCTAAGAATTGCATTAAAGATATATAAAATCTCGAGTATTCCTTTTCTGGGAAGTTCATGTAGCATTTTGCCAGTTATCCTGCCTATCCCTGGGGCTTTCCTTGGATTCAGTTTATTAATTGCCTCTTGTATTTCTTTTGGAGTGAAGAGTTTTACTCGGTCTTGTGTTAGCAACGGCGTGGAAAGTTCATCATCCACTTCTTGTACTCGATCATTGTTGTGAGGAGTGAATACTTCCGTAAGATGTTCCGCAAATAAGTTCGCATTTTCCTTGTCACTTTTTGCCCACGGGCCTGGAGGTGCTGTATTTTTCCGAATAGGAGAGGAAGTGTCTTTTGGTTTTCTCTTTGCTTTTATTGGCTTCCAGATAGAGTTGTCGTATCTCGAAAGATTGGTAAGATAATTTTCCACAGAGGAGTTTTTGATGTCTTGAAGTTTTAATTTCAAGATGTTGATAATTTTATTGTATTCTCTTCTATTATCTATATTACGTGTACGCTGTTCTTTTCTTTGCCACCAACTGCTTTATTTCAAGAGGTATATTGTTTGTTTTAAGTTTTTGGAGAGTGTCGATTAGGTTATTGCAAGCCTCTTCAATGTCGTTTGGTTCCTGTAATTTTACTGAAAGGTTGATTGTATTTTGGAGTGTTTGACGAAAAATTTCCCAGTCTGTGTGCGTCTTGTGGAGTCTGGGTGTTAACTTTTTAGAGATGTCTGTTGTGCTTATTGTTGCAATAATTGGGCTGTGGTCAGAGGATAAGTCATAATTTGATGTTATGTCTATATAATTTGGAGAGATACCATTCGTTACAAAAAAGTTAACCTTGTTAACATCAGTAGGCCAGCAAGTTGGGGAGCCGGTGGAGATGACAGAATAGTTATTATCATGCAATACCTGTGCCATTTCTCTGCCTTTGGTAGTTGTAAGGCGCGAACCCCATAAAATATTTTTGCTGTTATAGTCTCCTCCGGCTATAAATTTTGGACCAAGTGTCTCAAAGAATTTTTTGTAGTGTTTCTTTTTTAAATTATGTCGAGGCGGACAATAAACGGCTGTGAGGGTAACTTCATATGGAAGGCTTTTAACTCGTACTGAAGTAGCTTGTATATGATGTTCTGCATATTTTAGTAGTTCATAATGTACTATCGAATTTTTGATGAGTATGGCTGTTCCTCCATGAGCTGTCTCGTCAGAATGGTTTATATAGTAGCATTTATAATTTGGTATCTCAAAATAAGTTCTAATGGCAAAGAGTGTTTCACTGATTAAAATAATGTCAATGAAATTTTGTTTTAGGAATAACTTAACTGCGTCTTTATGGCGTGGAAGGTCATTGGCGTTCCACTGGGCTATGCGTAGATAGTTAGCCATTTTACTTAATTTTGTTGATGAGCTGTGTGATCATGTTGAGAACTAGGCTGTTTTGCTGAAGTAACTGATTAAATAAGTTTTTGAATTCGTCTAAGAATTTGGATAACGTTGTAGTAATGTTATCCGTTGGTTCCGGGTTGGATTTTGCTACTTCTGCATAACTTTTTGAGGGTTGATAGGTGCTGGAGAGCTGGATGTTGTTCGCATATATTGGTGAAGCAGTTATGGGTTGTTTCACTAATTGTTGTCTCGGATTTTTATTTTTTAATATCTGTTGGTAGCATTCGCAACCTCTGTGATTTGCTGGGTGGTTTCCTCCACATAGAGCACATTTGGCTAGAGTAAATCTATTTTTAGTGCATTCGGTAGTGCTGTGGTGCCCTCCACTCATAAATATGGTTTGTTACAGTACGTTTTTGTGTGTCCAAAGTGTTGACATCTCATGCACTGTATAATATTGTTTCTAATAGTTCTGGGAGGTTCTATTTGTATTATTTTATTTTGTAGTCCTCTTATCTTATAGACTTCTTTATTATTTTCTGCCGGCTCTAAGTCAACGAAGAATAGGTTTAATGGTTCTTTGGTGGCCCTATGTTGCGCATTAATTATGTTTCGAACTTGTTTTATGTCTGCTACTGGGGTTGAGTGTGGGTATCTTATGATTACTCTGTAGGCCCGTTCCTCCTTTATTTGGTAAGTATGGTGATACACGTTTGTTTCTTGAAAGTGTTTTATTAATTTGCGATATGAGTCTACCGTTCCACAATGAATTTTAACAACATTATTTGCAATGTTTTTTGTGTAATACTGTTCAGCTTCTAGTATATCATTTAATTGTGTTATCATTTGTGGATAGTTTGTTACTCCGTCCACAAAGATTGGAGGAGGTTTTGGGGTTTTTGTGGTGTTAGTACATCCTTCGCTTGTGTTATTTTCTGTAACATTCTCTAAGGCAATAAACCTGTTATTTGTTATTTTTTTATTTATTATATTTGTTTCGTTAGGATGATTGTTATGTGTAGTTCTAAATTTCTTCCTTTTCACGCTTATAGTTTGCCATTTATTTTTGTTGCTATCTTCTTCTGCTTGTTCTTCTTCCTCGCTAGTGGATGTCATTCGCTGAATTTGTGTATGACTAAAGATTTGACCAAGCGCGCTGTTTGTTGTTGTGGGTAATTGTGGGTTATGAGATAAATAATTGAATGGCATTTGTTGGTGTAACGGATATTGATATGTATGTACTTGATTATTCGTCGATGGTTGCCACTGCATGGCTGTCGTATGCGCTTGTGTATACATTTGCTGATTATTATTTATGATTAATATAATAATAATAAATATAATAATATTCTAAGAAAATGCCAAATAAAAAATCGATATTTTGGATCGGTCAGACTATAATACCCCCTTAAAATGATAAAAGTGCATACTGGGGTTCACATCTAACCACAAATCAGATATTGAGGGCAATTCATACCTCTAAAGAATTTTAAGTTTCTTTCATTTCACCAATAGATCAACATATGGTCGCTAAATCTTAACAAAGCTTCAAATGCATGAACTTTTTTGTGACTAAAGTGTTTTAACTAAGTGTTAAAATTGTTCCAAAAGATTATATTGCTTATGCTCGTGGCCGTGTTACACAAATCTGCACAAAATATGTTGTAATTATCCATTCATCGATTTCAACAGTACAGGTACGTCTAGGAAAGCAATACTACTTACTGTCCGATTTAATTGCCGTGGCAAACTGTATATTCGGGTGTATTGAATTCAGCTGTTTAAGAAACTCTCATAACCGTATCATCGGTGACGTATTAATGGCAATCTCTTCATGCTTGTCCATGTAGTAGTTGGCAATTACAGGCTGAGTAGGGTTTCCATTACTACATCGTCTTTTTGTACCTAATACATGTCTTGCTAAATAAAGTAGCTGAATGTAAAACATTGTCAAAAAATCAGCAAAATGTCATTAGGTAGTTCAGGTGGTTGAGAGCATCTTGGATCGGAGCTTTAGTAAACGGAAACGACATATTAAAACTCAGCATTAAGTAAGTCCAATGTGTGTTAGTAGCAGACTAGATAAGTATTTGACTAACTTGTAGGTAGGACTATCGATGGTACAATATTATTTTAAGGAACGCACAATATCTTGGTGACAGCGGCTCTGATGTTATTTACATCTTAATGACGTAATCCAGAAAAGAAATTTTTATCATTTTACTCGTTTCACGTAGTTATTGTACTGTGAGATTGTATTTGAAGACGGTGTAAATTTTTGAATCGACTAGTTGGGCCATATTTTAAGATTTTATACACACGCTTATATTGTTGTTTATTTGATAGCAATAGAAACAGTTTTACAATTATTTAATAATCATTTATATTTTTTCACATTCCTTATACAGAAAAAAGCCGATCCCGGGAAAAAAATCGGTCTAGTTAAAAATTTATATATATATATATAAAAGCTTGTGATATTTGCGGAATATTGTTCCACATTTTCACATTGTTTTATGTAGTTCTCCTGTGACAGTATATCTGCCGCATTGCTTTTATCTGCTCGTAAGATGAAGATGGTGTCGCCATTATTAAGTTCATGAGGGGGATTTAGTTCTGCTTTAACACGGCAGAGTCAAATTAGTAAGAAAAACGCCAAAAGCTCGAAATTTTTAGTGGGTACACGTATCGAGACATTCCAAGGCGAATTCTTTTGTAAGGGCCCAATAAAAAAGATTACTACATATTTTTGTTATAATGCGTAAGTGCATTTGTGCACGCAAAAAATGCATTTATTTGATGAACTTTTTGCAGACCCAAAAGAATATTTGGCCAAAATAAGCTGATTCTCGTTACTCGGAGATTTTTGTAGTCGCTGGTCAATATGATGCCTAGAAAATGCCCTGATGCACTTGGGGGCACAATTCTGGGGATAAGGGGTATTTTAGAAAATCACCTCAAATTTGTTTATTTTCCGAGTTTAAACTGTCTGAATGAGAGTTTTTGGGGTTGCTGATCACTTGGGGGAGGGGTGGTGGTATAATTTTGGAGATGGGTACGATTTTGGGAAACCAGCTCAAAGTTGTTTGTTTTTTGAAATTAAACTGTCTGAATAACCCTTATTGAGACAGTTTAAACTCGGAAAACAAACAAATTTGAGCTGCTTTCTTAAAATAACCCTCATCCCTAGAATTGTCCCCCAAGTGCACCGCGGCACTTTCTAAGCATCATATTCGTGATCAGCGACCCCAAGAAACGGGAGTGAGCTTATTTTAACCAACATTAAGCGAGAAATAAAATATTCTTTTGGGCCTGCAAAAAATGCATCAAATAAATGCATTTTTTTGTGTGCACAAATGCACTTTAGCATTATAAAAAAAACATTTGTTTCTGAGGCTTTTACAAATCGAATGGGCCTTGGAACGTCTTGATACGTATACCCACTAAAAATTTCGAGTTTCTTTACTAATTTGCCTCTACTACACTCCCAGAGCAACAAAAGATAGAAAATTAGACTGCCTATAAAATATGTCATTTCATAGTGATAGATTTAATAATATAATAAAATCATGACAAAGAATAAGGAGATGCATGATATATTTTCACAGAAAATTTAGTAGACTTAAATCATGTTCACATGTCAGAGATGTTAAAATAAATTTCAAAAGCAACATAACTGAAATTGCGTCAATTAACTTAAATTCAGAAATGCAAAAATTTACAAATAAATAGAATTTGAAAAGTAACTGTATGAGGCAAGGCCTTTGAAATTTAGAAGTTTTTAAATAATTGTAACTTAAAATTTGTAAGTGGAACAGACCACAAATGAGCACTCAATTTAATTTTTTCTGATTTTTTATTAAGCTTATTGGAGTTCCTTATCAGTATTTAAATTAACGCAGTTAAGTTTAATACACAACCATCGCATTAGTTTAGATTTCTAATTGTTTTTACCTGGTATATATAGTTTCAGATTTATTCCGATATTGTTAATTTTTACCCTCGGGGGAGACTATAATCCTCAGGTAACAGATCGGGAAAAGCCTTCTGGATATGGGTAGTAGAAGGAAAATTAAATACCTCCCGCGGACCAACAGGTACACAAGCAGCGTCTGATCCAGAGTGGGCGGGTGAGTAAAAGGTTCTCCATTAGGCGGTAGTAGCGTTAGGCCTGAAAATCCTACACAGTTAAAAATGAAAGATAGAAGACAACTAAAAAGATGATAAAAAAGAATAAAATAATAAATAATTCCCAGGTGGTAACCCACACCTCGGCTAGAGGCAGCGGATATGGGTCAAAAACAATGCGGAGGTCTTCGATCCCCGGCCGTGTGAGAAGCATTGGTTGCCAGAGTAACTCGTTCGGGGCCACGCGGAAATACACGAACGATCGTTGCTATATATTTAGTAATGTCAACATAACGCCTACTACTGCGATGCACCAAAGTTTTTTTTTTGACATTATGATTCTTTATTGGCAATCAGAATGAAATACAATCTATCAGACAGTTAGATGGCTAGTATATTGGTATCAATAATGTACAATAATAATGATTTGGAGAAGCTAACATCTAGTGATGTTGCTTCAGTTTTCTCTGATGTCTATTGGCCAACATTTTCTAAGTTTTCTATTTTCCGAAAGATGAAGCAGAGGTTGTAGCAGTGGATTTGGGTGGAATTCGAGTTTGGTGTGCTGTTTGGTGACTGTTTCTTTGATTACTTCACTGACATATGGAATTTTGAAATCTGTATGTAAGGTATGGTTCGCGGCGTGGTATCATCCGTTATGGCTCGGAGTATTTTAGATTAAACTCTCTGGATTATTGCTGTGTTGAACTTGGCGCATCCCTAGAGTTCTATGCCGTAAGTCCATATCGGCTTGAGCACTATTTTATAGATCAAGATTTTGTTTTCCATTGACAGTCGGGATTTCCTTCCAATAAGCCAGGAGAGTTCGTTAGCTTTTAAATCAAGTTGAATTCTTTTCTTTTTAATGTGTTGTTACCAATTTAATTTACTGTCGAAGGTTAGATCTAAGTATTTTACATTGTTGCTTTGTGATAGTGTTACTTGATTGAGGTTTACAGGTAGGCAGGTACCCTTTCTGAGGGTGAACGTTACTTGTGTCTATTTGGATACATTAGCCTTGATCTTCCATTTTTCCATCCATGTGTTTATTAAGTCTAAATGGTGTTGTAGATTTGAGGAGGCGACTACTGGATCTTTGTGCGCTGAGAATATGGCGGTGTCATTCGCGAAGGTGCCTATTGTTGTTAGTGTTGTTGTGCGTAAGTCGTGTGTGTATAGGACATATAGTAGTGGTCCTAGGATGCTACCTTGCGGTACTCCTGATAGGACTGGTTATCGGTTTGATGTGGCTTCGTTTACTCTCACTTCAAATTGGTGTTCTTGTAGGTATGACTTCATCAGTTTAATGTATCAGGATGGAAAGATTATTTTTATTTTTGATAGTAGTCCAGGGTGCCACATTTTGTCAAAAGCTTGACTGATATCTATAAATTCAGCTGTGCATTATTGTTTGTCTTCAAATGACTTGTTTATAATGTTGACAATTCGGTGACATTGTTGGGTTGTCGAGTGTGCATGTCGAAACCCGAACTAATGGATTGGGATCCAATCGTGTGAATTTAAGTCTGTGTTCAGTCTGTCGAGAAGAAGCCTTTCGAGCAGTTTTGAAATTGCGGGTAGTAAACTTATCGGGCGATAAGATGTAACATCTGACGGATTTTTGCCAGATTTTGGTATCATTTTGATTTTAGCTATTTTAAGTGATCTAGGCCAATAGTCGAGTCTAATTATTGCGTTGACGATGTACAGGAGTTTTACGAGTCTTTTTTTTTGCAATTATTTTAACATTTTCGCTGTGATGACGTCTATGCCAGAGACCTTTTCTGGATTTAGGGTATTTATTGCGTCCCTTATTTCTTTTGGAGTAAATAATTTTAAAGGTTGTGCTCATGTAGGCGTACTTAGAACCTGTTCGACTTTCTGTACCTGATCATTATTTTGGGATTGAAAGACCCCTGCAAGGTGCTCGGCGAAGAGGTTGGGCTTTTGTTCATCATTTGTTGCACACGCACCTGGTGGTGTTGAGTATTTCCGTATAGGGGGAGATGTTGTTAAAGGTTTTCTTCTGTTTTTTATAGGATTCCAAATGGAATTATCGAAACTTGGAACGTTAGAAATGTATGTAGCAATTGAGTTGTTTTTGAATTCGTGCAGCTTGGTTTTTAGCTTGTTTCTTAGAAGGTTATATTTAACTCTATTATCTGGTGCTCTAATTCGTTGTCAAGTTGATCAGGTTCTACGTTATTCAGATACCAGTTTTTTTTATTTCTAGAGGTATATTATTGGTTGATTTCTTGCGTTCGATGTTAGGAGTGGCTACTTTCGCGGCTTGTTGTAGAACATTGACAAAGTTATTATATTCCTTCTCGAATTTCTTTGCTTCTTTCAGTCGGGTGGATAGTACAATGTTGTCTTGTAGTATTTGCTGATAGGTGTCCCAGTTTGTTTTGGAGTTGTGCAAGTATGGTTTGTATTCCTTGTAGATTGCGGATGTGCTTAGTATAGTAAATATCGGTGGAGCTGTGTTGACCTTTTCGTGGTTTCATGGACCAGAGTGAGACAGAATTCGTGACTGGCACAATCGTTGGAAGGCAGCAATAGTAATGATGGCTACAAAAAAGTTCGTAACACTTGCATTCTCACTTTTTTGTTTCCTTGGTGTTGTAGCTTTTTGTGTGTTTTCTTATATTTCAGTTGTATATTGTGTTACTACTTCATCGATGGTCAAAGGGGATTGAAGTGGTCCCGAAAACCTTAGCTTTTGGTCAAATATTTGTTGGAAGGTTTTCCAATCAGTTATTCTATAAATAAGTTTCGGCGTGGGTGACTTTATTTGAGATACGTCATAGAAAGGCATGATTACGGGAAGATGGTCGGAGTTAAGCTCATTGGTTACCGTTTGTTGAATTGGTTTTTGCAAATTCTTGTGTAACAACATGTTTAATATATCAGGCTGATAGCCAGCCCTACAGAGTAATAAGTAAATTTATTTGAGGTTGATGTAAGTATACAATGATTCACTATGATGTTAAGGTGTTTTTTGAGTTTAGGTCACCTAAAACCATTGCGAGCTCTGTACTGTCAAACATTTTCTTTATATCGTAATCTAGAAATTTTTTGTTAGGTTGGTTGTACGCAGATATTAATTTTAGGGGGCAATTGTTTCTCATGTATAACTGTATGGAAATAGCTTCTAAGTTTTCTATATCAATAAGATGAAGTAGGTGATGTAGGTTCTTCTCTATTATAATCATTACTCTCCCTGATGTATTATCAGCTTTTTTGTGCTTTAGGTGCACTTGATATACAGGGATACGGAAAGTTTCAGTATTAATAAAGTGAGTGGCTGTTACGCAAGCAATGTTATAGCGAGTTAAAAAGTCAATAAAAATGGAACGTTGCATTTTAGGAGCATTGGCATTCCAATTAGTCAAAGTTAATTCAGTAACCATTTGCTAATTATTTAGATCCATGAGTTAGTAAGGTAGGAAGTATTAATGCTAATAATGGTGTCAGATGTTGGATGAACAGCTCAACTAACTTTGTTAGTATAGTTGTGACAAAGTCGGTTGTGTTTTGGAAAGCGTCAGTAGTAGTGGTGTTGACTTGAGGTGAGAGTCTTTGGCGCTGATCAGGAGAAGATGGTAGGTTTATATGGCTATCCTGCTTAATAGTAGTTGCTTGTGCACATGATGTGTTCAGTGTTCTGTAGCTGTTATTTATTGACTGTTTTATCTTAAAAAAGTAGTTGCATTCTCTATAGTTTGCAAAGTGCTTTTTTTGGACAGTTAATATAGAGGTGCATACCTGTGCATTTCACACATCGTAGTTGAGTTGACAATGGTTGCACCATATAATAAACATTTCTTACACAGCAAAATTTTTGCAGATTTTATTCTCGGTTCAACCTCAATTGCGCTATGACTAAGGCTTGTTAGACTAAAGACTTTCTTACCTTCTTATGTATTTTCAAAATCCACTGCCCATAGTGGGATTGGATATCTATTCTTGATATACAGTTTCTAATGGAATATTTTAAGGTTTATAGCTAAGTTTCTATTTCTTTTTCAGTCAACGATATGGGAGTATTCCGAATTATTACTGAAAGATTGTTAGGTTTCTGGTTTTTAAAAGTGTGATAGCTTAGGTTCATTTCACTATAGTGTTTTGTCATGCATCGATAATCTTCTATGCTTGTTAGATATAGTCTTATTGTTAGTTGATTGTTTTGTGAATTGTTGGAAATTCATTTTTGGTTTTATCTTTTAGTTCCGCAAGTATTTCCTGGTATTTAAGTTGTGTAGATATATAGATGGGATACTTATTTTCTCTTCAGCAGGTTTACGCGTTGATTGTTGCGAAGTATTTATCTTAATAGATAATTTTTCCGGCATATTTAATTTGCTTTTTATTTATACAGAACTTTTGCGATTAAATTTTGAGATTTGAACAGGTAGATATTTCTATTCGGCCTGATGGTGAGATTTCACCACTGTTTTTTGATTGTTGCTTATAATAGTGACGACCCCCCGCAGCGATTTTGGACTAAATTTACTATTTATGGCGGAATTATTATATTTATTGTAGGAAATACACTATCAGTAGCATTAGCTGCGAACTTAAAACACGCGATAACTGTTAACACTTGCTCATTCGAGCGAGTGGATTGGAGATAGCCCATCTTTCCGCTAGGAAAGTTAAATTGCAACTTCATTTTTAAAGTGTACATTAAGAAAAAAAAAGCATTTTTATCGATTTTTGGTTATATTCCTTAAAATAGGGAGTCATGAAAGAAATATTTAAGGTTACTTTAAATTACAAGGTAATTTAAAGGCTTTTACTTATTCAAATTAACTCTGATCTACTCGCAAAGAATGGATTTCTCACAATTCCACTTGAAGCCGCACACTCACGGTATAAGTTATGTAACAAAGCAAACATTCGAACAAAAAATTTATTTTACTTTACTATTTCTAGAAGTTAGTCAAGCCTATGACAAGGTCTAGTACGCCTTATTGCTGTACTTAATCAAATAACTTCTAGCACTAATTTATTACGGTCTTTTTCTTCTTCTTCTTCTTCTTCTTAGCACTCTTTACATCCAGTGTCGGATATAGGCCTCCCCTCTCATATATATAGTCAAGTGTTTTGTTCCCTACCCTTATGTCAAGTGGGTTATGGTCATTTGTCATGACTTTTGTTTTCTTTTCATTTAGTTGTAGTCCCACTCTTCGGATTTTTCCTTGAGATCGTTGAACATTTTTTGGATGTCTTCTATATTGTCTGATATTGAAACAACATCGTCGGCGTATCTTAAGTGATGTAGTCTCTCACCGTTTACGTTTATTCCTATCTTATCCCAATCCAGCTCTTTAACGATCTCTTCCAATGCGGCATTAAATAGTTTAGGACTCATTGGATCGCCTTGACGTACTCCTCGTGTTATAGGTATGAGTTTCGTTGTTTCATGCGCTTCTATTTCCATTTTCGTATTATTATAGATGTATCTTCTTCTATTGTTGTTCAGAGCTTTTTCTACCGCCCAGGTTTCAATACTATCAAATGCCTTCTGATAGTCTATGAATATTAAATAAAGCGTTAGATTATATTCTGTGGCTTTCTCAATAAGATGGTCACTGGTAGTAAAGTTTTTCCTGAAACCTGCTTGTTCTATCGGTTGGTTAGCTTCCAGTTTGTTTTCTAGTCTGTTGATTATTATTCTAGTAAATAGCTTATATATCTGCGACAATAGTGATATTGGCCCATAGTTATCTAGCATTTTCTTGTTGCCTTTTTTGAATAACAGTATTGTTACGGAATTATTCCAACTGGTTGGTATCTGTCCTTCATCTAAGCACTTATTTAACAGTAATTTTAAAATTTGTTTAACTGTTTCATCTCCTTCCTTTATTAATTCAACTAGCACTTCGTCTGCGCCTGGAGCTTTGTTATTTTTCATGTTTTTCAGAGTTGATTTAATTTCTTCTTCCGTTATTTCTGGTATTTCCTCGGAGTTGACGTTGAGAACTTTTCTCTTTACATTTTCTTTCATCATTTTTTGATTCGTACAGTTTTTGATAGTAGTTTTCTATTACTCTTAGTATTCCGTCTCGATCCTTTATTTCTCACCCACTTTCATCTTTTAGATTGTTAATTGTTACTTTTCCTATGCTTTTTTTGATTGCTTTCATATTTTTGTTTTCTTCTATTATTTGTTCTATCTGTTGTTCCAATTGTTTTCGTTTGTCTTCTTTGATTGATTTTTTCAACGTTTTATTAGTTTCTATATAGTGAATCGTGTTTCTTTTATCTTCTCTGAGTAATTTTCTTCTTTCTTCGAATAGTTGTTGCTCCAAATGTTTTCTCTCTTTTTTTTTCTTTTTAGCTACCTTTTGTGCCGCCTCTGTTATGTTTTTATCAATATATCATTGATTTCATCTATGTTTTTATGACTTAAATCTCCGTGGCTTTTTATTGCTTTGTTTGTTTCATTTTGATATTTTATTTTATTTTCTCGTAGGATTCGCGTGTCTATTTTTTTCTTGTCGTTTGTTGTAAATATTTTTCTTTCCATTTTCTTGTTTATTCCTATTCTCGCCCTCACTATTCTATGGTCACTTCCTGTGCTGATGTTATTTATGACTGTTACATCTTTTACAATTTTTTTTTCTGTGGATAGTATAAAATCTACTTCATTTTTTTTTCACCATTCGGGCTAACCCATGTCCATTTTCTATGAGGTTTCTTGTAGAAGAAAGTGTTCATAGCATATAATTGCTCTTGTTGTAGATAATTTACTAATGGGTTGCCCCTTTCATTTCTTGTACCTAGTCCAAATTTTCCTGTCTTATTTTTGTTGGGGTCTAATTGGCTTCCTATTTTGGCGTTAAAGTCTCCCATGACTATAGTACAATGACATGGGTTTTTATTTATTGCGTCGGTTACCTCTTCGTAGAAGTTGTCTATTACTTCTTGTTCATATGTGGATGTTGGGGCATAAACTTAGATAATTTTTAGTTTACAGTGTCTTGTTATTTTTATAATAATATATGCCACTCTATTTGGTTTTGAATTGTTTGTTAGGATATTATTAGTTATCTTTCCATTTATTATAAAGCCAACACCTTCGATGTTTTCGCATTGTTCGCCTTTTCTTCTGATCTCGCACAGCCCCATTATGTCCCATCTCATCTGCTCCAGTTCTTCTTCCAGTTCTTCTACTTTATCGTCTGTGCTCATTGTTCTTATATTATACCTCATTATTGCAGGTTCGTCTTTCTGTGACAGCCTTTCCTAACGCAGGTATTCTTAGCACTCTCTGTCCCTGTTTGGTTGCTGTCGTGACCAAGGGTTCCAGGACTGCTGCGGACTGAGGGTCTTTTCTCTTTGTGTCTGTTTCTTCATTTCTTTGGGGGTTATTAAAACGCCACGCTTGCCAGGCGTGTTGGTGAGTGGTCTATTTATGCTAAGCATTTTCTCAGAGCATATTTTTACAGTTATACCACTGTTACTCGGTCGCCAGAGCCTCGTCTGTCATCTAGCAGGGTGTACCGGGTGGCCTAAGCCACCACTCTTGCAGGTGAAGTTGACGTTTGGGCTGGTTCGACCTATTACCTTGCCCCTTACGGTCTATTTAAATGTTATTTTAATTATTGCAAATTTAAAGCCAAAATACATGGAAATGTGTTTGAAAACTCTCAGGCCAAATCTAGAGTTCCACAAGAGAACTTCTTAGAACCAGTGGTTTATACTGATGACATACTGACTAACAGAAACTTTGGTACTGGAATCTTTTTAGATGACATCCCCATTCTTGTTACGATTAAATATCCAGTAAAAGTTTTACATGGATCAAATACACTTTGGACGCAACATAGAAAGATTGAACTGAATGAAAGCAAATTTAAGCACGTACAGGTTTTTAAGTAAAAAATGTAACTTGTCCTTAGAGAATAAACTTTTATTGTACACGACAATCATAGTGTTATGAAAGCAAATGCAAGCAGGAATATTTGACGGCCCACAAATAAGACAACTCGTTAAGGATTCTGAGGCTGAGCGAAAACCCTGGTCTTCATTTGCTGCAGTTGTGTGTAGAAGTGTTTAAAGAAAAGTTTAAATTCACTCTCTTAAACTTGACCAAAATTTTCTTTAAAATATTACGTTATTTCTCGGTATGTACATAATTAGTATGCCAATCTTTCTTTTTTTGTTAAATGCAATCGGACAATGCACGTTACTCAATTTGAATTTCACGGACGGTGTAAAAGTTATAAATGATTAGATCAAAAGTGATAGACGTATGTGTTAATAATTAAAGCATTACCCGTATCAAAGTCAAATGTCACTTTTATATTTCTGCCAGGCTCTTCAGATGTCAGCGCGCCAATGAGCTAGTGTCTGGCTCGAATGAAAATAGATTAGCTAAATAATATTGCAGGATTTTTGCAGCGACATCGGAGGTGAAAACATATATTAATCTTGGTGTGGCACTTTACCCAATAAAAATTATTAAATTTATCGCACCTTTTTATTTCATTATGTTTCTTTAATTATTCATTTAAATTGTGCCGTATAACTCTGTGCGTGCATTTACTACTATAGTATTATGCTTAACGTATTGCAAACAATGTGGAGAGTACAAATGCCACCATATTGTTTTAGTTAGAAACTATATCGTTTTGAATGTTAAGTTTTTCGTAACTCATTCTACCACTGCTAAAGTAGGCAAACTAATAGCTTGCAAATTATATTAATATTCTCCTAAAGGTGTTTATACGACGGCCGGGAGGCACTAGATGTTTGCCATTGCCGGGGTTCCAACACATTATTGTGTTAAATATCAAACTAAGCTTCACTGTGCATTACAGTAACTTAGCAGTCCAACTTTTGGATAACACACCTATGCCAAGACCTGGTCACCAGGTTTGATTAGATTTATATTTTCTGTGCGTATACTATGTTATAACTAGTAAAAAGGCCCGTCCTACAAACGAGTAACCTAAGCTAAATATTTGCTTCAGACTTTCGTCGACAATTGAGGAAAAAATGAGCCAATAATAGCTTTAGCAGCCATATCTAATGATTATGACATTTGTTCAGCTATATTCGGTTTCAAATCAAAGTTGTACTACATGCGCCTACTAACGGCAAGAATTGGCCACGTAGTGCATGAAACACCGATAGGTGGCGCAAACTATCTAATTACTTCATGATAATTTATATTTTGACCTATAACAGGTCAACTGTGACCTAAATCAAAATTTTGAAACCTTTATGCGAGATTTGGCAACAAACCGGTTCGAATAAGGTATTCATTTTTGAAATTGGTTCATAAACGTAAGACAAGTTGAAATGCCAGTTACAAACAAACACACATAGTTACATTTTTGCAGTTATATATAGTAGATATGTTATAATCATACAATTAGTTTGCTAATTATATAATTAAGAAAATGGTCAATGGATTGTTCTCAGCACGTTTGCAGGTTTATTAGCATATATTATAACCATTTACCTATTGTTCACTTAAAACAGATTATAGACTTTGTTAATAAAAAAAATTGCAACAATAAATATACAATCGACGTTATTTTCAAAGGTTGTATGTAAAATAAGTCATAACAAAAATTGTTAAATCGGAACTGACACCTCCAACGCACCAATGCAGAAAATTGAAAAAGGTTTTTGAAACGCTTACTGGTGCCAAATTTTCATTAAACAAGTTGCAAATTAAAAGATAATCTTTAAATGTTAACATATAAAGCAAAATGGCAATTACAGCGTCAAACGTATAACGAAAAAGCCGCCAGCTTACCCGCTGGCGCCCGCTGAAATCCTTGACAGCGCTACGTGTCCAGGTAAAAAAAGGCCGCCGGATTAACTGGATTAATGCATAATTCAGGTTAATTTCATACTGAGCGGAATTACACGTGAATAAGTGATAACTCGTCATTTCCCCGGATATCAGGGTTTAGTTGGACGCCGTTGTTCCGGAATTTTATAATTAAACAGAATTATGAGCGCCGGCCGGGGGGAGCGCGTTAAAACACGTGCGCGAAACGGAATTTGCGATGCGCGCTGCAACAAATGCCGCTGATACGATACGCGACAGCCAGCTTTACGAGTAACATGGATGTCAGCTTAGCAAATTGTCTGTGAAATGTGGTTTATAAGTGCATTTTTGTTGACTTAATAAGGATATTTATTATTTGAATCAAATCAAATTGTATCGCTTTGATCTTTTCAGTTTCCAATTTTTTCTTTATCTACTTTAGCTACTGAATATTCTTTATGGAGGGCTACAAAAAAAATCAACCGATAGTATATATATATTTATCTCCTACTAGGAAGAAAAATGGCGAATGCGCAACAGACGATAATGAAAAAGGGAGAACCCTTGCGGAGCACCTGGCTATCGTTTTTACGTCTTTTTTATCGAAATTACGCTTGCTAAAAATACTCACAGGCACAAATTTCTTTCTTTTTTTTTATTAAGTAATATACAGATTTACAATCTACTCATAGTCAGTACTGAGTATTAAGTAAATGTTCTGTTGTGTGATGTCATGAGGGAAGCTGTAGCCATCGCTAGGCTCCCGGGGCTGCGTTAGTGCAGGTTAGGATGCAGTTGTAGATCAAGTGGCCAGTGGCGCTTGAGACGTTTCTTGACGGGTGGTTGAGTGGAGTTGACAGTCTTTTGATTTCGCTGGCTATATACGGGATGTTCAAATCGTTATGAAGGGTTTCGTTTGTGATTTACCAAGGAGCATTGGCTATCATGCGGATGATCTTTGACTGGAATCTCTGTAGAATCTTTGTTTGCAACGCCTTGAGACATCCCCATAGTTGGATCCCATAGCTCCATATAGGCTTCAGTATAGTTTTGTAGATTAGAAGTTTGTTAGATAAAGAGAGCTGTGATCAGGTACTAAGTAGCCATATCACTTGCTTAAGTTTTAAGTGTAGTTGCTTTCTCTTAGCTTTTACGTGGGTGCTCCATGTGAGTTTCTGATCTAGATGCATCCCCAGGTATTTTATTTCTGCTGTTATTGAGATAAGGACGTTGTTGATTCTGACTTGTGGACATGTGATACGTCGAGTGGTGAATGTTACATATGTGGATTTATCAGTGTTAACTGTAATTTTCCATTTAGAAAACCAGTCTTGTAAAGAGTCCAGGTGGGCCTGTAGGTGTTCTCCTGCTATTTCAGGTGATCTGTTGATTGGTAGGAGGGCTGCATCGTCATCGAACGTGGCTATCACTGAATTTGGTGTAGTTGGAACATCTAAGGTAAATATTAGGTATAACAGTGGTCCCAAGACACTGCCTTGTGGTACCCCAGAACCTATGTGGTGATAGGAGGATGTTGTGGTGCTAATTTTTACTTGGTAAATTCGATCTGCTAGGTATGATTTAAGCAGTAGGTACACTTGACTTGGAAAATATAGGTTAATCTTAATGCTTGTTTTATGTCCAGAAATGCTGCTGTGCATATAGTTCTTGTTTCTAGACTTTCCAGTATGTGCTTAATGATTCTATGGGTTTGATGGACGGTTGAGTGGGATTCTCTAAATCTGAATTGGTATTCTGGTATAAGTTGGTCGAGATCTACAACGTCTTTGATTCGTTTAAGTAGGAGTCTTTCGAAAACTTTGGATAGGAGGGGTAGAAGACTTATTGGTCTGTAGGATTGTGATTTTGTAAGTGGTTTACCAGGCTTAGCAATCACTATTATTTGGGCATATTTCATGTAGTAGGGACATAGCAGAGTCGCAAGATATTGTAAATTGTAGTGAGTAGTCGTATGGTTCTTCTAGGAAGATTTTTAAGAACTTCGCCTACTATAAAATCATATTCAGGAGCTTTTCTTAAATTTGTTAGTTTAAGTTGTTGTAGAACTTCCGCCGGTGAAAAAGATTTGAGTGGTAATGATAACTGGCATGGGGCGTCAAGTAAGGAGTCAATTTCATTGTCATCTGGATTGTCTTGTCTCTGTGGTGTCTGAAAAACGGTGTCGTGGTATTCAGCGAATACGTTTGCTTTGTCTTCGTCAGATCTAACCCAAGTACCAACTTGCTTTCTTATGAGGGGTATTGCTACAATCGGTCGTTTGAACTTTTTGGTTGCTTTCCATATGGAATTGTCATTAGGTGTTAGTTTTGTGATGTATTGTCTGAAGGTTTCATTGCGAGCTTCTGCTATCGCTTTGTGGAGTTGGTGGGTGAGTCTGTTATAGAAAGTTCTATCCTGTCTGCCTTTTGTTCTCATCCATTTCTTCCTTGCCTTTCATTTCTGAGCGATGAGGTCTCGGATATAAAGAGGGATGTTGTTTATTTCATCTCGGAGGAGTGCTGAGATTGGGTGTAAGCTTAGCAGGTCGTCTTGTATTCAGTGTAGTTAGGTCTGGACTGGTCTTTGATGCAAGTTCTGTGAATTTTCAGTCTTGTATCCCGTTGATCCGAAGGTCATAAGTTCTTGGATCGAAGTTTGTTAGATAAAAGGCTGTGATCGTAAGAGCCAATCTTGTTAAGTTTTAAGTAGTTGCATTCTTAGCTTTTATGTGGTGCATGTGAGTTTTGATTCTAGATGCATCCCAGGTATTTTATTTCTGCTGTTATGGAAGGGTTTGATTCATGACTTGGGATGTGATACGAGTGGTGAATGTTACATATGGGATTTATGTTGTTAACTGTAATTTTCATCTTAGAAAACAGTCCTGTATCCAGGGGCCTGTGGAGTGTTGCTGATGTTGCCAGGTATCTGTTGATTGATGGAGCTGTTATCGGTAACAACGTGGCTATCACTGATTTGGTGATTGGAACATCTAAGGTAAATATTAGGTATAACAGTGGTCCCAAGACATTCTGTGAGTACCCCAACTATGTGGTGATAGGAGGATGTTGGTGCTACATTTTACATTGTAAATTCGACTCTAGGTATGATTTAAGAAGGTACACCTGACTTGAAAAATATAGTTGGTAATCTATAGAACTTATGCCAATACTCAGAAATGGCTAGGTGTGCATATAGTTCTTGTTTCTAGACTCATATTGAATTAATGATTCTATGGGTTTGATGGACGGTTGAAGGATTCTAAATCTGAATTGGTATTCTGGTATTAAGTTGGTCCGAGATCTACAACGTCTTTGATTCTTAAGTGAGTCTTTCAAAACTTTGGATAGGTAGGTAGAAGACTATTGGTTGTAAAGTTTGGTATTTTAATTGTTGTTCTTGTGGTTGCATGGGTTTCCTAGATTAGTAAGATGTCTATTTTTTGGAGGTGTAGGAATGTCATTAGTTCAGGTACATGATTAGCAATGCCGTTGGCGTTTCAAGTTGCAATTCGAAGTGAAGTCGCCATTATTATGTTATTTTATTGATTACCGTTGAAAGCATGTCAAGGAACAAGCTGTTTTTGCTGATTAACTGTGCCAACATTTCTTTAAATTCTGAAAGAAAGTTGGAGAGTGTTTCATTAATATTCGTTGGTTGGACGTTGGTTGATGAGTTAACATTTCTTCCTATGATTGCTTGTTGCTAGCTTACTGCAATTTTGAGGGAATCGCATAGATTCGCTATCAGCAGTGTTTTGATAATTTAGGGGGAAATTTGTTGGCGTTTGGTGGTTCCTGTCTTGCTTGTGGTTTGTTCATTACTGGCCGGAATGAGGCATTTCGTACTCTTTGGAGGTCTTTGTACACAGAGCCCTTTTGTAGTTGGTCGGGTGACCATTACTCCACAAAGGGCACATTTGGCTGGGGTGTTCGGTGGTTTCTTACATATAGAAGTACTGTGATCTCCACCATATTTAACACAGGTAAAGGGTCTGTTGCAGTACGTCTTGGTATCGCCATAATTTAGACATCCCAGACACTGCGGTATAACATTTTTTCTCTTGGGTGGTTTGATCCTTACTTTTAGATTACCTAGGTATTGGATGTCAAAGATCTTCTTGTTATTGTTGTTGGGCTCTAGGTTGACCAGGAACAGCGGCAGTGGAAATTTAGTTAACCTGTGACGAATATTTATAATATTACGTACTTTGTGACCGTATTCAGCTAGCTCATCTTTAATGAGTTGGATTAGAACAGTGTGATGGAGATTGCGAATAGCTACTCTGTATGCCCTTTCTTTTTTGAGCTAATATGTATGATGTACAATGTTCTCTTCTCTAAGGTATGCCGTGAGTTTCCTATACGAGTCTGGGATTCTGGTGTTAGTTTTTATAGTGTTGTTAGCTAATGCTGTTGCATAGTATTGTTCTGTAGCTATTACAGTACTGATGCGATCGGTCATTTTTTGTAGTCATTCACTCCATGAATAAAAATTGGCGGTGGTTTAGGAGTTTTTGTTTGCTGATTATCGGGACTTTGAGTGGAATTGTCGTTGTTCTTGGTTGTTTGTATCGATTAGTAGTGGTTGTTTGGTTGATTTGGTGTGTGTTGTTTTTTGGTAGGTGACTTATTTTCCTTTTTTTGACCGATTGCCATTCGTGTTTATCCTGTGGAGAGTTTTATTGAGTATCGTCGTCGTTTGTGTGTGATGAGTCATATTTGTCATATGGTGTTTTATCTACGCATATATGTGTGTTTTGATTTGGGGTTATTTGCATTGCTGGTAGATATTAGGTTCGTGAGGATTGGTCGAGGAGGTATTATTGTTTGATTTTGAGATGAATTTGGAATTTGATGAATTGGTTGATTTGCATATTGATGTCGCTGTGACTGATATTGGGTACTTTGCGTGTTAGATAAGGGAAATGTAAAACCGTAATTTTCTGGGGCAGGTTGAGTATTTATTGTCGGATGCCCGAATTCAGGCTGTCTTCAGCCGTAGTTGTTTCCAGTTGGAAACATTGCTTTATGTAATTACATCCACAATAAAAGAATGTGTACGTACAGTTGGCAGGATGTTGTGGTGTATTTAATTCAGACGGCGATTCAAGCGCCTGGCACACATCACTTTCGAAGATAATGGAGCAGCGAGCCTGTTTACTCTACGGAAGTCAAATGGCAACTGCTAAAATTTCTTGATGTCCCATTTTAGATAGAGCTACCGATTAAATCATCAAAAAGTTGGAATTTTAAAGTTAATACATACTAAAATAAATTTAAAAAATTTGATTTTTATGGTGTTTTGTGCCACAGTGGAAAATAGACAGACCAATGATCCCAATACTTAATCCATGACAAACAATCAGCCAACATAGACTCTTTCAGACTTATTAGTTTATTGCCAATAATATGAAAAATACAAAAAATTAATATCAAGGGTTACTATAATTCGGCTGTAGACGGCAACATTCAATTGTTTACACAGAAACATCTAGTTACCTTTAAAATAAATGTTGACCTAAACACCAAACGTTATCCTACATTAGCATTTACAGACTTAACTCAGGAACCCGACAATGTATAGAATTTAAGCACTATAAACAAAATTAAGCGTAGGCTGCTATATACAGGGTGGCGCGGCAGACGCACGGATTTTAAAATGGAATAAATCGTAGACTGTTGCAAAATGACCAAATTTTTTATTTTTTCCGATTCATTAACATGGGAAGTTGAGGTTTACATGGTTATGAACAAAGTATCGCCACGTGGCGCCCCTCACATTCTAAACACCGAATAAACGTTTTTGTGCACTCTTTTGAGGGCTTTCAGGGTCCTAGGACGAATGTTGTAAACAAAGGTATTTGAAGTATCACCGTAGGAAAAAATCGCAAGGGTCAAATCAGGAGAGCGCGCACGCCAGTTTAAATCGCTTCTTTGGGAGATGAGGCACCCGGGAATCTGTCTCAAGTCTATGCAAACTCTTGCTGTGTGGGCTGTGGCCCCGTCCTGCTAAAACCAGACGTCTCTTAGCTCTATCCCTTCCAATTCAGGCAAGAAAAAATCCTAGATCATTGTCAGGTAACGTGCAGAACTGATTTGGCCGCTTGATCTTTTCTTCACAAAAGTAAGGGCAGATTATCTCAATTCTTAAAATTGCACGTCATACTGTCAACCCGTCGGAGTGCAGCAGCTTCTGCTGGAGCTCCCTGGGATTCGTATTACTCCAATAGCGCATATTTTGTTTATTGACACATCCACTGGGATGAAAATGTGCCTCGCCAGAGAACAAAACGAT
Source organism: Sinelater perroti (assembly GCA_036346155.1). NCBI lineage: Eukaryota > Metazoa > Arthropoda > Insecta > Coleoptera > Elateridae > Sinelater > Sinelater perroti. Next base: position 1,202,713 of record JARFIY010000016.1, on the reverse strand, counting down.
ATTGTCTCGAGGCAATGCAGCAAGCATGTTTTCACTAGCGAGTTATCTGGCTTTAAAATCACCTGGCTTCAACTCTTGGGCGATAATCATCTGCAAATTAACAATTCGTTGAATGGGACGTCTCGAAATACTAATGGCACCTGTCTGTTTCCGAATTGAACGCCTGAAAGATTGTTGAAGTACAGCTCGAACCCTCTCGATGTTTTCTGGGATAGTGATGGTATTCTGAGGTCCCCTTCTTATCGTGGACACATTTGCGGTATCCTGGAATGCATTAACCCACGCGAGAATTCGATTTCGATCGGGAATTCGGCCGCGGGGGCGGAATTGAACTTTAACGAAAGGCACGCTGCACGCGGACGATTGAGGGGGTATTCGACAAATAGGTCTGCACACAAAAAACACGTTGTTGAACGGACCACTCTATTATAACGACTGAAACTACGTGGAACATAAACTTCCCATCCCCCTCTTTCGAATTACCCTACTATTAATTTTCTAGGACCGTTAGGAAAGGAGCAATGACCTTTTCAAATCCACCTTATACATTCCTTGTGATAATTCTGTCCGACATTTTCTGGTGTAATATAGAGATAGCATCGCATCTCTGTATCCTATTAAATTAGGAGTTCCCCAACGTTACGTGCTCGGCCTAATACTATGCCTTATATATAGACAGCCGATCTACCAACAACCAGAAGTATGATACTTGCCACCTTTACTGATAACAGGGTATTAATGGTTTCACACCACGATCTACTTGTTGTCTCAAGATATTTGTAGACTCCTCTTAGTAAAGCAGAAGAATTAATCAAAATATTGTACATTTAAGATAATGTACAAAAATTTGTTTAATTGATATTTATTGGTTTGCGAGGACTGAAGGCGAGTAGATGTTAATGACCGCTAGTTATCATATCACGCGCTCTTAAATCATGAAACACATATTTATAAGTAATTTTATGCAGAACTTTAAATTTACCTAACAATTGTTAGCAAGTTAATTTAAAGATTATGTTTTCCGCATAACTAGCAAGTTCCGACGTAGCATGCGGGTATGTATTTAATACCGTTACCAACCATAATCAACTCTATCAACAATATCTGCAATTCAAACAAATCAGCAGTCAACTAATGCCCCAATTTCCAACACAAACTCAATAATTTTTACCTCCCTCCACACCAAACCACAACCAAAACATCAATATCAATATGGATCAAACATCATAACCTGTAAACTATAAAAATGACACAACTGAAAGTTCCATAACTGGTAAATACTTACAAAAGAAAAAGGTTGCGTAATCAAGCAGAAACTGCCACAATTTCCTTACTTCAAATAAACCTGCAAAACCGATTCAATCCTCTAAAGGTTAAAAATCCTACAACACTAACACTGCTAACTCAAACCAATCCAGAACACCGAAACCACCCCCTATTTTTATATTATAACAATATGGTTAAAAATTTTGTAAGTTTTTGAAGAAGAACAGTACTACAGCAAAACATTATCTAATAACACAAAATAATCATTCATTGCACATATCAATATAAAAACGAAAACGCTTACAGGATAGTTATTCGACACCTACACTATACAATACCTAGTAAGGATGTAAAAGAAGAATTATAAAGTAAAAGCCACAAAGTACGGAATATCATAAACATTAAATGATAAGGAATGAAAAACCTACTAGCTTTATTGTTTGTCAATCTTGAACCAAGTCTCATTAATAAATAAATATTTAAGTTTAAATTCTTAAGTCACACAAAAATAAAAGTTGAACCTCCCAACAGAAGAAAAGAAATCAGTTAATGTACGTAATGTTAATCTTACGGCCACTCCAAAACATATTGCACAAGGCCATACAACTGCGTCAAGTGTGGGAAAAACGACGCCTCTAAGGCATGTAAAAAGCCACGATATACTTTCACAAAATGCCTCCTATGTGATGACAGCCAGCCGGCAAATTACAAAGGATGTGCAGTCTACAAGAAACTTAAACATGCTACAAACAAAAAGCACGTCCTAACGCACCTTTTAGAAGATTCCAAAACTTAAGAAATCCTGCAGTAACATACACGCAATCGACAACCACTACCCGATTTCCACAATAATAACTCACAGCCAACTCCAATTATCAGCGAACTACCTTAATGAATTTAAAACAATGTTCACCTAGCTGACGACCCAAAATCGATGATCCTAAATTTATTGTCTGCGGTCATGAATAAAACGCGTCCATAATGACGAAGTTAATGCGCATTGCAACTTGAACGATCACAATTACTAGTTAATAAAGTTCACAAAAATTAAAAAAATTGTCATTATGTTAATTTTAAAACTCATTCCATCAAGACGAGTATGATTCACATATCAAATTATACAATTTGTAGTACAACGCATCATGATGACACAGCACATGGTGGAACAGATGGACTCATTTGTAACAGTATTTCCCACCACAAATTATCCATATTTTGCACGGAACCATCTATTGTCCGGCTCGGTATAGTTTCAACAAACCAGTATGAAGCTTTTTTCCGAAAACAACTATGAGCATCGATCTGCCGGAGAACCCACATATTGGCCAACAGACCCGAATAAAGTTTCAGATCTCCTTGACTTTTTTGTTACAAAAGGTATTGCATCAAACTAAAATGAAATTAAATCAAGCTTATAACTGCTGTTCGATTGTACTCTTATAATTCT